>CAMZMU010000047.1:58245929-58529024 GCA_947311845.1 Poa pratensis | reverse complement strand
ATTTCCCTCGGCAAAGCACCCTCCGGTTTTACCGAAGATGCAGAAGAGTGCTGAAATTCAATGATCGTATCTGTGTGCCCAATGTCACTTAAGGAGTTAATCCTGAAGGAGGCCCATGAGACCCCTTACTCAATCCACCCCGGCGGAACCAAATGTACCAAGACCTTCGAGAAAGATTTTGGTGGCATGGAATGAAGCGAGAGATTGGTTCTTTTGTAGCCAAGTGTGACATCTGTCAGCGAGTCAAGGCTGAACATCAGCGGCCCGCTGGATTGCTTCAACCTTTGAAAGTTCCCGAGTGGAAGTGGGATGAGATTGGAATGGATTTTATTACCGGACTTCCAAGATCCAACCGAGGCCATGATTCAATCTGGGTCATCGTTGATCGATGACCAAGGTTGCCATTTGTTCCTGTCAAGACCACTACACCGGAGCTCAGTTAGCAGACTTGTATATTTCCAGAATAGTAAGCCTGCATGGTGTGCCTAAGAAGATTGTATCTGATAGAGGTACGCAATTCACCTCAAGATTCTGGAAATCCCTTCATGAAGCCCTCGGAACCAAGTTAGCATTCAGCACAGCTTATCATCCCCAGACCGATGGCCAAACTGAAGAGTGAACCAGATATTGGAGGACATGCTTCGCGCATGTGTTCTATCCTATGGTTCCAAGTGGGAAGATTGTCTTCCGTTTGCAGAGTTCTCGTACAACAACAGTTATCAGTCTAGTCTGCAAATGGCCCCTTTTGAAGCCCTTTACGGCAAGAAGTGTCGTACACCCCTGAATTGGTCTGATACCGGAGAAAGCAAATTGTTCGGACCAGATACCCTCCGAAAGCTGAAGAGCAAGTTCAGCTTATTCGTGAACGCCTCAAAACTGCCCAATCCCGTCAGAAGAGTTACGCTGACACCAAGCGCCGTGACCTCACTTCAGTATCGGAGATTATGTTATCTCCGAGTGACACCCTCAAAGGAATGCAGCGTTTCCATGTCAAAGGAAAATTAGCGCCAAGGTATATTGGACCCTTCAAGATCATCGCTCGTCGAGGAGAAGTATCCTATCAGCTGGAATTGCCACCGGAGTTAGGAGATTATCATGATGTCTTCCACATTTCCTTGCTCCGGAAGTGTCTTGAAGTTCCTGACCAGCCGATGTTTTCAAAAACATCGACCACCCTCCATCGACCTGAACCAAGACCTGACTTATCGCGAGAGACCCCTCAAGATTCTCGAAGAAGATGTTCGTGTCCCCGAAGGCGTGCGATCAAATTTACAAAGTCCAGTGGACTAACCACTCTGAAGAAGAAGCAACTTGGGAACGCGAAGATTATCTTCGAGCGAATTCCCACCTCTTTAGTACCTAAGCCTAGCAAATCTCGGGACGAGATTTATTTTAAGGAGGGAAGGATTGTAACATCCCAAAATTATCAACAAGTATTATTAGTTCCAAAAATGAGAGCCAACAAAAACTTTTGTTAAAATTATATGTGTTGATCTCATACTCTTGCTTGTGATGTTTATTTCTTCTTGTTGGTGTGTTGCTTGCTCTAAAGACAAACATGAAGAAAAGGAGAGAAATAAAGTAGAAGCAAAACAAGAAAAATAAATGTGGCAAGTGCCACACAAATTCTTCAAGTGAGGATCTCAATTTGTTTCCAACAAAACTCAGTGGAATGGTAGTGCAAACCCTCCCATTTCATCCTACTACTTATCTCTCTCAAATAATATTTTCAAACTAGTTTTTAAAATTCAAAAGTAAACAAAGTAAAAATAAATTAAAATGCCATAATTGAAACACTATAAAAGAAAATGTTTCAAAACATTTTATTTTGCAAAGCCAATTTTTGTGGAGCTTCTGCACATTATGAGAAGGCCCCACAAATTTTGCCAAATTTTTCTAAATTGATTTAGTGCCTCAAATAAAATCAAGAAGTACTACTGCATATAACAGAAGGACTAAAGAGTAAATAGAAGAAAGAAGAAGGAAAAGAAGCAACGCACAGGAGCCAGGGGGTTTTTGCAAAAACGTCGTCGTCTCCTACCTCCCCTAGCTCACTGTCGCCGTGCGTGTCGCCATGGCCGCAGCTCGCTCGACGCCGCTCCCAGGCCCCCCAGGGCCCCCTTGCCCGCGCTCTCCCTCGCCCCCGTGCCTCTGCACCCTCTGCTGGCAGAGGAGAACCTCTCCCCTCGCCATTACGCCGCTGTCCCCCATTTCTCCCCGCGTGGATGAACGGACGGCGCCGGCCAAAATTGGCCCAGCCCGCGCGCCTCGACACGCGATCCGCTACGTCGCGAACCCTAGCCCACGCCCGGACCCCCCAGACACCGCGCGCCGGCCTCTCCCGCCCTCTGGACGCCGCTGGACCGCGACCACCGTGCGCCGCCGTCGCGCCTATTTAAACTCGAGCCCGCACCTCGCATTTCCCCACGCCCCACTGCCTCTCCCTTGCTCCACCACACTCACCTCCACTCGCCCGTGCACCACCACGAGGGCGGAGCCGCTGCTGCGAGCTCGCTGCTGCTCGTGCCCGTGCTCGACAGCCCGAGGTAGGCGACGACACGGCTGTGCCGTGCTGCTGCTCCCCTCTCACTTCTCTGGCCCGTACCCTCTTCCCCTTTGGACACCGCGCTCACCCACCTCTTTTTCCCTCTGGATCGTGCCCAGAATCGCCGAACAGACGCTCGCCGGAGTTCGGGAAGTTGCCGTGGAAGCAGAGCACCTCGCCGTCGACGAACCAGCCCTCCCCAGCAAGTACCACTCCGCCAGGACGTTCGCCCGAGCCTCCGCCGTCGATCTGCACCCTCTCCGCCTCCCTAGCCCTCTCAGGTGAGCGATTCGTGCTGCTCGCCGTCGCCGGAGCCACGGCGCCGCCCGTTCTGGGTCGTCGCCGATGGACTCGATTGCTAGCCGTTGGATCTAGATCCAACGGCAGCGTAACCCTTCGCGTTTAATAGACGCTGACGGACTGGCCCCACCCGTCAGCGATTTTATAATTTCCACCCGTGCACTGAGACACTGACAGAAGGGCCCCACTCGTCAGAATTTTGAACATTATCCAGAATAGTAACCTTTTTGAATTTAAACTTCTCTGGAAATTCAGTACTGGATCCCACTTTGAAATTCAATATCTCGAGATTTAGGAATCCAAATAAATCAAACTCAATTGTTCTGGAAAGCTTATGAAATTGTTTAACCAACCCAATTGGTCTCATGCATTTAATTAAATAGTTAAAAAGTATTATTGAAAATGCCACAGAGGTTTAAATTCTAAACTTGTTTGTTTCTGATACTCTGTTAGTCCAATTAATTCCAAACCAATTTTGCTAGCTTAGTACTGCCTTGTATTAGCTCCCTAATTTTGGTAGAATTAATTAAGCAATATAATTGTTGACTTTAAGATAAACCCTTCTGGACTAAAACCAACAAATATGTTTAATGGTAGACCCAAATGAGTTAGGACCAATTTTGTTAGCTCACATATAGCCATGTTTAGCTACCCTAAAAGGATTTAATTTTTGGAACAACAGAACATAGTTGGTTGCCAAAACTTGATTATTAAGCTACTGGATTCAAACCAATGTGTAGGGAGTTTGGTAACTCCAATTGATCCAAATCAATTGGGTTGTCTTCTACACATCAGTAGCTTTCTATAGAATTTTAGTTTGTATTTTTGTGACCAACAGAACTCAAGTTGTGCAATTAAACATGTTTAACAAGTTTCTGCCATAATTTGGATATAAACAATTAATGTTTAATTCAAATATTTTGAAACCAAATTGTATGGTTGATGTGTGCAGTAGCTATGTATGATGTTCATGGTTGTTGTGTTGAGATGATTGCTTGTATAGCTTAGTGATTGTTTGCATTGTTTGTTATTTAATTAGACGAGAACGTTGTCGGATATATCGAGGAAGGAGAGTTTGCTGAAATTGAAGAACAAGAGCAAGATCACTTTGCCAAGCAAGGCAAGCTATTCTCTGAGCTTGCACTACAAACATATGCATCTACTTTCATAACGTTTTACTCTCAAAGCAAGATTTATAAAACCCATTTCAAAAATATACGGATATTATTTTGCCACCCTATGTAGTAGTTTATATAAAACTTTAGGATGGAAACAATGTTGTTTATTCAAAACTCCTTTGAAATTCTTGTGAGTTTATGAAATGCCGAGATGTCGGTGTTGGAATGGAGAAGTGGACCAGTGGTAATGTTTATGAAAAATGCACAGTGTCCTAGTACTATGGCGACCAATCCTACCCTGTGCGACCACATTTACCACATATGGGAAAAGGCGTAGTCATGTAGTTTGCTCTTATTAGTATGGGATACCTCATCGACGGAGATGACTCCGTTATGCATGAGGGGATGGTCCGAGGACCTACCCCCTGACCCGGGTCCTCACACAAGATGGTGGGGAGGATAGAAGGTTCCACCATAAACCGCCGGACAAAACTATGAGTCCTCACACTTAGGGTTTCTGACGGGAAACTGGACTGGGTGTCGATGGAAAGTGTCATATGGGGAGGATCCTATACTAGCATGAGCAAATAAGAGGCTATGGCCGGCGGCTTACTTCGCATACACCTGGTATGGCGAGACGTGGCAGACACGATGAGTTGCCGGATGGATGTGGGTTAAAAGCGTGCTACCTCTGCAGAGTGTTAAAAACTATTCGAATAGCCGAGTCCTCGGATATGGACAATTGGGAGACTGTCCTAAGACCTTGTGCAAGTTTTTAAAAGAACTTTGAGTTTTAAAAAGAAAAGTGGAGTGGAGAATGTTTCCTACACCTATACCAACGGATCGGTATGAGGTGGTTGGATGAAAGTGGACCATGACGGGCTATGGTCGGGAAAAGGAGAAGTTTTGGAGAAACAGATGAAAATGGTGACTTCTTCAAAGATAGTTATAAAACTTCTCTTACCTTTTTCAATAAAGATATAGAGATGTTTTAAATAAGTAAAAGTTGTCAACTAAAATAAAACTGGTGCATACTCATGTTGGGGTAGTTTGCGAGTACATCCAAATGTACTCATATTCGTTTCGTCCCTGGCAATTGTCCTAGCCAGACTACGAGGAGGAACACTACGCCGAGCAGGAGTATGGCGACTTCTACGCCAACTAAGGATCTCCACAAGTCAGCTGCCTGTTGGGATGTCATCGTTAGAATATGATGCCTACTACGCCGTAGCTTCCGCTGATATTTTGGTTTGGCCCATGAAGGCACCTATGTAAGAACTTGGTCTAAATGACCATTTATGTAAGACCTTTTATTCGGTATTGTAATGGATGTAAACTTTGGTATCCAATTCGGATTATGTGCAACGACAGACTGATCACGGGATCGTTGTGTTAAGCATAATCGGGTATTTCGGACAGCTAGTTCGGGGTCCCCACACCAGACGCATCAAAACCCGCACCTTTCAAGAAGGCGACCTAGTACTGCGACTTAAACAAGATCACAAGGGAATGCATAAGCTGTCCTCTCCATGGGAAGGACCCTACATCATCAGCAAGAAGCTAAACAATGGGTCGTACTACCTGCTGGATGTAAGGGAAGAAAGCAGCGAACGCCATGATTTCGAGGATCGTCTCGAGGCACCTCGCCCTTGGAACGTCGCACACCTGCGACCGTACTATACATAAAGAAAGGGCTAATCAGAGCCAAGCATCATCCTTTCCAGCTTTATAGCTGAGTATCATCACAGCCACTCACGGCTAGAACTTCAACTTTGGTCGCCACCTAGGCGCGACCAATGCAACATCTGATCGCCACCCAGGCGCGATCGACCCTTGTATCAGAAACCGGCTGCCACCTAGGCGCGGCCGTAAAGTTTGTATCATCTCTGGTCGCCACCTAGGCGCGACCGACCCCATGCATCACCATGGATCGCCACCTACGCGCGATCCAACCCTATGTATAACACTCGGTCGCCACCAAGGCGCGACCTTATGTGTCATCATAATCAAAGCTTATCATAGCTTAGCCTATCATGGCAATATCATCATGTTTCTTGTGGTCTTTGTTACCCTGAAACAGCCAATTTATTGGCAATTATCAAATTTACCTTAAGTTGGATTGCTACTCGCATTATGTGGCCAAAGTAACTGGGTGTGGCGTCAATCGAGCTTGATTGCCTATCATGGCCGCTCTCGACCCTGAACACACATGTTCCTAGGAAATACTGAGTCGCGCGAGTGCCCACTTAAGGATTCAGATGGCCTAACTAGAGGTCGATGTACTGCTTATAGTACGGCAACACCAATTACAATTACTTGTATCTTAACAATTGTTTTATTCATGATATCAAGTTACAGGTGATGACCTTCAGAATTCTCTGAGAAGAATTGAGATGATTATCACGTTACATCCTCTCAATCCTTGGGGGCTACATCATATTATCATCAAAAATTTGAAGATGGATCGTCATCAAGTTCTGAAGCTATCAGGCTACTCTAACAATAAAGCTCACGAAGTCAGATGATCTTCCAGGTGCGAGTCAAGGCCAATCCTTCACAATTATAAGTCGCGAAATAAGGAAAAGCGCGGCCTAAACATTCAAGATCAAGAAATACTATGAAGTTCAGGCCACGCTTGGGGCTAGTGTCGGGGAATGATTAACCCGCGACTTAAGGCTGCGCTATCATTATTGGGCCACGTGAAAGATGGGCCAATCTCGCGTCGCGACTCTATAAAGGAAAGTTCCAGAAGGTCGGTGCAAACTTGCCTTGGAAGACAAGAAAGATAATCAGGCTTCGTGTAGAACTCTTGTAACCTGACGAGCCTCTATGTATATAAAGAGGACTCGCAGGACTTAGAGCGGGTCAAGCTATCAAGCCCTAAACCCTAGCTCATACGGCGAGTACCAGATCGGATCGCCTCCATTGTAACACCTCGATTATCATATCAATACCAATCTAGGGTAGGCAGGAAGTAGGTCTTTTACCTCACATTGAGGGGGCCGAACCTGGGTAAATCTGTGTTGATCTTTGTTCCTGCGATCCCAAGCTCGGAGATGCTTGACTCGCGTAATCCCACACCTACGAAGTCATCTATGACACCTGACGTGACAAACCCACGACAAGATGCATATCATGCACCCCGATCTTAATTACTTGTTTTGATCCAACTTGTATGCAAGATCTTGTATGGGGAGAAGTGTGTATTAGATGGAGTAGCATGGTGGTAGTGATTGAATTGTGACAACTTATTCAAGATCTACTTTGGTTTTTTACCTTTCCTTCGCTGCCTCACTAGGGATAAAGTGAAATCATGTGCTATAATTATCATGTAACAGTGAGATAATCTTGTTAGATCAAGGTAGCATATTTGTGTTTCAAACATCATGTCATATTACTTAAAGCTATACTTCGATTTGTTCTTAATTCAAGATTGCATGGAGGTTTCCCTTTCTTGTGGAGTATAAGGAAGATGTGTAATATCATCTTTATGTTAGGACGTGATGCCCATATGAATGCTTATCATACACATATAGAAGTTCCATGAATATTTATCATTGATGAATTGTTTTGTGGTCACCACAACTTAAAAAGAGAGTAGACAAGTGAACCCATGAACCCCGGTCCAATTTTAATCATAAGAAACACCTTTCCAACACTTTTATCATCACTTTTATTTTCTGCAATTAATTATTTCGAAAATACAAAAATACTTTCCATACTTGCAATCACACATAAAAACCCAAAAACAACGTTATCTTCATCTATCTCATCTAGTTTGCATTGTGTCATTGTGTTTACTTTATTTAGTTACTTTTATTTGCATGGTTATTTCATATTACTAATACGAAAGCTTGTGCTTGACAACCACTTGGTGAAGTTGGGGACACAAGACATTTTATTTTGCTTTTCAGATTGCTTGACAAGGACAAGAAGAATCAACTTCCCACATCTAGTTCCCCGAGAGTTCGATATAAACCCTCGAGTCACCCTTGTGGGGAAAAGAAGCTTGCTACAACACTCTGCACTTGGAGTCCCAAGGAAAAGTGGCAAAGATTGTTGCCATCAGTCGTACGGCGGGGTCTAGCCGTACCGGTGCCCGCTAAATCGTCTGGAACCTCTCCTCGTGTCCTCCTTTGGCCCAGGTGCGTGGTTAAGTGTTTAGATGACTTTTATCACGACAAAATATCATAAAATGATAGTTTTTATTGATATGTTCATCATTGACTTAATAATTGAGATCCTGCTGAAACAAGCATATGCGCGTGAGCGTGGTAAAATACCAAATTCCTATTGCTACACATGCAAAACAAGGGGGTAAAAACACTCTAAAAATGCACTCATTAATCTCCCCAAGCTAGACTCTTGCTCGTCCCCGAGCAAGATAGGAGCTTAATGGACAGAGTCATCATGTTCATGAAGCGTGAGTCGTTAAAATACACGAGGTATTTTTGAGGACATCAATTACTTCCTCCGTTCGGAAAAGGATGTCACAAAAATGGTCTATCTATAGTTCATTTTTGTGACATCTTTTTCCGAACGGAGGGAGTACAATATTGGATATAGAACTGACAATGAGCTCCATCACACTATTATCATTACCAAATGACTTAGAGGCTTCCACACCTTTCGAATTCGATAGTTTATATGAAGATAGTTTATTTAGCATATCATAAAACCATAAAGTTTAGCTATTATTTTGAGAGCCAAGTATTCTTTTACGCATATCCTTTTAGCAAGTTTGATAGCATATATTTTCTCCTCATCATGATCCTCATAATTTTTCTCTTTAAAATATCCTTAACTTCTCATATGGTTAAACAAATGATCATAACATGCTAGCAAATAATTCTCTTCTCATACTCTATCAAAACTTGTTGGTGTGGAAGACCCTAAAATCATTATGATGATACAAGTACAATAATACTCATCCTAACTCATACATCTAATACAATAATCATGATTCAAAAACACTTCAAATATAATAATGGCTCATAGTTCATTGGATATAAATCCTTCTCTCTCCAAAGGAGGTGATAATGCAACTAATGCAAAACTTCTTGAAATTTAAAACTAAGATGCAGGCGGAAAGTAAACATGCAAACTTTGAAAGATAAATTTCAAGGCTTAATAGATCTCCCCAAGCTTGGAACCAAGCCTGGTGGGATCAAAAATCCTTGATACCATGGTTCTCCGATTATTTTGCTGACGACTCCTTTTCGATCTTGCGAAGCTTGATGGAGAGTGCCTTGCTCAATGCTTCCAGATAGATGATGCGGTCAAGGCGTGCATCGGCTATCTTTTCCAGGTGGGTAATCTACAGTTTGTGTAATGCAATTGTTTGCTTTTGAGTTTCAAAAGCACGGAGTCAAATAGCGAGATTGGCCTCCAATCCTTTTATTATCTTCTCATCCATCTGGTCCAAATAGCGACGAAGCAGCTTGACATGCTCAGCAGATCCTCGAGCCCTCTCCTCAGCCCTTTGACACGCTGGTCCAACCTATCCAAGGATTCCTTCCTCTCTTTTTCCTCTAAGTTCAACTTGTTTAAGAAATATGTGCCATCATCATCGAGATCCATAGTGAACTCATCATGATCGCCATCTTTCCCAACAAGAAGATCAAAGACCTTTTTCCCTTCTTTGACATCCACCTTCAACTTGAATCCATCCTCATGATCGCACTTTCCACACCAAGGTTTAGCTTCTTTCTTCTCTTCAACATTCTTCTCCCCAACTTCCGAAGCCCCTTGTTGCCTACGGGTTGGTGGCACGATGTCCAAAAAGTGAGACATGGCCGCACGATCAAGATGACGTTCGTGCTTGGGTGGGATCTATTTTTGAGAATAGAAAGAAGAAAAGACTCCTTCTTGGGAGTTATGAGGGGTTAGGCAGAGGCAAATCTCGTGGTATTTGGAGTTAATGTCACACAAGAAAAGAATCCCAACAAAATAGGAAAGAAAAGAGCTAGAAATCAATTTCTGGTGTACGCGGCGACCATCGGTATGGGCGGCGCCCGTACGGGATGCCCGTACTACAGGAAAACTTCCATAGTTTTCTAAACCGACATCGGTAAAAATCTTTCCATATAGTCAGTACGGGCGGGTTTTGCCCCATACAATCTGGTCGTACCGGAGATACCGATGTTCGGAGGCGGTAAATAATATATATATTTTTTTATTTAAAAAAACGACAAAGAAACGAAGAAAACGAACGGCGAGTCCAGAGCGTTTGGCGACCACCACTACGACCATATCCGGCCGTATGGCCCGGTCGTACCGACTCCGGACTCAATTTATCAAAAAGAGCAAAGTCTCTGCATGAATAGCGATCACCGATACGGGCGCAGGCGGTCGTACCGTCCGCCCGTACCCATGGGCAAATCCAGTGTATAAGCTATGGGGGCAGCTGCCCCCACTCAATTTTTAGTCCTTTTGTAATTTGTCAAGCTAAATAGTGATTAGCCCCCACTTAGCAATCAGATTTGTCGCACTTAGAACATGTTTGCCCCCTCTAAAATTTTGTTCTGGCTCCGCACTGGCCCGTACCAGGATCAAAAGCCTGGTAAATGACTTAGAAAAATGCAAGGGTATCGAAAACGCAAACCAAAATAGCAAAAGGGAGACTAAAAATTAAAAAGTATCAGGAATACCTTTGCCTCTCTTGCCACTAGTCTTGATGGATTTTCTCTTTTCAAATTTTGGATTATTTTCCTTTTTCCTTCGTATATGGTTGGCAGCAAATGCTTGCTTAAACCATCACAAAGAATAGAGGAAATACTTCTTTCGGGGTAGAGAATACCTCGAGGCACACATACTATTGCAACCTTCTTTGGTGGCTTCTCTTCCTCACGAGGTTCATGGACTTCGGGTGGCTCTTCCTCCCTTTGCAGAATCTGCAAATCATACTCTTGCAAAAGAAAAATCCAACGAATCATTCTAGGCTTAACATTAGTCCTTTCAAGGATTGCTTTTAAGCTTTCACGATCAGTGTGAACTCTAACTTTTGAGTCAATCATATAAGATCTAAATTTCTCACAAGAGAACACAATGGCGAAGAGTTCTTTTTCAGCCATAAGATAATTTATTTGGGCACCGTTTAGAGTGCGACTAGCATGATGAATGATATTGAGTTCATCACCATCACGCTGGCACAAAATAACTCCAACGGATTCCCTATCGGCTTCACAAAAAAGAACAAATGGTTTTCTCCAATCGGGGGGTTTAATAACTGGAACCTTTAGCAGAGCTTGTTTAAGTGTGTTAAAAGAAGCAAGCCATTTTTCATCAAACTTAAAGCTGACATCTTTTTGTAAAAGGTTAGTTAGTGGTCTAGCAACCTTAGAGAAGTTTTTAATGAATCTTCTATAGAATCCTGCATGACCAAGGAAACTTCTTATACCTTTGATGTTTCGTGGAGGCGGTAATTTTTCTATTGCCTCTATCTTTGATTTATCAACCTCTATTCCCTTACCTGAGATCTTGTGCCCGAGTACTATCCCTTCTTGGACCATGAAGTGGCATTTCTCCCAGTTCAAAACTAGATTAGTATTCTCACATCTCTGCAAAACTTTATTGAGATTATGCAAACAATTGTTAAATGTAGTTCCATAGACGGAGAAGTCATCCATGAATACTTCCATTATACGCTCAACATAATCAGCAAAATTAGCAGTCATGCATCTCTGAAAGGTAGCAGGTGCATTACTTAAACCAAAAGGCATTCGACGGTAAGCATACAAACCAAAAGGACAAGTAAAAGTTCTTTTTAATTGATCTACAAGATGAATAGCTATTTGAGAGAGACCGGAGTAACCATCTAGATAACAAAAGTAGGAGTGCTTAGCAAGCCTTTCTAATGTTTGATCTATGAAGGGTAATGGATAGTGATCCTTTCTAGTTTCTTTATTTAGCTTTCTAAAATCAATGCACATTCTATGTCCAATAACAGGTCTAGTGGTGACTTGTTCATTTTGTTCATTTTGCGCGGCTACAAATCCTCCTTTCTTTGGAACACAATGGACAGGACTTACCCAATCACTTTCCGCAACATGATAGATAATACCTGCATCCAGTAGGCGGATGATTTCTTTTCTTATTACCTCCTTCATACCTGGTTTAAGCTTCCTTTGGAAATCTGCAACTGGTTGAGCTCCTTCTTCCATGAATATTCTATGAGTAGCTATCGAGGGACTAATCCCCTTCAAGTCAGCCATAGAATACCCAAAGGCTTTACGGTGCATTTTCAACACCATCATTAGATGCTCCTCTTCATTCTCTGCAAGGTTAGCACTTATAATAACGGGGTACCAATTAGTTTCATCCAAAAATTCATATTTTAAACCTTGTGGGAGATTCTTTAGTTTGGGAGATGGTAAACCTTCATCTCCCTTTCTTTCAGGTATTTCATAAGCTTCGTTCATAAAGCGGTCAACTTTAGGAGCTGAATTCAAATATTTATCAATCTCATTTTTATCTTTATCTCCCGAGATGTTATCATTTTCAACTAAGCTCCTTTCTACCTCATCTTTAGGAATATCAATAAAAACGGAAGATAGATTAGCAAGGTCATCCTCTTCCTCGGGTTCTTCCTCTTCAAAGTCATCAACAATGGGAGTATGTTGGAACTTTGAGAAGTGGAACTTCATCAATTCTTCCCCAAACTTGAGAGAAATAGTTTCTCTCTTGTAGTCAATGTTTGCACCTATTGTATTTAAGAAAGTTCTTCCAAAAATGATTGGACAATGAGAATCAATAGGCATATCAACTACAACAAAATCAATGGGGTATTTATATGGGCCAATGCTGATTGGTACATTTCGTATTACTCCCATAGGTATTCTAAGAGATTTATCAGCAAGCATGATTGTCATATCGGTGTCTTCTAGTTGAGCCGGTTCAAATTCATCATAAATACTAAAATAGAACTTATAAGGAATAACATTAACAGCTTTCCAATATCACAAAGACCATAATGAGCGGATCCACCGAAAGTGCAAGGAAGAATTGGCTTACCAACACTTTGAGTTTTTACCATTCCATTGACGAATTGCGAGGCTTCCGAGTCAAGCTCAACTACATTGCAATGTGCAAACTTAGTTAGTGTACCTTCTTTAGTTACCTCAGCCTCTTCCTCTATGTCTTCTTGGATGGACTTTTCATCACTAGCTTTTTCTTCTTCAAGCTCCTTTTGTTTTTCCATCTCCTTCTCCTTTTCCATTTGTTCAGCGAGACGTTGAGCTCTAATATGCCTTGCCGCTGTCCTTGGAAAAGGAAGCGGTTCGACATATTGTGTCCCCTCTATTATAATTTCATCGAGGGAGACTTCGACCACTTTCACTTCTTCAACTAGTTTGGCTGGTGGAGTATAATGGAGCCAATCCTTCTTGGGCGCTCCAATATGCTCTGTAAAAGCCTGAAGAACTTCCAATACAACAATGTCATCCATATGAAGTTCATTAGCAGTTTCTTGAACCTTTCCAGTTTTGATATAAGCATTTAAACAATCATATTCTACTTTTACTTCACCTTCACTTCCAAGATCAAAACCCCAAGACTCTCTATGTCGGTGTACCTTATCTAACCATGCCCAAGCTTGCTTAGGAGTAAGGTCCATAAAGATCCACCGGATAGTAAATCAAGTTCCTTTTTATTATCTTGGTTTAGTCCTCCATAAAAGACATGTAAAACATACCAAGGTGGTAAATCATGATGGGGATATTTTTGAACCATACCTTTATACCTTAGATATGATCTTACCAAACTTTCCCCCGGGCGGTTTACAAAATTTGAGATTACCTTTCTCGCCTCGGCGGACTTCATCTTGGGATAGAACCGAAATACGAACTCCTTTTTGAGCTTCTCCCAAGTATCAATTTTCTCTACAGGAAAAGTTCTATACCAAGACAAGGCAGTGTTACATAAAGATTGACAAAAAAGTTTCATTTTTAATTCATCATCAGAATAACTTTTTATTTTAATAGTCCAACACAACTCGGTAAAGAAATTTAAGTGTTTGTAAGGATCCTCATCGGGATCATCTCCTGCAAAACTTTTCTCATTCATTAGAGCAATTAGACGTGGATGAATTGAATATTCCACATCACTTTCCTTCGGGAATTCCTTAACATATCCTTGATTGAACCTCCCGAGGTATTCATCTGTATCAAGCTCACTCATGAGCCCAAGCGCAGCCATGGTGTTTACCTAAAACTAGTAAACAACTTTAGTAAAACGATTAATAAACAAGCAACTAAGGACAAGAACCAAAAGCGCTGAGCTCCCCCCCCCCCCCCCCCCCCCCCCCCAACGGCGCCAGAAAATAGCTTGATGGCCTGCAAGAGTACAGATCAGTTGTAGCTAGTTTCAAAAGTAAGAGTATCGAATCCACGGAGAGCTACTAGTAATGGTCGAAATGCCCCTTGCTACTATCTATCAAAGGCTACTTGTAAGTCGCTCCTTGATCTCAAGTAAGAGTGTTTGAAAGAGAGTTGTTTCATTGCAATAAAGTAAACAAAGCTGTAAAAAGTAACGAGCGCAGTAGTGATTGTAAGGGAACTCAATAAGGCGAAGTGTTTTCGGGGATTTAGGATCCACCTCTAGCATTTGTACTAATCATGATTAGAATAAACCTATGTCTTTAGTTATGTTGTGTGTGGGAGAGCTCCATAATAAGATGTGCCCAAACAATCTCCGGTCATCACATCTCTAAATAACCACAGTGGCTAGCCTTCTGGAAATCACATATTGACTATCACTATTAAGAGTTTCCCCATGGTTATCGATACGAGCTTAGTGAGTCTCTTTTTAATCCTTCTTATCAATTAAGGGTTCCCCGTATGGTAAGTCTCGATGCGGGTACTGTCACTCCCCCGCCGTGTGTGCATGCCATACTTCAAAGAATAATTCCCTCTCTCATCCCAAAGGCAAATGTTACATTGTGCACTTCACATAACATCGAGAGAGACAATTAACACACAATCATATACTAAAGTTATAGATCATATTTATTTCATCTTATAATAGTGCTAGCGCTTCTCCATCTCCCCAAGAACAAGGGAACTACTCACACATGGAAGCAATCAAGAACATCATCATAATCTTATGGATGAAATGAAGGTAAAAGTATGAACTCAAATACAAATCCACAATAGCAATTGGAATTACAACTAAAGGGAATGAATGAGATGAGGAATGGTGATGGTGATGGAGATGCAGGGGTTGATGATGAAGTGGATGATGCCTTCTCTCAAGTTCCTCCTCCGGATCTCTTCCGGCGGCGGTGTTTCGGTGTTCGTGGTGGCTGTGAATGTCGGATCTCAGATCCGTCTGCACGGGGTGAAAGTATTTGACGAGGCGGCGCTCCTGGCTGGTCGTACGGGCGGACGGTACGGGCGGGGTCCGGCCGTACCGGTGACCGCTAAATCGTCTGGAACCTCTCCTCGTGTCCTCCTTTGGCCCAGCTGCGTGGTTAGGTGTTTAGATGACTTTTATCATGTCAAAATATCATAAAATGATAGTTTTTATTGATATGTTCAACATTGACTTAATAATTCAGATCCAGCTGAAACAAGCATATAAGATGCGCACGAGCGTGGTAAAATACCAAAATCCTATTGCTACACATGCAAAACAAGGGGGGTAAAAACACTCTAAAAATGCACTCATCAGGGGACACCAAAACAAAAGCCTTCGCAAAATTATGTAGCAGTACCCCACATGATTACTTCGACCAACAAAAACTATTATAAACTGGTGAACTAGTAGACAAATAACAGTACCAGCATAATTTAAACTACTAAGCTACTCCCTGTGTCCCAGAATAAGTGACTCAACTTTGTCTAGATACGCATGTGTCTAGACAAGTTTTAGTCCATAGATACACACGAATCTAGAAAAGGTTGAGTCACTTACTTTGAGCAGAGTATGACGTAACCTTGGATTTGGGGTTTACAGGATATTTGGGGAGTATCGTTCGTGAATACCGGCCGGTAGAAACTGAACCTAACTAAGCTAGGGACGAATCAGTGAACCGTATGGGTTTTTAGGATTATTGGGGAAGTTAGGGTTTCCACGGGATTTGAAAGGCCGGTGGCGGGGCAAGACGAGCGAGAAAAGAAGGATTGTGATGGCCGGAGAGGGAGAAGAGAGATACGCGATGGCAATGGCCAGAACAACTGACCTTAGTTGTCGCCGTCCGTCCAGTAGGCAAAATGAACTGCGCTTGTTGCAAGCCTGGCTGACGCGGCCCACCAGACGAATCCCAGCGTTCGTCGGAATAGGGCGGGGCGGGGGTGCGGGGGTGCGGGTGAGGCGGCGGAGGTACCTCGATGTGCTAGGGTTATGGAAGGGGGCACTGAAGTAGATTGGGTTGGATTGGATCTGGGCAGGCGGGCGGGGAATATATTTGAGCAGGAGGGGCGGGGAATAGATTGGAACAGGAGGGGCGGGGAATAGATTTGAGGAGAGTTTTGTCAAAAAAAAAGATTTGAGGAAAGGGGCACAGGATTTATGCAGACTCAGCGAAACCCTTTGGCCAAATACGAGTGACATCACAAAAATAACGTCACAGATATAAATAAGGCCCTCGAATATCATTTGTACATTTGAAAATGTTTGTTTGGACCAAAATGAGAACAACTTCTTGAAGAAATTTTCATATTCATTGTTGGTACATTTGTGGGAGACTAGGTCACATTTGGGCAACGCCATATTTTTCACGATATTCTTTGTACCTGCTTCACAATAAACATTTTTTCCACCATATTGTCTTCACCTGAAAAATGTTTTCTGCCTTAAATATTGGAAGATCCCTCTGAAATATTGCTTGTAATGCGAATATGCATCCATATACATCTACCAAATATGCAGGGGCACACAATAACAAACTATGTCCTATATTTACACACATGGCCTTGGTCATCTGTCTCGAGAGCTATAGATGAACGCTCATACATGACAACACTTTTGAGAGGAATGTTAAAATCCAAATTTAAATATTCAAGGTTTGGCTTTTTGTTGGCAGTTAGGTCACACACATAAGGATTTCATGCGCAAGTTATCATTTTCTTGGATATTATTTTAATTTTCCATGAATAATTCAAGGTCAAGATTCAGTATGCGACAATTCATATATAAGAAACAAGTGGGTCTATCAAGTTGCTATGATATAATTATTATATGGGTACCTTAAAATAATTTTAGTGAAGAAAGAAGGAGAGAACTATCCTACACTTGTAGTTCAAATTGACCTGCTTTGAAAATCGACATTAAGTCATTAACTAAAATGGGAGAAATAAGCCAAAACCTTGAAAATACATAAAAATTAGGCATATTATTCATTAAATATGCTCTAATAATTAGGTTTATTCCATTTTGCACCATATTCTATGTACCTGCTTGGGCACCTGTAAAATGGAAAATGTGATTATAAAAAGTTGGAAGCTTCCTCCCTTTGTGAACATTATTTGCAATTCGAAGATAAACCCAACTACTAATAAATGTGCACATTGTAATAAAGTACACCACATGTATGCACATTGGTCATCTGGCTCAAAAGTTGTGAACTTTTCATCCATGATATATCACATTATGAGAACAACTATTTATCAAAACCAAATTACCATATTAAAGGTTTTGTACTTTTGTTGGCAACTATGGGGTTGTTTGCTTTACAGAGAACAGTTTGCCAAGCCAAAGTTGGGCAGCCACAAT
The DNA here is from genome assembly GCA_947311845.1 of Poa pratensis. Classification (NCBI taxonomy): domain Eukaryota; kingdom Viridiplantae; phylum Streptophyta; class Magnoliopsida; order Poales; family Poaceae; genus Poa; species Poa pratensis. Next base: position 58,511,351 of record CAMZMU010000047.1, on the reverse strand, counting down.
ATAGTTGGCATGAGTATGGTTTTTGCCACACTTTGGCTTGCCACAGTTCATTGCATTGCCCATATATAGGGCCCATTTGTCATAGAGTCATTGTTTTGCCAACTTTTGCCGAAGTTTGGCTTCAAGGGTATGTTTGGTTCACTCCACACTTTGCCAAGCCAATGTGTGTGGCTAGCCACAAAAATGTAGCCAACCATAAAAGTTTGGTTGAAAATTTGGAAGCCAGACTTTGGCAAAAGTTGGCATAAAATTGACTCTCTATGACAGATGGGACGTATCAGCAAGAAAGTGTGGCAACATGTTGTGCCTGCCAACTTTGGCTTGGCATAATGTGACTCGACACCAGTCAACCCCCAATTTTGTTATAGCTACACTTTTTGTAGCCGCACCACCACAATTTGTATGGTTGTTGGCCACACTTTGGCTTGACAAATGTGGCTATATAAACTAAACAACCCCTATGTATGTCACAGAAAAGGAGTCCATGCACTGGTTGTTGTAGGAAACAATTGGGTTTGTCAAAAAGCTCTGAGAGAGGTTCTTTGATATTAGTACTACTTGGTTACATTAATATGAAATTTGAAATATAGAATAGAAGCAAATTGTAATGTAGTTCAAATTTGACTTAGCCGGTATGTCCACGAAGAAGTGGTTAATAGATCATTTAGGAAACTGAGATCGATTAAATACATTTATTTTGGTGATTGCAAGTTATAAATAACTTTAGGCAATCCTTAATCTCCCCTTTCCCTTCTTTAGATTTAAGCTCTTTTGTTTAAGGCAATGTCATTGGCGAATCCTACTAGCTTCACTCGAAGCAAAACAACAATGGGAGATCTGCCAGTCGATTTACTGGCTCAGATTCTTCTCAGAGTTTGTCCACACCCTTGTAGCTTACTGAGCGTAACTGCCGTATGTCCTGATTGGAGACAACTGATCAGAAGCAACGGTTTCAGAGAGTTAACCTTGTCACACAATGGAGGAACCCCGTTGCTAGGATTTTTCTACCGGAGCAGTGACAATGGTAGCTGTTTTATTACAGATCAGCATGTTCTTGACCCAGCCATGTTGCCAAAGTTGCCCCTCAGGGATGATGGCGATCTTGATAGGACTGGCAGTGACAGTGATGGTGGAATATACGGAACTCTACGTATCCTAGCATGCCGGCACGGGCATGTGCTACTTCATTGTTCAGCTTACCCAGCTTTGTTAGTCCGGGATCCAATCAGGAACATGGAAACATTCATATGCGAACCATCATGGCGTGGGTTCCAGACTCAGTTCAACAGCACAATTATTTGTTCAAGCAACCATGGTGGATCATTTGCCCACAATTGTCAAATGAGCAATTTCTTTGTTGTTTGGATAACAACAAACACTAAAGAAACAGAGGTAAAGAGGTACTCATCAGAAACACGCAGATGGGATTCAGTTGCAGCTATCCCATCGATATCGATGGCATTTGTTCATGCATCTAGCCCGGCGACTCTCATAGGGGATGTTTTCTACTGGGTAACAACATCTTGTTATATCATTGCCTATGACAATAGGACGAAGGATTTGTATTATGTGCAGTGTCCTCAAGAGACGCATGATGATATATTCAATTGCAGACTTCACATCATGAAGGGCCGCGGAAAGGACGTGTTGGTCTTGCCGTTCTAAGAGGTTTTATCCTACAAACCTGGTGGAGTACTGCAAGATCATCAGAATACGATCATGTATGGACTCTTGATAGAGAGGTTGATTTGTCTAATCTCCTAGACCTTGACACATCTTTGTCATATGATGGGAGACAATGTAAACCAAGGCTACTCTGCGCATGTGAAGATAGAGATATCTTGGTGATACGGGTGAAGAAGGTAGTATTCCGATTAGATATTAAGAACTACTACTGGAAAAAGATCTATGGTGATCTTGATTCATGTACTATATAACCTTTTACCATGATACCAGGTTAGTGTACGCTTTCATATTAATATGTGATTTCATATGCCCGGCGCTTATGTATCATTTTTGCTGAACATTTTATCCATCTTATGCCAGCAAAAAATATGATTGGGAGTGTACGATGAAGACTATTATGATGAGGAAATATTATCGGGTTCAAAAATATCTGGGATGCCACCTCTCTACTGTAGACTGTAGTAGATATTAGAGACTTCTAAGCAGTTCGAGTCACTGGAAATATGACATGTGGGGCAATGTTTTCTGGAAAGCTCCCTCGTCCCATCCACTTTCCCTTATTCTTCATCCCCCCATCTGCGCCCATCGGTCTCTCCCCCCATATTCTTCCTTCCACTTCCGGAAACCCCAACATCGGCCGTGCACCACTAGCCGGCGCCTCCCATCCACAACCACCGTCCATCCACCCATCAGCCGGCGATGCCCCCTCTGCAGCACCAGCGCCAGGATCTGGCCTTCGGTTCCGACCTCTCCTACTTGTCCCACCAGAAAAGGCAGAAGCTGCATGGCAACCTCGCCGTGCTCTCCAACTTCCCTAGTCAGCAGCAGCCGCACAACGACCTCGCCCTCGACTACAACGAGGAACCCCAGCAGCAGGAGCCCGAGGTCAGTGTTAGATCTAGTTATTCCTAGGGTTTATATCTAGTTAATCCTTCATTTTGATTTAATCCTAGGGTTAGATCTAGATCACCTGTTGTTTTGATTTAATCCTAGGAAGTGGTATGCAAAAATACTTTTTTCAAGGGATTGTCATAGGAATTTGTAGGATTCAAATCCTTTGGATTTTTACTATGCTTTTATTGGATTTGTAGGATTGAATGACCCCATGGGAAATTTTCCTACGGAATTATTTACACTGCGTTTCATCACAAAATCTAACATCCACTCAAACCTCATTGCAGAAATCCTTAGTTATTCATGTGATTGAATCAAACAAACTTTTAGGGCTCCTCTGATTCATGGCATTTCCAAATGATTTGCGTACGATTGAGGTCGTATGGTAGTACCTTACAAGTATATAAGAACACTATACCCTTCCCGTTTCTATATTTCCTTCCAACTAGTCTATCCTAATAAATTAGTGTGTATATGTCATGTATGATTTGATATATGAGAAGTCAGGAAAAACTTGCTAACTTGCTGCAAGATATTTATATATGTTGCTGCCTGGCATTTGTTCTGCTTATTTTCTATCTGTCATGAAATGGGATATATACTCTAATTAAACTTGAACACATGCATATAATATTTTTGTACATAAGTTGTTGAATAAATTAATTTGGCTCCCCTTGCTGTGCATTTATATCACATGTTACATGTCATATGCAGGATTACAACTCTGATGACACCGTGGACAGTGACGATGTGTATGACCACTACAAGAAAATGTTGAAGCTGCTGGAGGATGGAACCTACAAGGTTTATCGGTGTAGGGGCTATCGATGCCCCTTTGATGATAAGTTGCTAGACATGTCTTACAAAATCCTTCTGCAGCATGCCGATGGCAGATCCAAAGCCAACGCAAGGAAGCCACGTGATAGGGCACAACACAAGGGTCTCGCCCATTACCTGAGGAACCTTCCCTGGGGAGGAAGGGAGGCGTCGAAGGCCAACGGTGATGGCCCATCCAAAAAGTATAAGAAGGCAAAATGTGTGCATTATTAGTTTGCTGGTGTTGACTGAATATTAAGCTGTGGTTTGCTGGTGTTGACTGAATATTAAGCTGTCGTTTGCTGGTCTAAACTTTGTTTCAGGAACATGGTTTGCTGGTCTAAAATATGTGTTGATCTTCCAGTGTGTTAATGGCACTGAAGTGAACAATCTGTTCTTCTTTTAGTAGTATATATATGTAACACATTTCTTGTGTATTTGTTTTATACCTATGCATGATTTAATTAGTACAACACTTCTCCTATTAATGTTCTTGGTGATTACTGTCGGCATAATGGGACTGGGGTTCCCTCACATTGCGCCTTGGCGCGTGGGCTGGGACCCACCGGTCGGAGACTTGGCTCCAAACGGATCCAAGGCAACGAGCATGTCGTCGGGAGGGAGACTCCGTGTCCCCCAAGCAGGTATAATTTGCTATGATGACCTATGAAGCTACTGAATACTAGTTGTATTGTAGGTATATGTGGGACGGACATGTACTATGTGACGAGCACAAGCCAGCCAGCACGGTGGAGACAAGGAGAACATGACAAAAGGCGTAAGGAGCAGCCCGAGCCACCATCCCGGGGCAACCCTGGAATGAGGCCGAGGGCGCAAGACTGGGGTTGTCGAGCCGAGGAGCGGCCTCAACTGCGCCCCAGAAGCACCAGAAAGCCATCCCTCCTGGGCCAGGCGCGGCCCGGGAATGATAGTCAACCAAGCCTGACAGTCGTGTCAGGCCCGGCCTTGCGAACAGGCGATGTGCCTGCGTCCCTGGACATTATCATGGCACTGCAGACGACTGCAGGCGCCGCAGACAGGAGTGACAGCTCGGTGCTCGAGCTGTCACACCGCCATCAAGTGCACCTGCGCACCGCCCGTGGCCATCCATTGGCCGCTAGCACCACCCATCTGCCTGAAGACCGCGTGGCGCACCGCGATTGAGACCGGGAACGTCTGTGGGCGGTGCGTGTGATGCATGTAAAATGCTTACATGAACTTTGAAGTTTGTTGACATGATTACCCACATATTTGCATCATATATAATGTTATATCCAAGTTTTATATTGATTTTTGGGGATTTATCAATGATCCCCTTTATTTTGGTTATAACCTTGCAGGGCAGAAAAACCCTGTTTTCAATGTTTTTGATGTTTTAGGACCTATACGGAGTCAAAAGGACCTGAGCTTTTGGGGATGTCATTTTTTATCCACGAGAAGCATCTGGAGCACAAGAACCTCGGGAGATGGGCCAGGAGGCCCAAAAGACGGCAGGGGGCGCGCCCAGCCCAGGTGGGTGCGCGGGCCCCCTCTTTTTGTCCTCGACCGTCCGATTGCCTTGATTCTTTCGCCCACGGAGTTCTCTTGACCTAAAAACCCCTATATAAGGACCCCTCGGGGAGTCCTCGAGACAGAGCACACCAGAGATGAAAACACCACCAAACAAAGTCAGACTCAGCCAAGATTGGAGGGGGAAACTCCGCCGGAGCCGCCTCCGGAGGGATCTCCATCTTCTCCAACGTCTCCAACATCATCACCATGATGAAGAGGGAGTAGTCCACCTCTGGACTATGGGTTTGTGGCAGTAGCTTGATCTATTTCTCTCGTGTTCTTCATAGATCTAAGTACCATATGAGCTGCCCAACATGATTATGGTCATATATGTAATTCCTATGTGATGGATCTTTATTCTACGATTTGAACGATGAGATTGGAACCTATTTTGTGTAAGATGTATTGATAGATGCATATCATGTACCCCGTTCTTAATTGCTTGTTTTGATCCAACTTGTATGCAAGAACTTGTATGGGGAGAAGTGTGTATTAGATGGAGTAGCATGGTGGTAGTGATTGAATTGTGACAACTATATTCAAGATCTACTTTGGTTTTTACCTTTCTTTTGCTGCCTCACTAGGGATAAAGTGAAATCATGTGCTATAATTATCATGTGACAGTGAGATAATCTTGTTAGATCAAGGTAGCATATTTGTATTTTAAACATCATGTCATATTACTTAAAGCTATACTCTGATTTGTTCTTAATTCAAGATTGCATGGAGGTTTCCCTTTCTTGAGGAGTATAAGAGAGATGTGTAGTATCATCTCTATGTTAGGACGTGATGCCCATATGAATGCTTATCATACACATATAGAAGTTCCATGAATATTTATCATTGATGAATTGTTTTATGATCACCACAACTTAAAAAGAGAGTAGACAAGTGAACCCATGAACCACGGTCCAATTTTAATCATAAGAAACACCTTTCCAACACTTTTATCATCACTTCTATTTTATGCAATTTATTATTTCGAAAATACAAAAATACTTTCCTTACTTGCATTCACTCATGAAAACCCAAAAACAACGTTATCTTCATCTATCTCATTTAGTTTGCATTGTGTCAGTGTGTTTACTTTATTTAGTTACTTTATTTGCATTGTTATTTAGTTTGCAACCCTATCATCAAGGATCTGAACTCAGCACAGAAGATCATCGACAAAGAAAGCCTCGCAACATCAATTTGTCAAGATCTCACATGGTGACCATACTAAAGAAGCAACGACATCAGAAGTATAGTCAGCCCAAAACCCGTGCCCTCGTACTCCCCTGTTACCACCGGGCAAATCTCGAGGACGAGATTTATTTTTAAGGGGGGAAGAGCTTTCACATCCCAAATTTTGGAACCAAGAAAAACATAGTTTTACAAGACCCAAAATTCAGAACCAACAAAAACTTTTTGAAATGTTTCACTGATGATTGTGTTTTCCTTCCTGTTGCTGCGTTGAACCTTGTGTGACCTGTTGTTTAAGTTGTTTGACTAGTAAAAATAAGACCCAACCAATATCAAAATATATTTAACTTTGGTGATCATGTCATGACAAGAAAAATATTCCATGTATCTTTTCCATTCTTATTTTGGCCAACTCCATTTCAATGATACTTGGTTTAGCAACAACCAAAACTAATACCCATCATTTGAGAAAGTAAAAGTATTTCCAAAACTATTGTCTTACCTCCATTCAAACTTACATACTTGGCGATATCCCAAACCAGACCCATAGAATCGATAGGATAAGCTCGTTTTACTTGAGCAATCCCCATCTTCAACGGTATTAAACGTCTGTTGGTACTAGAAGTGCCTTGATTGATCTTTGCTTGTGTGTTGCATTTATTGTGTGTTGTTTTCCTTGTGTGTTTCACAAAACACGCCTTGTCAGGAACCCAAAGTAACCGCACTTTTATCTGTTGCTTTAATTTTGACTGTTTGCAAAAACCTTTTTGCCTTGTTGGCCATAGATGTACTTTTTGTATCCTTTCAAGAGTCCGACTTGGAAAACCCTTCAGAAAATTTTCTCTTAGTAAGAGGAGCAAGGTATGGAATACTCGCTACCCCAAGACTCTGCGACCTTCTGCAAGACTGATAGCGGTCTTCATTCGTCGTTTTGTACAACCACATCAAGCCATCGAGAAAGATGAAGATTCAAGCCCGACGGTAGATGAAACTGGTCGTATCCCGTCGGACTAACAAAACAATATGAAAAACTAACATAACTAACATAATTTATCTAACTTTAAATCTCTCATCTAACCAAATTTTGCAAAGATACTAACTATTTTTTCTAGACCAAGGGAATAAGTGCCATAGGACGACTCAAAACTAGTTGGTGCAAAGGAGACTTTAGGAGGATATAAGAGTATTGGACTATAAGATTATTAGTCAAAAGGATCCCTTAAGAATCTAGTTGATGAGATCAAACTTTGGTGGATGATGTTGGTAATATCAAAAATTTGGGGTTTAGAATAGAAGTGAAAATTTGGAGTGGATCGATAAATTAATTGGGTTTGGACAGATGATATATTTGATTAATACTCTGGGGCTAACCAGTTGTGGTCCCCAACCACTGGTGGTTATCTGGAGCTAGAAGACGTGACCCTTGATTTAAGGTTTAGAAATAAAGGTGAAGGTTATTGGATTTTTTTTGAAGCACTTGCTGATAAAATGATGTTTGGATTGGTTAGAAGCAAGTAAATTAAGAAGAATACTCCGGTGTTGGAATGTTTAGGGTGATTCCTAGCGCAAGTGACCTTGTACCAAATTCTTATGGAATTATAGGAAGTGGTCAAAGATGAGTTAGCAAATGAGTAGATTGTTGTATGCAAGAAATAATTGGTGGAGGACAAGTGAATGTTTATCGGATTCTAGGAATCAATGTGACTTGGTCTAGTAGCAAGACATTCTAGGTGACAGTAGTTTTCAGAGCTTGTCACGCTCTGTTTGGATTATTCTTAGAAAGATCTTTTATCTTTGAATATGAGATCAAGGCCCAAAAGTGTCGAGATAAAATCTGAATTTGGTTAGAAAGTGGGGCAATTCTTGATGGAATGATCACATGACTGCTGGATGCTTTATTTAGCTTTGATGATATGGTTGTGGGAAAATAACCACCTGAAGGAGTAAGATAATATGAAATATGCCTATCTATGGGGAAGAATCAATCAAGAAATAATTGGTGGACCACTACGATTTTTGTGAGGTTTGATGGATATCCGATAGATTGAACTATGATATGATAAAGAGTTATGCCCGAAGAAGATGATGGTGGATTAATAATTTTAGCTTGGGCAAGGGCCATGATTCAATTAACTAGTTGATAGTAGTGGCCTTACCAGAGATGTTGGAACGGTATTTTGACGACTCGAGAATCAGAGGCCTATGTAAAGTTGGTTGTTAAGATCTTGGAATAATAAGTTTGATGTTCAGGGTATGGTACCCAACTCCCTTGAAAACTAGCTTAAGCCCCTCAACCAGAAAGTTTTCCCGAAAACCCTAACTATTCTGGTGCACTCTAACTTACTTGTGAAGGCACCTGCAAAGCTTCGTGAAGACCCCGAACCATAGAAGTCTTCCAGGACAGCATTTTTCCCGCCAAGCCGAAGGAAGAAAAGCGTGAAGAAGATCTACCAGAAGTCACTGAGCAGAATCAAATAACGGAAGCACCTGCTGTTGGCAACATCAACCACCAAGCAAGTCCAGACGCCTTAGGAGTTTTTAACATCCCTCTACTAACTAGAAACCGGAGAGAGTCGAGTGCTCGGACTCGACGCATCCTGAAAACAACGCGTCCCCATCTGTGACCCTCGTAAGGAGACCATATCAGGAAGTGATATTTGTACCAACTCCAAGCACCAAGGAGCGACACCCAAGACGAAGATTTTCAAGCTACCCAAGAAGAACAATGCCTCCAAGTCAACTCCAGATGCAACCCTCATCATGACCGTTCAAAAACCCCTTTTTAAGGGGGGAAGACCTGCAGTAGGTATACAAGAACATATTAATAATTAGTTCCTTCCGCTTTAACCTTACCGTATCTGAAAACAGCCGACCACGACTATCCATCGGATTCGATCGTTAAGGCAACCCTATCATCAAGGATCTGAACTCAGCACAGAAGATCATCGACAAAGAAAGCCTCGCAACATCAATTTGTCAAGATCTCACATGGTGACCATACTAAAGAAGCAACGACATCAGAAGTATAGCCAGCCCAAAACCCGTGCCCTCGTACTCCCCTGTTACCACCGGGCAAATCTCGAGGACGAGATTTATTTTTAAGGGGGGAAGAGCTGTCACATCCCAAATTTTGGAACCAAGAAAAACTTAGTTTTACAAGACCCAAAATTCAGAACCAACAAAAACTTTTTGAAATGTTTCACTGATGATTGTGTTTTCCTTCCTGTTGCTGCGTTGAACCTTGTGTGACCTATTGTTTAAGTTGTTTGACTAGTAAAAATAAGACCCAACCAATATAAAAATATATTTAACTTTGGTGATCATGTCATGACAAGAAAAATATTCCATGTATCTTTTCCATTCTTATTTTGGCCAACTCCATTTCAATGATACTTGGTTTAGCAACAACCAAAACTAATACCCATCATTTGAGAAAGTAAAAGTATTTCCAAAACTATGTGTTCCCACAAATGTGGAGATCTATATGATATCTCCTATCTATCTTTTAAACTTGATATTTTGCATTTGTATGAAACTCCCATTTTATAAGCTTTGGTTATCATTTCATTTTAAAAGAGAACACCAGTGGGAAATATATTACCCCACATATTTTGTCTTGCTCAAAACCCTTTCCAAAAATATCAAGGTGGAGTTGAGATAGTTTTAAACATCATCTTGTCATAATTAAGTGTGATCATATTTATAAGATAGTATTGTTAATTATGTAAATGGTGGTGTGATTAATTCTTGTGGTTTGAATTGTGTGGACTTGGTTGGGTGTTGATCTTGTTGTGATAGTTTGCTTATTGGACTTATGATTGTATTGATTGTTAATTCATGTTTTATTGATTGCTTGGGTGAATAATTACACCAATATCCTTGAGTGTTAAGTTGGAAACCCACTGGTCACAAATTTGGAATGTGACTTGAATTTAAAGCAAACTCCTCAAATTATTCAACAAATAGAAATTGAGATCATGAATTAAAAGAAATGATCTTAATAAATTATTTTCCCTACTTAGCTACCTATTTCCTTCAAAAACTAGTTGAAGTTAATATATTTGTCAAGGAAGTTCCAAGAGTTCAAAAATAATATTTGAACTTGCTTTAAAATTTCTAAAGGATTATAAAATTATATTTAAGAAAAATGTCTTATTTAAACCCTAGGAACAAATATTGTTCAAAACATTTTATTTTCAAATAGCAAATTTTGTGGAGCTTCTACATGTATATGGGAGGCTACCTAAATTTTATCAAATTTTTATAAAAAGTTTAAGTACCCCAAATAAATTCCCTAAAGGCTACTGGTTTTAAAGGAAATAAAAGAAAATCTGGAAAGGACCTAGTTGTGAGAGGGAAAAGTTCTGCCAGGGGGTTTTCGGTAATTTTGCCGTCTTCTCTGTAGCAGCAGTGGCGCTAGGCCGCCGTGTCGTCGTCCTGCGACGCTCGCCACCCGGACCCCCCTCTCCCGCGCGTCTCCTGCCGCTTGAAGGAGATAAGAGGCCCCCCCGACGCTCCTCTGCCCTCCAGCACTCGCTCGCTCCCCTGCCTCTTTCTCTCTCTCTCTGCTCCTCTCCATGACCCGAAACCCTAGCGCCACGGCCGTCGTTGCCGCCGTCGATTCAAGCCTCCCCGTCCAAATCAAAGAGCACCAGAAGCTTCCCCGCGTCCGGTTCTCCCTCCACGCCGAAGGAATCGCAGAGGGAAGCCCGGGATCGCCGTCGCCATCTTCATCCTCTTCTGCTCCGGCCGCCGTGATGTTGAGCAAGCTCGTGAGCCACCCCGTCCACCATTCTCCGCCATGCTTGTCTCCCTGAGATCCCCTCCTCGCAAGCTACCTAATGGACATCGTCGTTTATTTTTAGGATCACCGGAGCGCCGCCACCATCCTCGCCGTGATCCCTGCTGCTCTCGGCGCGCGTCGTGCGTGTCCAGAGGAGGACGACGACCTCGTACCCCTTCGCTTGCGCGTGGGCCGCGGGCTGGGCCAGCTCCGGCGTTGCTCGGCCAGATTGGGCCAGATCTGACCCGTCTCGTGTTTTTTTTTATATAAATCAATATCTATTTTAGTTTCCTGTTAATTTTTACAGTGTAGCTTTAATTAACTTGTGGTAACTCTGTGCTAGATAATTGAGTGATCTAAATTTTGTAGTGTTCCTGTGTGTTTTGTTAAACATCCAGAACTGGTGTCTTGCAAAAATATATTTTTGTGTGCCTTCTAGATTTAATCTTATAAAAAGTATGTTTTGCACTAAATATTTAATATCCAGAGTTATACAACTCCAAAAATTGCAAACTAAGATGCTATGGAAAGCTTGAGGTGATACCTTTCTAGATGTGTTGGTCTTGTATGCAAATGAAATATAAAACAGAAGTTTTACTCATTCTTGTAAACACACGAGTGGCACTTTGGTGATTTTTGTAGATTTTTGTGAGATGAATTTTGGAGTAAATCCAATTGGCTTGTCTTCTATATGTGTAGGAGAACATATCCCTAAATTGGTTTGAATTTAGGAGTCACTGATTGACTGTGGTGCTAATTATAAGGTTTAGACCTTTTCTGCCTATTTTTATTAGGCCTTTAATTAATTGTGTGTTATAACTTTATTGTTATAGATGTGTTTCCCAGCTTGTGTAGGGTGGTAATCCACTGTTGTGATGTGTTTCCTTAATCTTGCTAGCATGTTAGGAGAGTTATTTGTGAATCATGTGTTTGTTAGGGTTTTATTCCCTATATAACTTTTCCTCTAGTAATTAAGAATTGCTATGCTTATTTATTTTAATGTGGGAATAATGTGTGTGATTAAAAGGCATGCCTTGCTTGTTAATGATTGTTGTGGTACTGTGCTTGCATGTTATTGTTGTTTATCATGCTATAATATGTTAGTACTGTTAGTGGCATGTGTTAGGCTTAATTGAGTTAAACATGTGTTGTTTAGTGGTGATTGAAGCAACCAACAAGTAGTTAATTATGCTTGTGTTGCTTGATATTTTGAATTAGCGAGATAATCTTTTTAACTAAGTTTGGGCTACTGGTTGCTTAGGTTTGCTAATAGTGCATAGCCTTGCTTGTTAGTAGAAACTATTTGGTAACTTAGCTTTTGTCTGAAGTATTTCCTGATTAGGAAAAATGGTTGTTAATTACCTCTAGTTGAGGATGTCCTTGTGCCCTCTTGTTTTGGCATGTGTATGGTGTTATACTCCTGATTTGTATAATACCCTTGTAAATGTAGATCTTAGTTTGTTGCTTGATTTAAAATAGTGCTATGTTGTGGTTTGTTCCTTGTTTGTATACCACTTGTGGTTTGGTTTGCTTATTGAGTGTTGTTTTATTTTCATGTTGCGACGCTAGAGATAAACGCTACCGGAGTGGTATTTGGGAAGGATTTATCGGAGAAGGATGAGAGTTTTATTTCTATGATCAATGAGGAGAAGTCCAGGAAAATCATGCTGAAATCAGGCAAGCTACTTCACTGAGCTTGCATTTACATGCATCTATTTTGTCACATGAGTTATTCAAAAGTATCAATGATTTTGAAAAACCCTTTTTACAAGTACATGAAAACTATTTTGCCACCTATGTAGAAGTATAAGATAGTTGATATAAAATTATAGGATGGGAAAATAAATGTTGTTTACTCAGAACTCCTTTTGAAATACTTGTGTGGTTATGGAATACCGAGATGTCGGTGTTGAAGTGGAGAAATGGAAAATGGGAATGTTTATGAAAAATGCACAGTGTCCTAGTACTATGACAACCAATCTTAATCTGTGCGACCACATTTACCCCCATATGGGAACGGGGCTTAGTCATGTAATTTGCTCTTATTAGTATGGGATACCTCATCGACGGAGATAACTCCGTTATGCATGAGGGGATGGTTTGGAGAACTCCCCTGACCTGGGTCCTCGCTCAAACTCTATGGAAAGATAAGGAGGAGGATTGAAGACTTCATCAATGTGGTCGCCGGGAAAAACATATGAGTCCTCACACTTAGGGTTGCCGACGGGGACCGGACTGAGTGTTGGTGGGAATTATCATATGGGTAGGATCCTATACTAGCATGAGCAAAGGAGAGGCTAGGGTCGGTGGCTCAACTTCGCATACACCTTGTATGGCGGGACGTGGCTGACACGATGAGTTACCGGATGGATGTGGGATAAAAGCGTGCTACCTCTGCAGAGGGTCAAAACTATTCGAATAGCCGAGTCCTCGGTTATGGACAATTGGGAGGCTGTCCTAAGATCATGTGCAAGTTTTGAAAAGCTTTGAGTTTAAAAGGGAAATGAAGTGGGGAAAGTGTTCCACAGCTATACCAATGAGTTGGTATGATGTGTTGGAGTTAATTTGGACCTATGGCGAGCCATGGTCAGAAAAAGGAGGAGTTTTGGAGAAACAGATACAATGGTGATTTTTCCGGGAAAAATGTTTATAAAAGAGACTTCTTACCTTTTTCAACAAAGATGTATTTACTGGAGAAAGTTTTAAAAGAGACTTCTTACAAAGACAGATTTATGGGAAAAAGTTCTAAAAGCCTTCTTTTCTTTTTCAATAAAGATATAGAGATTTCAAAACAAAGTGTTATTAAACAAAAGTCCATCCTACTCTTTTCAACAAGGATATGGAGTTTTCAAAGTAAACGAAGTTTTATTTAAACAATAAAAGAGTAGTGCATGCTCATTCCGGGGGTAGTTTGCGAGTACATTCAAATGTACTCATATTGGTTTCGTCCCTGGCTATTGTCTTAGCCAGATTCTGAAGAGGAGCAGTTCGAAGAAGAAGTGGTTAATGACGTCAATGCGAACTAGGGCGCTTCTCAGTCAGCTGCATGTAGGGTTAAGGCAAATGACTTGGGCTCCACGCTGTTTGGTGATTTCCGCTGCAAGTACCTGTTGAAGCTATGACTTCAATCAAGTAAGTATATTTATTCGGTATTTATGGGTGTTCTGTGATGCCAATTCGAGTTATGTGCAACAACAGACTGATCCTGGGATTGTTGCAGGAAACATAACGAGTATCTCGGATACCTAATCCGGGGTCCTCACAGACTTGGTATCAGAGCCAGGTTGACTGTAACAGACCTTAGTTAGCATGGACGCTAGTTAGGAAAGAAATATTTTGTTAAAAATATATTGTTACCAAAAACATATTTTTATCCAAGGAAGTCCAAAAATAGCTTCCACTCTTCTCACCTTCTCAAATATTTCCGAGTCTCGTCCCTCTATTAAAGATTTTCCAAGGATTTCTCTAATCCCTCTTACCCGTTCAAAATATTTGACGATGAAAACCCAGTGAGACCTAATTAGCTAGTGCCCAGAAGAAGAAGAAGTTTCCACCTCAAGTACTCGACATTTAACATCAAGGTGATTCATCTGCAAATACCAATATCGTCGATATCAACAAAGTAAGAGACCATCGAAGACCTCAACTCAACAGCAACAATTCTACTCCATTTGTGACCTTGACAATCTCAAGTATTCCAGCTGAAGACTAAGGCAAAACTATTTTTGGAAAGAAATATATTACTACCTAAATTATTTGTATCTAAGGAAGCCTAAGTATAACTTCCATTCTTTTCAACTTCTCGAATTATTCTAAACCTTGTCTCTCGTTTAAAGGTTTATCAAAAGTTTCCATCTATTGTCTTACCTCCATTCAAACTTACATACTTGGCGATATCCCAAACCAGACCCATAGAATCGATAGGATAAGCTCGTTTTACTTGAGCAATCCCCACCTTCCACGGTATTAAACGTCTGTTGGTACTAGAAGTGCCTTGATTGATCTTTGCTTGCGTGTTGCATTTATTGTGTGTTGTTTTCCTTGTGTGTTTCACAAAACACGCCTTGTCAGGAACCCAAAGTAACCGCACTTTTATCTGTTGCTTTAATTTTGACTGTTTGCAAAAACCTTTTTGCCTTGTTGGCCATAGATGTACTTTTTGTATCCTTTCAAGAGTCCGACTTGGAAAACCCTTCAGAAAATTTTCTCTTAGTAAGAGGAGCAAGGTATGGAATACTCGCTACCCCAAGACTCTGCGACCTTCTGCAAGACTGATAGCGGTCTTCATTCGTCGTTTTGTACAACCACATCAAGCCATCGAGAAAGATGAAGATTCAAGACCCGACGGTAGATGAAACTGGTCGTATCCCGTCGGACTAACAAAACAATATGAAAAACTAACAT
The DNA here is from genome assembly GCA_947311845.1 of Poa pratensis. Lineage (NCBI taxonomy): Eukaryota > Viridiplantae > Streptophyta > Magnoliopsida > Poales > Poaceae > Poa > Poa pratensis. The sequence goes on along the minus strand of CAMZMU010000047.1, from coordinate 58,496,032 downwards.
AACTAACATAATTTATCTAAATTTAAATCTCTCATCTAACCAAATTTTGCAAAGATACTAACTGTTTTTTCTAGACCAAGGGAATAAGTGCCATAGGACGACTCAAAACTAGTTGGTACAAAGGAGACTTTAGGAGGATATAAGAGTATTGGACTATAAGATTATTAGTCAAAAGGATCCCTTAAGAATCTAGTTGATGAGATCAAACTTTGGTGGATGATGTTGGTAATATCAAAAATTTGGGGTTTAGAATAGAAGTGAAAATTTGGAGTGGATCGATAAATTAATTGGGTTTGGACAGATGATATATTTGATTAATACTCTGGGGCTAACCAGTTGTGATCCCCAACCACTGGTGGTTATCTGGAGCTAGAAGACGTGACCCTTGATTTAAGGTTTAGAAATAAAGGTGAAGGTTATTGGATTTTTTTTGAAGCACTTGCTGATAAAATGATGTTTGGATTGGTTAGAAGCAAGTAAATTAAGAAGAATACTCCGGTGTTGGAATGTTTAGGGTGATTCCTAGCGCAAGTGACCTTGTACCAAATTCTTATGGAATTATAGGAAGTGGTCAAAGATGAGTTAGCAAATGAGTAGATTGTTGTATGCAAGAAATAATTGGTGGAGGACAAGTGAATGTTTATCGGATTCTAGGAATCAATGTGACTTGGTCTAGTAGCAAGACATTCTAGGTGACAGTAGTTTTCAGAGCTTGTCACGCTCTGTTTGGATTATTCTTAGAAAGATCTTTTATCTTTGAATATGAGATCAAGGCCCAAAAGTGTCGAGATAAAATCTGAATTTGGTTAGAAAGTGGGGCAATTCTTGATGGAATGATCACATGACTGCTGGATGCTTTATTTAGCTTTGATGATATGGTTGTGGGAAAATAACCACCTGAAGGAGTAAGATAATATGAAATATGCCTATCTATGGGGAAGAATCAATCAAGAAATACTTGGTGGACCACTACGATTTTTGTGAGGTTTGATGGATATCCGATAGATTGAACTATGATATGATAAAGAGTTATGCCCGAAGAAGATGATGGTGGATTAATAATTTTAGCTTGGGCAAGGGCCATGATTCAATTAACTAGTTGATAGTAGTGGCCTTACCAGAGATGTTGGAACGGTATTTTGACGACTCGAGAATCAGAGGCCTATGTAAAGTTGGTTGTTAAGATCTTGGAATAATAAGTTTGGTGTTCAGGGTATGGTACCCAACTCCCTTTGAAAACTAGCTTAAGCCCCTCAACCAGAAAGTTTTCCCGAAAACCCTAACTATTCTGGTGCACTCTAACTTACTTGTGAAGACACCTGCAAAGCTTCGTGAAGACCCCGAACCATAGAAGTCTTCCAGGACAGCATTTTTCCCGCCAAGCCGAAGGAAGAAAAGCGTGAAGAAGATCTACCAGAAGTCACTGAGAAAAATCAAATAACGGAAGCACCTGCTGTTGGCAACATCAACCACCAAGCAAGTCCAGACGCCTTAGGAGTTTTAACATCCCTCTACTAACTAGAAACCGGAGAGAGTCGAGTGCTCGGACTCGACGCATCCTGAAAACAACGCGTCCCCATCTGTGACCCTCGTAAGGAGACCATATCAGGAAGTGATATTTGTACCAACTCCAAGCACCAAGGAGCGACACCCAAGACGAAGATTTTCAAGCTACCCAAGAAGAACAATGCCTCCAAGTCAACTCCAGATGCAACCCTCATCATGACCGTTCAAAAACCCCTTTTTAAGGGGGGAAGACCTGCAGTAGGTATACAAGAACATATTAATAATTAGTTCCTTGCGCTTTAACCTTACCGTATCTGAAAACAGCCGACCACGACTATCCATCGGATTCGATCGTTAAGGCAACCCTATCATCAAGGATCTGAACTCAGCACAGAAGATCATCGACAAAGAAAGCCTCGCAACATCAATTTGTCAAGATCTCACATGGTGACCATACTAAAGAAGCAACGACATCAGAAGTATAGCCAGCCCAAAACCCGTGCCCTCGTACTCCCCTGTTACCACCGGGCAAATCTCGAGGACGAGATTTATTTTTAAGGGGGGAAGAGCTGTCACATCCCAAATTTTGGAACCAAGAAAAACTTAGTTTTACAAGACCCAAAATTCAGAACCAACAAAAACTTTTTGAAATGTTTCACTGATGATTGTGTTTTCCTTCCTGTTGCTGCGTTGAACCTTGTGTGACCTGTTGTTTAAGTTGTTTGACTAGTAAAAATAAGACCCAACCAATATAAAAATATATTTAACTTTGGTGATCATGTCATGACAAGAAAAATATTCCATGTATCTTTTCCATTCTTATTTTGGCCAACTCCATTTCAATGATACTTGGTTTAGCAACAACCAAAACTAATACCCATCATTTGAGAAAGTAAAAGTATTTCCAAAACTATGTGTTCCCACAAATGTGGAGATCTATATGATATCTCCTATCTATCTTTTAAACTTGATATTTTGCATTTGTATGCAACTCCCATTTTATAAGCTTTGGTTATCCTTTCATTTTAAAAGAGAACACCAGTGGGAAATATATTACCCCACCTATTTTGTCTTGCTCAAAACCCTTTCCAAAAATATCAAGGTGGAGTTGAGATAGTTTTAAACATCATCTTGTCATAATTAAGTGTGATCATATTTATAAGATAGTATTGTTAATTATGTAAATGGTGGTGTGATTAATTCTTGTGGTTTGAATTGTGTGGACTTGGTTGGGTGTTGATCTTGTTGTGATAGTTTGCTTATTGGACTTATGATTGTATTGATTGTTAATTCATGTTTTATTGATTGCTTGGGTGAATAATTACACCAATATACTTGAGTGTTAAGTTGGAAACCCACTGGTCACAAATTTGGAATGTGACTTGAATTTAAAGCAAACTCCTCAAATTATTCAACAAATAGAAATTGAGATCATGAATTAAAAGAAATGATCTTAATAAATTATTTTCCCTACTTAGCTACCTATCTATTATCTATACTACTATTAAAAGAGCAAACTTCGTCGGATACATTAAATTTATGCCGTACGATCTCTGATCAACGAATCAGATTCTCCCATCCGTGTTGAGCTACTCAACACATCTCCAAATCGTTATTTTTATCTTCCCTGGCCGACCGCTCCTTCCTCGCGCGTGCCCCGGCGGCCTCCGCCTCTGCTTCTCCCTCAATCAGCCGGCCTTCCGCCGTCGCCGTCGCCCACCATGTTCCCCTTCCACCCTCGCCGCCCCGGCGCCGCCCACACGCGGCCCAGCGACCCCCCCCCCCCCCCCTGTCCCCATGCACAAGCAGATGAACCACGCCGCGTTCCAGCAGCCGCACGGCCCCGCCGGTTTCAACCCCATGGCGGCGGTGGTGGCGGCCAACCCTTTCCTCGCGATGCAGCTCTTCTGCCAGGCGCAACAGCTCTAGAACCTTGGCTACCTCGCCGCCGAGATGCTCGCTGAAGAGGGACAGAACCAGTCCCCTTCTTCATCGCCCCAAGGTAATTAGTACGAGTCTTTCCTCCAAATCATATTGTTTCACGACGCCCAGCACGGTCTCCTCCATCCCGGCGCTGCCGGACAGTCTGATACGAGGTCTCCCGTGTGGTCGCCTGCCAGCTCCTCCGCGCCGGTGCGTTCGACGGCCGCCAGCCTTGCATAGCCCCGGCGCGCAGCGGACCAGAGCGATGGTGCGTTCCATCCTGTTCCGTCCTGGTCAATCGGCCGTTGTTCAATATTCTTCATTACCTTCCCTGAATCGGGTACAGCCTTCTCTTCTCTTCTTAGGACGTGAACTGCAGCAAGAGGATTTGTTACGCCGTCGTCCTGTTTGCTTAAATGCCTAGCTTCTTGTACATGCTAGATTAGGTATCACCGAGTCCATTGCTTGGATAATTAAATAGGATAGTTTAGCATAGTTGTGACTAAAGCTAAAAGTCTGAAATAGCCATGTTCTATTGCTTGGATTATTAATAAATTAACCAATGTTCAGAATGTCTGACATTCAGATTAATGAACAGTGATGAATTCAGTTCAGGTTTTCGCAGTTGCTCAAGGTTACTGCAGTACATCAGTTCGTGTCATCCCTGCTGTATAAACCAGAATGATGTTTATTGTTAAGTTGTGCCTCCAAAAATCGGTAATTTCTCTTTGGTGTTTCTGAGTGCGTTTAATATTTGCGTAGCGGCGTCGTCTCGCTTCAGCCGCATTCTTGACAGAAGAAATGAGGGAGATGGCTGCGTGAGGAAGGATTGCACTGGATCAGAAGTCAGAAGAACATGTGCTACTTCTGCTATGCATTTGGAAAATAAGAAGAATTTTCTCAAGAGCCTCCTCTCAGGCACAAGACCCTCATACTGCACAAATATCGTTGATGATTCAAACACATCACCGTACTGATTATATCAGGTATAGTTCATTCTTCTCTTTTCCATGTGTACATAATCTGGCCATTTATCTGCTATTGATTTGTTCTCATTTTTGTCTGAAACAACAGTGGATTGAGGCAATTTTCAAAGGAAATTATTGAAGATGTGATTTATGGTACCAGCGTACTATGTACTGATATGCTGAATCGTGTGTTTTAATTGTGTTAAAATCCATTTTATTTTTTGGTTTACAACACGAATATCTTGATAAATCAAGTTGATCGATCCGTCGATGGATAAGTACATATCGTTACTATACACGCACTAATGGTTATAATGGGATTTCGAATACTTGAGGACAACCTGTTGGTGAGAACTCTAAACTGTCTATCCCTATTTCCAATGCATGCATCACCATGCTTTTAACTCAAAGTATTAAATGATTATGTTTTTGGAAACAAATAGCAAACAGACAGCGTGTAACCTACATTTCTTTGTATTCCTAACATGAAGGGATGTACTACAGATTTTAGTCCCAAACTGGCATTTATTTGTGACTGCACATTATTGTTTGTGCTTTTTTTACATTTCCTGGTGGTGCATTGTTGTTTCATGAAAATTTGAATTTCTACTTTGTACACCTCAATATTTGCTTGATTATTTAAAGTATATCAGTATTATAACAAGAACATACTTTAATTTTAAGCAAGATACATGTGTTTAATTTGAAACAAGATACGTGCATTGCACGTGCAACATTACTAGTATTATTAAAACAACAAACATTTTACGGCTCAGATTAAACAAAGATTTTACAACCACAAGGAACGGTTCAGATTACAAGCTAGGAATAAGACTTGCGGAACTAGAAACGATTGAAAAGAAGGACACGTAACAAACCGAGTTGGAAAGGGAATCGTGAAGCTGTCCTACATGCATACGATTGGAGATTATGTCCTACATGCATACGCGATTGTTTTCTTTTTTGGCAAGCACGAGGCAGATTCCAACTGCAAAACGGGTTTTCCAAAAGGAAAGCGTACACAATTTGAACTCTCAAACGAAGCCCAGATCTGAGCAATAAAAAGGAGATAATCCATGCAATCTGCGCGTACCTTGGCTTAGCATCTCGGCCAAGAATAAATCTTCCGATCGATGAGCTCCAAGCCACAACGTCGATCGGGCTCTGATGAAGCCAGCTCTAGGCGCGCCAAGACGAACACGATCGATGAGCTCGAAGCAGGGCCAGCCTTATCTTCAGGTCGGCAGTCTCTGATCTCGAAGTTTTCGTCGCACGCAAGGGGTTCTTGACATTGCCGAAGTGTAGCCGTTCGCCTGTGTGCGACTTTGCCGTCATCTCGCCGTTTTACGGACCACACCCGATTAGTAGCCGGAAACGGCATCGATTGTTGCGTTCCACAGCCCAAGGTCCGCCGGAGATGAACTCAAGGTAACGGATTTTTTAGGGTGGGCGATAGGTTGATTTTGGAGGAAGATTTCTGATGCTTTTTTCATCTGATGTTCTGAACAAAGGTGAGCTACATGCATGTGATGTTTGCCTAGACGATTTCACGAGATTAATTAGGCGTCTTTTTCTGCTCTACTTTGAGATGATTTTTGGTTTATGTTGATTAGGCTATAATTTGGCTGTACCCAGACCAGGCCAGTCTAGGTCGCCGCCCAATCATGGCCGTATCAGGTCAGGAATGAGACTCTAGAACGTTTGTACCAGACAGGTGCCAAATATGCTCGCAATTATGGATATAGACCGCATATTCACCGCCGTTGGACTTGTAGCTGTGGCTCTAGCTCCGACGGCGCCTCCAAGCATGCTGACGAGAATGTGTGCGCCGGCGGGAGCTATTCATATCAAAGGCAACAATCTTATTTTCTCTTGGCGTTTTGTGTGTTTTAGCGGCTTCCCTCGAAGCTCATCATCTTCCAAGATGTGCCACGTTGCAGTCCAGCTGCTGAATCTATCCCACGATGGTAATTGCAGATAGGAGGAGGTGTAATGAGTACTGACGACAGTTTGAAGAAGATCCGGTGGTGGCCGCAGCGAAGTTCCTCTGCTACTCTCATGTTAACTCTGTATTGTTGCAGGGAGCTTTCAGTTATAGGGTCTACCTATCTTCTTACTGATTTATTTGTTTGTGATTACATCAGTTAAGTTTCTATGGTTTCATCTCATCCAATGCGTGCGTTCAGCTGAATAGCCACCCGCTTGCTATAATTGATCAGAGATGTGAATGAAGTATGAGGTTTGCAGGATGGTATGCATACTACCAAGATTCAATAACTGGATGGTATTATTGATATTTTGTGTTTTTCTGCAGGTTACTCTTGGCTGTATTCTTGGCAGCGGAGACTTGGTCATGAGGATGAAAAATTCATGTATAATATTTGCCAGTATTAGTTACTCAAATCTCAAAACTTCTCTTTGTTTTTTCTTTTTCGTTGGATTTACATTTTCATTGATGTCCAAAGCATAGTATAACAAAATTTCAGATAATCATTTTAGTTGCAAAGTTTCGATAGGATCTGCAAACAGCACTGGAACATGCTCCAAATTTCAGATAATTTGTTTTTGCTGTACTCAAGGATGACACGCTTTGGAGTGCAGATTTATCTTCTATGCACCCATAGATGATTATGAATTTCTAGCATAGAAGCTATGAAAATATCCTCACGTGGCCTTCTGATTCATAAGAGATATACCCTGAAAATTGCGTCAGTTATGAGCAAACTGCATCTTTCTTTCAAAATTTAGCTTGCAATTTCAGTTTCACTTATCTTTTAACATATTTCAGGGTTATTTGTAAGCACTAATAAGAATAAGAGTGGAAATTAACTAGGCGGAAGTGAGTATGCATACAAGATCAGAGCATGTTCAAATGGTCCGATACTTTGCTTGGTAGGTCCAGTGCTAATCCTTCATTTTTTCCATTTCCTCCACAAAATCTTTGCATGCTGCTTGCTGGTGCGAACCATAGCCTGACATTGTCCGGTGGATAGAGGTGATTAATGTTGTTAAGTAACTTTTTTATCTTTGCAAAAAGTTCTGACCTTTAGAGAAAATTTGACGCGTGTTTGCTCTGTGCAAATGCTCTTAGTCTTATCATGGTGCCATCAAGTATCGTGCGTTTAGCAGCAGCAACCAGGTTCGTTTGATTTTAAAGCCCAACAAGGTACATTTGATTAAAAGCATTTATACGTGATGTACAAGCATGTTAGCTGCTAGACTATATATGCATGAACGTGTTTAATCCTGTAGATTTTTTCATATGCTTTAATCCTATAGATGAGTTGTGGATCAAGTTGACATATATTTCTTATGTAGTACAACGTGCTGAAATTCTCCTTATAGACATTCCACCAATGAAATTAGCAACATGGATGGAATCACGTGGAGGCTAGATATTGCACTAACAAAAAATATGCTTGCAATATGAGCTATGATGAGTCCTATCAAATAACATGGCACAATGTTTAATTATTGTTCATCGTGTAATTAAGGTTGTTAAATGCATTTAATGGCGTTGGAAGATGAGAGATTGCTATGACATAGTCTATGGTTACGCGTTCTGACCTAGAACCCAACGAAAAGGAGTATTTTGTTACCAAGTTTAGTAGAAACAAATATTTCTTATTTTAAAAAAATCAACAATATTTCTCAAGGCATACATTTTGTCCGCAATCCTTTTCGTATGCACATTTAGAATTATACATAGAAAGTGATGGGAAGAATATATCGGTTAAATCTCTAAGGATTTTCCTTGCATATCCTACATCAATTTTGTCTATTGTTTACACCAGGGCAAATATATTTTTTCATTCAGTTTTCAATTGTTATAGAATTCATATTGTTATTGGCAGGAAACTAACAAAAGATCAAAGAAACTGGCAGATATTTATTTGACAACTTTGTAGGTCTAGTGATAATCCTTCATTTTTCCATTTCCCTCCACAAAAGCCGTATAAGCTGTAGAATCCACAAGTTACATTTTACATACAATACATAGATAAATAAGGTGAAAAATCATTAGGATTTTTTCAATGTACTATATTTCATTTGTTTCTTGCGGTATAGTCCATTTAAATAGCAATGAATATTACTTTTGTCCTTCTAGAGAGAGTTTATTTTTGCAAGTATTACATTGAACAAAATCATATGTAACAATATCCAGAAAATTTGAAGTCCTAATAAGCATTATAGATAAGAAAAAGACACATTAGTCATGCTCACATACAAATTAAAGTTGTAACTGTTTTGTTAATATAAGATATGTGAACACGAAGGAATTACATGATAGATATAGAGGCGTGGATATGCACGTCATGTGCCCTTTTCAACTACATTTAACTGATATGAGAGAAAATAATCTAGCCGCGCAAATGCGCGGGCCACCCTGCTAGTTTCCTTCAAACAAATATTTTCTCTTTGGAAATAAAAACTAGTTGAAGTTAATATATTTGTCAAGGAAGTTCCAAGAGTTCAAAAATAATATTTGAACATGCTTTAAAATTTCTAAAGGATTATAAAATTATATTTAAGAAAAATGTCTTATTTGAACCCTAGGAACAAATATTGTTCAAAACATTTTATTTTCAAATACCAAATTTTGTGGAGCTTCTACATGTATATGGGAGGCTACCTGAATTTTCTCAATTTTTTATAAAAAGTTTAAGTACCCCAAATAAATTCCCTAAAGGCTACTGGTTTTAAAGGAAATAAAAGAAAATCTGGAAAGAACCTAGTTGTGAGAGGGAAAAGTTCTGCCAGGGGGTTTTCGGTAATTTTGCCGTCTTCTCTGTAGCAGCAGTGACGCTAGGCCGCCGTGTCGTCGTCCTGCGACGCTCGCCGCCCGGACCCCCCCTCTCCCGCGCGTCTCCTGCTGCTTGAAGGAGATAAGAGGCCCCCCCGACGCTCCTCTGCCCTCCAGCACTCGCTCGCTCCCCTGCCTCTTTCTCTCTCTCTCTGCTCCTCTCCATGACCCGAAACCCTAGCGCCACGGCCGTCGTTGCCGTCGTCGATTCAAGCCTCCCCGTCCAAATCGAAGAGCACCAGAAGCTTCCCCGCGTCCGGTTCTCCCTCCACGCCGAAGGAATCGCAGAGGGAAGCCCGGGATCGCCGTCGCCGTCTTCATCCTCTTCTGCTCTGGCCGCCGTGATGTCGAGCAAGCTCGTGAGCCACCCCGTCCACCATTCTCCGCCATGCTTGTCTCCCTGAGATCCCCTCCTCGCGAGCTACCTAATGGACATCGTCGTTTATTTTTAGGATCACCGGAGCGTCGCCGCCATCCTCGTCGTGATCCCTGCTGCTCTCGGCGCGCGTCGTGCGTGTCCAGAGGAGGACGACGACCTCGTACCCCTTCGCTTGCGCGTGGGCCGCGGGCTGGGCCAGCTCCGGCGTTGCTCGGCCAGATTGGGCCAGATCTGACCCGTCTCGTGTTTTTTTTATATAAATCAATATCTATTTTAGTTTCCTGTTAATTTTTACAGTGTAGCTTTAATTAACTTGTGGTAACTCTGTGCTAGATAATTGAGTGATCTAAATTTTGTAGTGTTCCTGTGTGTTTTGTTAAACATCCAGAACTGGTGTCTTGCAAAAATATATTTTTGTGTGCCTTCTAGATTTAATCTTATAAAAAGTATGTTTTGCACTAAATATTTAATATCCAGAGTTATACAACTCCAAAAATTGCAAACTAAGATGCTATGGAAAGCTTGAGGTGATACCTTTCTAGATGTGTTGGTCTTGTATGCAAATGAAATCTAAAACAGAAGTTTTACTCATTCTTGTAAACACACCAGTGGCACTTTGGTGATTTTTGTAGATTTTTGTGAGATGAATTTTGGAGTAAATCCAATTGTCTTGTCTTCTATATGTGTAGGAGAACATATCCCTAAATTGGTTTGAATTTAGGAGTCACTGATTGACTGTGGTGCTAATTATAAGGTTTAGACCTTTTCTGCCTATTTTTATTAGGCCTTTAATTAATTGTGTGTTATAACTTTATTGTTATAGATGTGTTTCCCAGCTTGTGTAGGGTGGTAATCCACTGTTGTGATGTGTTTCCTTAATCTTGCTAGCATGTTAGGAGAGTTATTTGTGAATCATGTGTTTGTTAGGGTTTTATTCCCTATATAACTTTTCCTTTAGTAATTAAGAATTGCTATGCTTATTTATTTTAATGTGGGAATAATGTGTGTGATTAAAAGGCATGCCTTGCTTGTTAATGATTGTTGTGGTACTGTGCTTGCATGTTATTGTTGATTATCATGCTATAATATGTTAGTACTGTTAGTGGCATGTGTTAGGCTTAATTGAGTTAAACATGTGTTGTTTAGTTGTGATTGAAGCAACCAACAAGTAGTTAATTATGCTTGTGTTGCTTGATATTTTGAATTAGCGAGATAATCTTTTTAACTAAGTTTGGGCTACTGGTTGCTTAGGTTTGCTAATAGTGCATAGCCTTGCTTGTTAGTAGAAACTATTTGGTAACTTAGCTTTTGTCTGAAGTATTTCCTGATTAGGAAAAATGGTTGTTAATTACCTCTAGTTGAGGATGTCCTTGTGCCCTCTTGTTTTGGCATGTGTATGGTGTTATACTCCTGATTTGTATAATGCCCTTGTAAATGTAGATCTTAGTTTGTTGCTTGATTTAAAATAGTGCTATGTTGTGGTTTGTTCCTTGTTTGTATACCACTTGTGGTTTGGTTTGCTTATTGAGTGTTGTTTTATTTTCATGTTGCGACGCTAGAGATAAACGCTACCGGAGTGGTATTTGGGAAGGATTTATCGGAGAAGGATGAGAGTTTTATTTCTATGATCAATGAGGAGAAGTCCAGGAAAATCATGCTGAAATCAGGCAAGCTACTTCACTGAGCTTGCATTTACATGCATCTATTTTGTCACATGAGTTATTCAAAAGTATCAATGATTTTGAAAAACCCTTTTTACAAGTACATGAAAACTATTTTGCCACCTATGTAGAAGTATAAGATAGTTGATATAAAAATATAGGATGGGAAAATAAATGTTGTTTACTCAAAACTCCTTTTGAAATACTTGTGTGGTTATGGAATACCGAGATGTCGGTGTTGAAGTGGAGAAATGGAAAATGGGAATGTTTATGAAAAATGCACAGTGTCCTAGTACTATGACAACCAATCTTAATCTGTGCGACCACATTTACCCCCATATGGGAACGGGGCTTAGTCATGTAATTTGCTCTTATTAGTATGGGATACCTCATCGACGGAGATAACTCCGTTATGCATGAGGGGATGGTTTGGGGAACTCCCCTGACCTGGGTCCTCGCTCAACCTCTATGGAAAGATAAGGAGGAGGATTGAAGACTTCATCAATGTGGTCGCCGGGAAAAACATATGAGTCCTCACACTTAGGGTTGCCGACGGGGACCGGACTGAGTGTTGGTGGGAATTATCATATGGGTAGGATCCTATACTAGCATGAGCAAAGGAGAGGCTAGGGTCGGTGGCTCAACTTCGCATACACCTTGTATGGCGGGACGTGGCTGACACGATGAGTTACCGGATGGATGTGGGATAAAAGCGTGCTACCTCTGCAGAGGGTCAAAACTATTCGAATAGCCGAGTCCTCGGTTATGGACAATTGGGAGGCTGTCCTAAGATCATGTGCAAGTTTTGAAAAGCTTTGAGTTTAAAAGGGAAATGAAGTGGGGAAAGTGTTCCACAGCTATACCAATGAGTTGGTATGATGTGTTAGAGTTAATTTGGACCTATGGCGAGCCATGGTCAGAAAAAGGAGGAGTTTTGGAGAAACAGATACAATGGTGATTTTTCCGGGAAAAATGTTTATAAAAGAGACTTCTTACCTTTTTCAACAAAGATGTATTTACTGGAGAAAGTTTTAAAAGAGACTTCTTACAAAGACAGATTTATGGGAAAAAGTTCTAAAAGCCTTCTTTTCTTTTTCAATAAAGATATAGAGATTTCAAAACAAAGTGTTATTAAACAAAAGTCCATCCTACTCTTTTCAACAAGGATATGGAGTTTTCAAAGTAAACGAAGTTTTATTTAAACAATAAAAGAGTAGTGCATGCTCATTCCGGGGGTAGTTTGCGAGTACATTCAAATGTACTCATATTGGTTTCGTCCCTGGCTATTGTCTTAGCCAGATTCTGAAGAGGAGCAGTTCGAAGAAGAAGTGGTTAATGACGTCAATGCGAACTAGGGCGCTTCCCAGTCAGCTGCCTGTAGGGTTAAGGCAAATGACTTGGGCTCCACGCTGTTTGGTGATTTCCGCTGCAAGTACCTGTTGAAGCTATGACTTCAATCAAGTAAGTATATTTATTCGGTATTTATGGGTGTTCTGTAATGCCAATTCGAGTTATGTGCAACAACAGACTGATCCTGGGATTGTTGCAGGAAACATAACGAGTATCTCGGATACCTAATCCGGGGTCCTCACATATTACTAATGTGAAACCTTGTGCTTGACAACCACTTGGTGGAGTTGGGGACACAAGACAAGTTATTTTGCTTTACAGGTTGCTTGACAAGGAAAAGAAGAAATAACTTCCACATCCAATTCCCCGAGAGTTCGATTAAACCCTCGAGTCACCCTTGTGGGGAAAAGAAGCTTGCTACAACACTCTGCACTTGGAGTCCCAACGAAAAGTGGCCACGTTTGTTGCCATCAGCATGCACGCCGGCCGTTGTGGTGACCCCTTGTGATATAAAAGGAGGCACTTGGCCGTTGAGAGAGGGGGTTGGTTAGAAAGCTGGACCGTTGGTTGAGAGGTATATAACAGTAGTTAGTTCGAGACCTACTCCATTCGAGAGGAGAACTATCTCCACATGCGAGAGCTAGTTGGAGTAAATCACAAGTGAGGAAGAGGAAGCCCGGGAAGTGTAGAAGCTAGAGAAAGCGGCTCCCCGGCACCATTGTGTTCATCATCTTGTACCACCATCCACCCCAGATAATCCACCAAAGCAGGACGTAGGGTTGTTAGCCATAGGGCGGCCCGAACCTGGGTAAAAAATGATCGTGTGTGCTTTGTGCTCGACTCAGCAGGTTTCTACGACGTCGTTGAGGCCGGAACGCCTTCGTGCCCACTTCCGAAGAAATAGGGGGTGTGCAACATCCCCGATGTCCGCGTAGGCGACACGCAACAATTACAATTAAAGTAGGAAGTTAATATAAGTGAGTAGCAAGTCTACAATACTAAAAGCATCTCGAAGAGAAATTCTGAAAAGCAACCTAGAAACATGATCTATGATTAATGCTTTGTGATCTATGTACCATGTTCTCTACATAAATTTCCCTGTCCGTTTTGACTCTGTAATGTAGCTTCTAATTATATGTCTCTGTTCAGCTACATTGCACCAATCTGTTCAAGTAATGGCTTGTAACATTCATTGTTCATAACAAAACAAATATAATAATTCAATGAATCAAAGTTAGCATCGATAAATTTACTAGATTGTACTTACATCAACATACAGTGTGTTAACTAACATATATATAAGTTCTTCATAGGAGAGAAAACACTAAAAACACTAAAAACATTGGGGTTTGATACATCACAAGCGAACAGAGGCCACACACACAACGCGGCTTCCGCCTTCACGATGTAAAGCACTCCACCAAGATCGAGGATGAATAATATCATCGATCAGATCATGGAACCGCAACTAGTTCACCAAAGGCTTGGGAAGCATGAAGGTCTTGAGTCAACTTGCGCTTCCTTGTCCTTGGACTTCACCGCCAGCAGCCATTACTTATTCTGAATAAAGATCATGTGGAAGAGAATGTCAGCAGTGTGCTTTGGGATAGCAAATTCAATGAATATCAAAAGAACACCTAATAACCTATGTCTCATTGTACATTTGAAAAGATACATCAATAGATTATTTAGATAATTAATGAACACTTATCACCACACCGCAAGTTAAATAGTTAATTACTCTCAAAGTTAACATGAAAACTTTAACTCTTAAGGGAATTTTCACAAAACAAGTACTAGCTCTTATGAGGACAGGGAACTTGAGATGATTTCATCAATACTATCAGCTCCAGGGCATTTTGGTAAATGGCTAATCACACAATAGTTAAGTCTAGTTATATCCAGTTCCCCACAGTGTGGCGCCCTGACCTGACTGTTATACAGTGATGTTGTGTGTCACCGGTTAAGCGATACAACCGGAGGTTACGGGTTTACCAATCCCCGGCCAAAACCTTTGGCAGGCGTTGCTCGGAATGGATCATCGGCAACGCAACACCCCGATTGATGCCTTAACACAGGCACAACCCTCAATGCATAATAGAGAGACCAATACTTGTGGAACAACTGGCACATCACAGACTCTACGACACAAATCATATAGTTCAACTCTTATAATAGAGAAAGATAGCAAATGACATCCAGAGGTCACAGACCCAACATTACATCAAGCGGAAGCAAATTAAGTTGTTCTAAACAACAAGATCCAGCATATGGCCTAAGAGGCCTACAGATAAACATCACAGCGCCAGCTGATCCGGGATGTCCCAAGCTGCCACCTGGGAACCCCAGACTACTCGTCGACGTCCACAAAGAACCCACCTTCGAGGTCGGTGAAGTCCTCCTCAGAAACAAAACAAACGACGTTGAGTTCGACGAACTCGCAAGATTATATATAGAGCTTTAGCTCGATGAGGCTTTCAAAGTCTTATGGTTGTTTTGCATAAAGCTGATTTTATTTAATAAAACAAGACTCCATGGCATCGTCTAATCAGAATACTTTTAAAAGAGGTAAGAAGTAACTCTTTCTTTCATCACCTCTCTCAACATCAACCATTGTACCTGTTCATCAAAGGCACCTCCCCGAATCACCCTCGAGGAAGCTCACCTTGCACTTGTGAGTGGTACCTCTAGTACCCAGTTTTTAATCATTCCGTTAAAGTTATTCTATGATCTTACCTTCACTTCCCAAGTCGTCCATAACCGCGGACACGGCTTTTCGAAAAGATTTAACCTTGCAGGGGTGTACAAATGTTTGCCACGCGTACCGTCCGGCCCATTACCTGATCATTAGCTCTCCTCCTTGGAAAGCCGGCTGGGTGGGAGCGGTGTCGACTTCTCCCTCGTTAAGGACTAACCCAGGATCATCAGTGAGGACGGAGCAGCGGATCATCGACACCGTGCCCCGTGGCCACTCATTTTCCTAATACCATCATCCTCATCTCAGTTCATCCCACCATCATCACGCACGCGCAAATGGAAGCCCGAACTAGAGGACCCTGGCTAGCCCCGCCCGAGTTATTTAGTCTATGAGGGTTCCTGCAAATGCATAGGCCTCACGCATGGTTGCACGCTCAGTCTTGGTTCAAGAGGTATAGAACTCGCTCCTAGGCGGCGAGAACGAGACAAAACACCACAACCACAGTGGCCTCTCATCCCCACCTTTAAGCATTTTATTATCCGTCACCACAATTTCCTCCACCATCAACCATTCATCTCATCACCTGTTTCCACCACAAACCATCCATCGTATAGCTATGCAATTTACTAAGCATGGCTAAGCAACAACATAGCATAGTAGGTATCTCAGGCCACAAAACAATTCTATGGATAATAGGAGGGAAAACAGGTATTGGCATCGGAATCTTAATGCAACTATGGGATACTCTAATCCAATAAATTGACATTTGGAACCGCATGCAATATTATAGTGGAGAAAATACTTGCGGAAAATAGTATAAGATATGCTCAGAGGGGGGGGGGTTACGCTTGCCTTGGTCAAGGTGCTGATAGTACGGATCGTCACGATACGGGGGTGGCACTTCACCTTCTTGATCTACCGATGCACAAACAACACCGGAAGAACAATCAATCACCACACATGTTTTAGCAAATGCAATACGCAAACACATGATGCCATGACATTTTAAAATGCACCCTAAAAGCCTTGAACATGATCAACAAGTTAAATGGGGTCCCCATTATATTATTTGCATTATTTGGAATAACCCCATATTAAAACTTAATGATTCTAGTGCTACTAGAGGTACATTATTGTAGTTGTGATCAATTATGCATGATGATGATGATTCGGGGTGACTCATATTTTTCTGAACATTTTCGTATAAGGGACACATTTTTCGGAGGTCCCGATAAAAAGTTATTATTTTTAGAATTTCTCTTTTTAATTAAGTACTTTTAATTATTTTAATTACTTTCAACAACAATAGTAATATAATAGTCGAGTTCTAGCGTGGGCGATGGAACTCGAAGGAACCATCGAGTTTCGATAACCCTAGCGTCGTGTGGGAGTAGCGGGGAACATGTGCTAAGAGGGAGAAATGAAAAAAACATAGACAGGAAAAAAAAACTGTGTAGCCGGCCTGTGGCCCGGCTGGGCCGGTTGTGAGACCGGCCTGGCTCCCGAGGAGCCCGGCATCCAGCCCGGCTGAGGCCGGTTCAAAAACCGGGCCAGTGGCAGAGGCGTCCGGCCTTGTGCCGGTTGGGCCGGCCCAGGAGCCGGTTAGGCGACAGAGCGAGGCGGCACGCAGCCCGGCTAAGGCCGGCTCTGCGACCGGGCGCTCGAGCATGACGGCGACGTGCTGCTCGCACGGGCACGGCGAGGACACGGCGAGGCGGGAGCAAGGGGGAGGGCAAGGAGAGGTTCACGGGACGGCGAGCTCACCCTCAGGACGACGGAGGGGTCGGCGACGGCGGTGGTGCAACGGCGGCGACGGATTTGGGCGGCGGGGCCACGGACGGCCGCGAAGAGGATGAAGGCGGCGCCGGCGAACTAGGGCGCTTCGGCTCGATTCCTCCGGTGTAGGGGAAGCCGGGGACGCGGCGAAGCTCGTGGTGGTCCTCGATTTGCTCCTCGCACGCTCAAACTCCGGCGGCAAGCAGCGACATGGCGGCTCGGGTGGAGCTCGTGGGAAGAGGAAATGGGCACGAGGGGTCGGGGATGGATACGGCAGGGCGGCGACTCGTGTGGCTCTCCTTCCTGCAGGGTAGGGCAGAGGAGGAGGGGGGGCCCCGGTGCGTGCATACGGTGCGGCATGGCCACGGCGACCTGGTGCGCTCGGCCGCCCGGTCGCTACAGGGAAGAAGAAAGGATTTTCGTGAATAACCCCCTGCATATTTTGTTCTCAACACGGACAGGTCCCCCTGGAATTACAAATAGGTCCTTTCCTGATTTAAATTAAAACCAGCACATGTTTTGAATTAAATGAGGCATTTGATCACTTCCAAAAATTGTGAGAAAATTTGGGGAGGCTCCCCACAACATTTAGAGGCACCACAAAAACTGGCCTTGCAAAATAAATTAGTTTTGACAACATTTGTTCCGAATGTGTGGTTTAGGCAATTTTGCCAGTTTTCCAAATGTTGCTATTTAACAATTTGGTGCAAGTGCAAAAATAGTATTGTGAACTCTTGGAACTTCCTTGACAAATATGGATGTCCAAGTACTTTTGTTTTGCAACCTTGAGTGTCTTCTTTGTGGGGAAGTTTTGTTAGAGCACTTTGGCATAAAGTTTTAGCAACTTCATAACATTTCGGTATCAATGTTGTATTAACTCAAAAGAGACATGTCTATGCATGGATGCCATGATGCAATTAACTCAAAAGTGAAAAATTTATACAGGTTTTTGGTTCACAACTTTGGGCTGTTACAACTCTACCCTCCTTACAGGAATCTCGTCCCGAGATTCTAAGAGTGCGAGAAGAAGTCAGGATACTCCTCACGAAGACTAGACTCTCGTTCCCAAGTTGCTTCTTCCTCGGAATGATGAGACCACTGAATTTTGAGGAATTTGGTAGTCTTGTTACGGGTCTTCCTTTCGGCTTCATCCAGAACACGGATAGGATTCTCGCGATAGGTAAGATCTTCCTGGAGATCCAACTCCTCATGATTGACCCCATGGATTGGATCTTTGAAGCACCGGCGAAGTTGGGATACATGAAACACATCATGCACATTTGGAAAGATGGACGGTAACTCCAACTTATAGGAAAGATCTCCTCGCTCAGCCAGGACGGTGAAAGGGCCAACATAGCGAGGTGCCAATTTCCCTTTGATTCCGAAGCGGCGAACGCCACGAAGGGGAGAGACACGGAGATAAGCTTTATCACCAATTTCATAGTGAATTTCCTGATGGTGCTTATCATAGTAGCTCTTCTGCCTAGACTGAGCAATCTTCAGATTCTCCTTATGATTCTAACCTTCTCCTCAGCTTCATTGATAATATCTGGACCAAAGAGTGCCCTCTCTCCGGTTCAGACCAATTTAGAGGAGTGCGGCATTTTCTTCCATAGAGAACCTCAAATGGAGCCATGCCCAGACTAGCTTGATAGCTATTGTTGTAGGAGAACTCCGCGAAAGGGAGATACTTTTCCCAATCCTTGCCGAAAGAGATTACACATGCCCTAAGCATGTCTTCCAAAACTTGGTTCACTCTTTCGGTCTGACCATCAGTTTGAGGATGGAACGCGGTGCTGAAGTTAAGACGAGTTCCCATAGCAGTTTGGAAACTAGTCCAAAACTTGGAGGTGAATATCTTCTTGGGAACGCCGTGAAGGACAACAATCCGGGAAGCATACAGGTCTGCCAACTTGGCAGCTGTAATGTCAACACGAACTGGGAGGAAGTGAGCCACTTTTGATAGTCGATCAATGATGACCCAAATGGCATCATGTCCCTTTGGAGACTTCGGCAGACCAGTAATGAAGTCCATACCAATTTCATCCCATTTCCACTCGGGAATAGCAATAGGGTGAAGAGTGCCGGCAGGCCTTTGATGTTCAGCCTTTACCCGTCGACAGGTGTCATTCAGCAACATACCTAGCAATTTCCCGTTTCATACGGTCCACCAGAATTGTGGCCGAAGGTCTTGGTACATTTTGGTACTACCGGGATGAATAGAGAGAGGAGATTCATGAGCTTCTTGGAGGATCAACTCCCTCAATTTTCGTTTCTTTGGCACTACCAAGCGGTCACCAAAATAAACAACTCCGGATTCATTGACAGAAAACATTTGGCCTTCCCGCTAGCAATGTTCTCCTTGATTTTCAGAATACCCTTGTCACGCTTTGAGCATCCTTAATCTGGTCTACAAGAGTAGATTTGATCTCCAGATTTGCAAGGTAGCCGGAAGGAACAATTTCTAGTTCAAACGGAGAACTCTTCATAGAGGGCAGGTTGGGCCTCTTCAATCATCAGATTGTTGCAATAGGACTTCCGACTTAGCGCGTCAGCCACGACGTTTGCTTTGCCGGGTTGATAGTTCAGACTCACATTGTAGTCCGTGATTAACTCCAACCAACGCCTTTGCCTGAGATTTAAATCCGGCTGGGTGAAGAGGTACTTCAGACTCTTGTGATCCGAGAAGATCTCGCAACGGTTACCAAACAGGTATGGTCTCCATTGCTTCAAAGCATAGACCACGCGGCAAGTTCTAGATCATGAGTTGGGTAGTTGAGCTCATGCGGCTTAATTGGCGAGAAGCATATGCCACCACATGGCCATCTTGCATTAGCACACAGCCCAAACCTTGTAGAGAGGCGTCACAGAAGACGACGAAATCCTTGCTTGTGTCCGGCAGGACAAGCACAGGAGCGGACGTGAGCTTGGCTTTCAGTGTTTGAACTCTCTTCAGCTTCGGCCGACCATACAAACTTTTTATCCTTCTTGAGAAGGTCAGTCAGGGCCTTGGCTATCTTGGAGAAACCTTCGATGAATCGCGGTAGTAACCCGCCAATCCGAGAAAGCTTCGAATGTCCTTGACTGACATTGGAGTTTTCCAATCCAGAATGGACTGAATCTTGTCAGGAATGACAGCCACCCATGCGGATATCACATGACCAAGGAAGATGAGATTATCCAACCAAAACTCACACTTGGAGAACTTGGCATAGAGGCGGTGTTCTCGAAGTCGTGTCAGAACCAAACGAAGATGTTCCTCATGCTCTTCATTGGTTTTGGAATAGATGAATGTCATCAATGTAAATGACGACAAACTTATCAAGATAATCCATGAAGATGGAGTTCATGAGCCTCATGAAAGTAGCGGGGCATTTGTGAGACCAAAGGACATGACGGTATACTCATATGAGCCATACGAGTAACAAATGCCGTCTTTGGAATATCCTCCTTTCTGATTTTTATCTGATGGTAGCCTGACCTCAGATCCATCTTGGAGAATACCGTTGCACCAGCTAACTGATCCAACAGATCATTGATGCGGGAATAGGATACTTGTTCTTGATTGTCACCGCATTCAACGGTCGATAGTCAGAGACTAGACGAGGCACGGTAGAATCCCTCTTCTTGACAAAGAGTACCGGACAACCCCAAGGTGAACTGCTAGGCTGGATGAACTCCTTGCTAACAGCTGATCAATTTGCTCTTTCAACAGAGCCAACTCTTCCACCGGCATACGGTAGGGCTTCTTGGAAATTGGAGCGGTACCGGGAAGTAGCTCTATGACAAACTCCACACTTCGGTCAGGAGGCATGCCAGGCAACTCTTCCGGGAACACATCCGGGAAGTCACACACCACGTGTATGTCCTGGATTTCAGGAGGGGATTCGCCTTCCATAAAGCAAAGAAGGATCTCAGGTGAGCGGGGTACGATGGCGGACGGAGGTATTGATGTTGCAGGCCAATACTTCACAATGTCACCGGAAGGAGCGGTCACAGTAATGGTCTTGGCGGCACAGTCGAGATTAGCCGGTATTTGGCTAGCCAGTTCATGCCCAGTATGACATCAATGCCTTTGGACTTCAGAGCTACCAAGGCATAAGGAAAAGACAAGGAACCTATATTAATCTGGACCTCAGGAGTAACCCATCGGTTTGCCATTTGGAGCCAGGAGTGGAGATCTCCAAGGTCGCTCATTTTCTCGAACGGTATTTGTGGTCTTTTGCAAACGCTATGGATATGAATGAATGCGATGCTCCAGAGTCAAACAAAACTGTAGCTGTATTGCCGTTGATTCGTAACTCACCCATAAGAACGCCGGGGTCCTCTTCAGCTTCTTCAGCAGACGTGGTTCAGGCGACCACGCACAATAGGTCCAGCCTTGCCAGTTGGAGTGGCAGGGGCTCGTGCAGGAGTTATCGCGAGAGGTGCCTTCTGGGGGCACTCCCTGGAGTAGTGACCAGCCTGGCCACAGGTGTAGCAAGTGACTCCAGGTGGAGCAGGTAGCATAGGACGGTACCCACTCCCGCCTACCCAAGTGTCGAAGTAGTGGGGCGCGGAGGAGGTGGCCTGTATCCGCTCTCGGCATGAATGGAGCACGAGGTACAGCGCTGTAGGGGACAAACACCCTGCGCTTCTTGCTCTCAGAACCCGAGGAACTCTGGTGGTCCCCATGTGCGGGCCTCTTGGAAGCTTCAGTTCCTTTCTTCCTTGCTCAAGGGTGAAAGCCTGGTTGAACAGCTCCTGATAGGTCTGGAACCTGAAGGGCAATAGCTCATAGCGGAGCTGCGGATTCAGACCCTTGCGGAAGAGCTCTTGCTTGTCAGCATCATTTGTACACAGACTAGGGACGATAATACTTTGCGAGAACACATCCGGGAAGTCACACACTCCACACTTCGGTCAGGAGGCATGCCAGGCAACTCTTCCGGGAACACATCCGGGAAGTCACACACCACGTGTATGTCCTGGATTTCCGGAGGGGATTCGCCTTCCATAAAGCAAAGAAGGATCTCAGGTGAGCGGGGTACGATGGCGGACGGAGGTATTGATGTTGCAGGCCAATACTTCACAATGTCACCGGAAGGAGCGGTCACAGTAATGGTCTTGGCGGCACAGTCGAGATTAGCCGGTATTTGGCTAGCCAGTTCATGCCCAATATGACATCAATGCCTTTGGACTTCAGAGCTACCAAGGCATAAGGAAAAGACAAGGAACCTATATTAATCTGGACCTCAGGAGTAACCCCATCGGTTTGCCATTTGGAGCCAGGAGTGGAGATCACCAAGGCGCTCATTTTCTCGAACGGTATGTTGTGGTCTTTTGCAAACGCTATGGATATGAATGAATGCGATGCTCCAGAGTCAAACAAAACTGTAGCTGTATTGCCGTTGATTCGTAACTCACCCATAAGAACGCCGGGGTCCTCTTCAGCTTCTTCAGCAGAGACGTGGTTCAGGCGACCACGCACAATAGGTCCAGCCTTGCCAGTTGGAGTGGCAGGGGCTCGTGCAGGAGTTATCGCGAGAGGTGCCTTCTGGGGGCACTCCCTGGAGTAGTGACCAGCCTGGCCACAGGTGTAGCAAGTGACTCCAGGTGGAGCAGGTAGCATAGGACGGTACCCACTCCGCCTACCCAAGTGTCGAAGTAGTGGGGCGCGGAGGAGGTGGCCTGTATCCTGCTCTCGGCATGAATGGAGCACGAGGTACGGCGCTGTAGGGACAAACACCCTGCGCTTCTTGCTCTCAGAACCCGAGGAACTCTGGTGGTCCCCGTGTGCGGGCCTCTTGGAAGCTTCAAGTTCCTTTCTTCCTTGCTCAAGAGTGAAAGCCTGGTTGAACAGCTCCTGATAGGTCTGGAACCTGAAGGGCAATAGCTCATAGCGGAGCTGCGGATTCAGACCCTTGCGGAACAGCTCTTGCTTGTCAGCATCATTGGTCACGTCCCTTGGGGCGTAACGAGAGAGATGGTTGAACTCACGACCATAAGTGCGGAGGTCCATCCGTCCCTGTTGCAAATCCAGGAACTCCCTCCTCTTCAAGTCCATGATGGCTGGGGAATGTACTCCGCACGGAAGGCAGTGCGGAATCAGCCCAGTGAAGACATGGTTGGCTGGAAACAAAGCCACATGGCTTTCCCACCAACAGCCAGCAGCACCAACCAAGAGTAGGTGGCAAAGTTGACTTGCTCCGCCAATGGGACATGAGCGCGGAGAACTTGCGCTCCAAGCACGAAGCCAATCATCAGCTTCCAGTGGCTCCTTAGCATCAGCAAAAGTGGGTGGCTGGGAACGCAGGAACTCGGTGAGAGTGTTGCACTCGTTCCTCCGTGCATTCTGCTGCACCAACTGTTCCAGCAAGCGCTCATTGCGCCCACGGTTCTCCTCAATGGCCATCAAGACCTCAGCCATCGAGGGTGGTGGCGGCAGATCATCCTCATCATCATTGTGGTTACCGCGACCACCACGGCCTCCACGACCTCCTCGAGCCATTCTGGAGATTTGACAATGACACGGTTAGTATCTTTCTCCGAATGGTCGAACAATAGCATTAGCGTCTACACAAGTACACAGACTAGGGACGATAATACTTTGCGAGAAGGAAATCAACAAGATAGAACTTGGGTCAAAGATCAGCATCATGTGCTACTAGTGAGAGTTAAGAAATCACAACTTAACACACTCTAGTTGACACAATCCGGGACCTTATGTTCAAGTCCGTGGGTTAAAACCCAAAGAAAGGATCAAATGATTTGATTCGGTAGAAACATCTGAGTTGATTTGGGATTGCAACGCAGCGGGAGCAACGTGACACATAACACTAAAGGTCGAACCCACCCCGTTTCTAATCATTTTGAAGTAACAGACGAGGAGTAAAACCTTTAAACTCAAATCGAGGTAAGATTGCTCCGAGATTAGAGGGTAACCAGATAAGGAGTAAAAAGAATCCTAAGATGGTTTTCACAACTCATTTTTAGGTTAAAAATATTTTCACAAACACTAGACTCAACATCGACCAGTAGAAGGGTTTCCTACAGGCAGTACTGCTCTGATACCAACTTGTGGCGCCCGACCGACTGTTATACAGTGATGCTGTGTGTCACCGGTTAAGCGATACAACCGGAGGTTACGGGTTTACCAATCCCCGGCCAAAACCTTTGGCAGGCGTTGCTCGGAATGGATCATCGGCAACGCAACACCCCGATTGATGCCTTAACACAGGCACAACCCTCAATGCATAATAGAGAGATCAAGACTTGTGGAACAACTGGCACATCACAGACTCTACGACACAAATCATATAGTTCAACTCTTATAATAGAGAAAGATAGCAAATGACATCCAGAGGTCACAGACCCAACATTACATCAAGCGGAAGCAAATTAAGTTGTTCTAAACAACAAGATCCAGCATATGGCCTAAGAGGCCTACAGATAAACATCACAGCGCCAGCTGTTCCGGGATGTCCCAAGCTGCCACCTGGGAACCCCAGACTACTCGTCGACGTCCACAAAGAACCCACCTTCGAGGTCGGTGAAGTCCTCCTCTGAAACAAAACAAACGACGTTGAGTTCGACGAACTCGCAAGATTATATATAGAGCTTTAGCTCGATGAGGCTTTCAAAGTTTATGGCTGTTTTGCATAAAGCTGATTTTATTTATAAAACAAACTCCATGGCATCGACTAATCAGAATATTTTAAAAGAGGTAAGAAGTAACTCTTTCTTTCATCACCTTCTCTCAACATCAACCATTGTACCTGTTCATCAAAGGCACCTCCCCGAATCACCCTCGAGGAAGCTCACCTTGCATTGTGAGTGGTACCTCTAGTACCCAGTTTTTAATCATTCCGTTAAAGTTATTCTATGATCTTACCTTCACTTCCCAAGTTCGTCCATAACCGCGGACACGGCTTTTCGAAAAGATTTAACCCTGCAGGGGTGTACAAATGTTTGCCACGCGTACCGTCCGGCCCATTACCTGATCATTAGCTCTCTTCCTTGGAAAGCCGGCTGGGTGGGAGCGGTGTCGACTTCTCCCTCGTTAAGGACTAACCAGGATCATCAGTGGGACGGAGCAGCGGATCATCGACACCGTGCCCCGGCCACTCATTTTCCTAACACCACCATCCTCATCTCAGTTCATCCCACCATCATCACGCACGCGCAAATGGAAGCCCGAACTAGAGGACCCTGGCTAGCCCCGCCCGAGTTATTTAGTCTATGAGGGTTCCTGCAAATGCATAGGCCTCACGCATGGTTGCACGCTCAGTCTTGGTTCAAGAGGTATAGAACTCGCACCTAGGCGGCGAGAACGAGACAAAACACCACAACCACAGTGGCCTCTCATCCCCACCTTTAAGCATTTTATTATCTGTCACCACAATTTCTCCACCATCAACCATTCATCTCATCACCTGTTTCCACCACAAACCATCCATCGTATAGCTATGCAATTTACTAAGCATGGCTAAGCAACAACATAGCATAGTAGTATCTCAGGCCACAAAACAATTCTATGGATAATAGGAGGGAAAACAGGTATTGGCATCGGAATCTTAATGCAACTATAGGATACTCTAATCCAATAAATTGACATTTGGAACCGCATGCAATATTATAGTGGAGAAAATACTTGCGGAAAATAGGATAAGATATGCTCAGAGGGGGGATTACGCTTGCCTTGGTCAAGGTGCTTATAGTACGGATCGTCACGATACGGGGGTGGCACTTCACCTTCTTGATCTACCGATGCACAAACAACACCGGAAGAACAATCAATCACCACACATGTTTTAGCAAATGCAATGCGCAAACACATGATGCCATGACATTTTAAAATGCACCCTAAAAGCCTTGAACATGATCAACAAGTTAAATGGGGTCCCCATTATATTATTTGCATTATTTGGAATAACCCCATATTAAAACTTAATGATTCTAGTGCTACTAGAGGTACATTATTGTAGTTGCGATCAATTATGCATGATGATGATGATTCGGGGTGACTCATATTTTTCTGAACATTTTCGTATAAGGGACACATTTTTCGGAGGTCCCGATAAAAAGTTATTATTTTTAGAATTTCTCTTTTTAATTAAGTACTTTTAATTATTTTAATTACTTTCAACAACAATAGTAATACAATAGTCGAGTTCTAGCGTGGGCGATGGAACTCGAAGGAACCATCGAGTTTCGATAACCCTAGCGTCATGTGGGAGTAGCGGGGAACATGTGCTAAGAGGGAGAAATGAAAAAAACATAGACAGGAAAAAAAACTGTGTAGCCGGCCTGTGGCCCGGCTGGGCCGGTTGTGAGGCCGGCCTGGCTCCCGAGGAGCCCGGCATCCAGCCCGGCTGAGGCCGGTTCAAAAACCGGGCCAGTGGCAGAGGCGTCTGGCCTTCTAGCCAGTTGGGCCGGCCCAGGAGCCGGTTAGGCGACAGAGCGAGGCGGCACGCAGCCCGGCTAAGGCCGGCTCTGCGACCGGGCGCTCGAGCACGACGGCGACGTGCTGCTCGCACGGGCACGGCGAGGACACGGCGAGGCGGGAGCAAGGGGGAGGGCAAGGAGAGGTTCACGGGACGGCGAGCTCACCCTCAGGACGACGGAGGGGTCGGCGACGGCGGTGGTGCAACGGCGGCGACGGATTTGGGCGGCGGGGCCACGGACGGCCGCGAAGAGGATGAAGGCGGCGCCGGCGAACTAGGGCGCTTCGGCTCGATTCCTCCGGTGTAGGGGAAGCCGGGGACGCGGCGAAGCTCGTGGTGGTCCTCGATTTGCTCCTCGCACGCTCAAACTCCGGCGGCAAGCAGCGACATGGCGGCTCGGGTGGAGCTCGTGGGAAGAGGAAATGGGCACGAGGGGGTCGGGGATGGATAGGGCAGGGCGGCGACTCGTGTGGCTCTCCTTCCTGCAGGGTAGGGCAGAGGAGGAGGGGGGGCCCCGGTGCGTGCGCACGGTGCGGCATGGCCACGGCGACCTGGTGCTGCTCGGCCGCCCGGTCGCTACAGGGAAGAAGAAAGGATTTTCGCGAATAACCCCCTGCATATTTTGTTCTCAACACGGACAGGTCCCCCTGGAATTACAAATAGGTCCTTTCCTGATTCTAAATTAAAACCAGCACATGTTTTGAATTAAATGAGGCATTTGATCACTTCCAAAAATTGTGAGAAAATTTGGGGAGGCTCCCCACAACATTTAGAGGCACCACAAAAACTGGCCTTGCAAAATAAATTAGTTTTGACAACATTTGTTCCGAATGTGTGGTTTAGGCAATTTTGCTAGTTTTCCAAATGTTGCTATTTAACAATTTGGTGCAAGTGCAAAAATAGTATTGTGAACTCTTGGAACTTCCTTGACAAATATGGATGTCCAAGTACTTTTGTTTTGCAACCTTGAGTGTCTTCTTTGTGGGGAAGTTTTGTTAGAGTACTTTGGCATAAAGTTTTAGCAACTTCATAACATTTCGGTATCAATGTTGTATTAACTCAAAAGAGACATGTCTATGCATGGATGCCATGATGCAATTAACTCAATAGTGAAAAATTTATACAGGTTTTTGGTTCACAACTTTGGGCTGTTACACACAGTTCATAAACTAATGAAAAGGTGGACATAGTACTACTACCATTGGATAATGACAGCAAGAACAAATTCATAACTTCGTCAAATATCTACATATTCAAAGTCATACAACTAATATTACTGGTCATAAGTTCAAAGTGAACAATTAAGAAGTCTATGATGTATAGAAGACAACAATCATCCTTGGGGTGCTGCAATATATAGATGAGAATGCAGTTACCTTATCAGGATGGAGAAACTTGTGAAAGGATGATAGGTGCAATTA
Organism: Poa pratensis; assembly: GCA_947311845.1. Lineage (NCBI taxonomy): Eukaryota > Viridiplantae > Streptophyta > Magnoliopsida > Poales > Poaceae > Poa > Poa pratensis. The sequence goes on along the minus strand of CAMZMU010000047.1, from coordinate 58,468,121 downwards.
TCATCCGCTTCAAGATAAATTAACTTGCCCAACTCTATTATTGTCTTCAGCTGAACCATACAGACAAGGTTCCTCACCCGAAGAAAAGTGCATGATGGTCCTCCGCGTAGCGCACTATGGATGAATTATTCGTTCGAATCAGCTGACCGCAAAATGGAAGGATCGTCTGCAGCTCAGCGCTTTTCACTTTCACCCATCAGGTGCCAGATGGATTCTCCGCCCTCCACTCCCACAATTTCAATCTGCGGGGTACTCTGCGGGGGTTCGACAGAGTGGCCAAGGCAACACCGCCATCCTCTGAATGGATGAGCTGAAAATTGTGATGGGAACTAGAAGGCCTCTCCGTCTTAACCAGAGCTAGACTTTGTTTATCCATGTCAAACTGTATGTCACTCCTGCAGTAAGTATGCAACCAATGAAGGGTGTTACCAACAAGTGTACTTGGCAGGCCAGCATCTTTATGTCAATCCAGAGATGAATCAACTAGTGTTCAATGATCACTCCAACTGGTGGTCTTGCTGGAGTACACACTTGCGATGATGAGACTCTATTGTTGATATGTGCAGGTGGCCACCAGGACAACTTTCATATGGCTAAAGGGGCGGGAGCCGTGCACGTGCTTCGGATCATCATCGGCACAGAGCACCGCTCATTGGCGGTAGGCAATGTTTGGATTGTGGAACACCGGAGGAACAACCAAGGGGGATTGGCCTCCAGTGATGGGGTCCCATAGGATGCACTCATAGTTGTCCTAATCCTCAAAAAGTACGAGCCCATGGCGGCAGTCGACCAGGACCTAGTGATGCATACGCTCGCAGTCTCGCAAGGAGAAGGACTCAAGAGGGACCTTGTATGGTGGATCCAGGATGGATCTGAAAGAGACTTTCAGGGGCTTATGCTGGTAGCCGCATAGAAGGCCAAGGAGGGGAGCCTTATGGTGGTGCATGCGGAAGCGTTGGCAGAATTTCTCCTCGGCGATGATGCTTCTCCACTGCGGTGTGACAAAGGAGGCGAGCAGGAGGCAGGGCGGCTGCGGGGGCAGATGGAGAATGATCTCGCAGACGAGGTCTTCTCCTTTGAGCGGTTGTTGCTCAACCGGTGACGGCGAGGAGGTCATGGCGCCCGAATCTAGGAGTGGAACCGTCGATGGCGAGGAGGGTCGGCGGCGGCTACTGCTGCCGCCGGTCATGGCGCTCGGATTGGGGAGTGGACTCGACGGTGAGCAGGGTCGGCGGCGGCGGCTATTGCTGTCGCCAGTCATGGCGCCCGAATTGTGGAGTGGAACCGTCGAAGGCGAGGATCTCTAGAACAACAACTGGCAAGTGAGTGGGGGAGTGGGGAGTTGGGAGATTGGGGAGTCGAAGTGGGGATTTTAATTTGGCTTCAATAAATTCCCCGGTGGGAAACCAGATAAGCATAACCGTTTTGGGTACCCACTAACAAAAATCTGCGACGTATCTATTTTACACGTCACTGGTATTATCGGTGAGCTGCTAACGTGTGGGTCCCCACTCACCACCAACATGCGAAGAATTTATGTATCAGAGGTCATCAGCTCAATCCTGATTGAAATGGGAGAAATCGGTCGAACAAGTATAACCAGTGATGAACGCGTACGCCACTGGTTTTTGGGGATGAACCAATGACGGGCCGCTTTCACGTCGACGTGAGCGCAATGCACGAAACCCCCGACGGACGCAAAATTTGCTAGTCACCGCTTTTTTCTGTACTCCACGCGCGCCCCGAACCACCTAGCGGCGACGAAATTTTTGTTTGGGCCTGTCACTTGTAACGGGTGCGGGGGGCAGTTCGCGACCGATAGGTGACGTCCTTTTTCTCGCTCAACGGGGGTTCGCGTTAGCGTCGGCAGGATTTCGCTCATACGTCGGTAAGGCCCGTGTGGCTATAAGGGGGTTTCCAAGTAGTGGCATTGCCTTTCAGGTCGCTATCCCAGATATTGATTTATCTTGAAAGACGATCATCCCCACGCGAGCGAAAAAGGGAGTACAGGAACAGTGGAGAGTAACTAGAGGGAGAATTAGTCCAAATTAATTTTTCATCGTGCCTTAGATGTGAGGGTAAATCAGGGCAAATATTTTTTCCTAGTGGGACTAATACACCGGTACGGAGGGGTATCTTTGTTTATAACTCTGAGCAAGAGATATACACCACCAATCTTTTTCCTCATTACATACGGTGCAACATCATCAGTTTGCTTGGGACACCATGCTAAAAATATTTGCATTGTCAAAGACGTATAGCCTTGGTTTACTTAACTAATTCGGTGTGATAGATATCAGTAGTAATGGTCAAGAGCACAGTAATATCCGGGGGTACACCCTCCATTTCGAAAAAAAGATAAAATAATATAGGAGTAGCAGCCATGTTCTGAAGAGTTGTCATTCATCTGAGGAGAGTTATTGCTATGTATTTTTTATCACTTGTAATAGACTCATCTCATTTTTTGCAAGTGGTATGATCATGGTATATACGATCCTTGTCCACTCAATACAAATCTTGAGATCCCCAGGTTGACATTAACACGAGAGCACGTTACATTATTGATGGATCATGGACAACGAAGCATTGCTGTCCTTGCTGTGACCCGGTGACATACTTAGTGGACTGGCTAAAAAATAAATAAAATGTTTTGCACTTTTGAATGTTTTGTATTTCTTATATAAACACATAGGGTTAAGCTCACGAGTGACAAAGAAACATCTTCGTCAAGAAAGCGGACGGTTCAATAAATTTAACACCACGCATAATTTTACAGACTTAGTTTGTGAGTTAATTGTGCTTTTATATTCTAGTTCAAGTATGTGCACCTCGTGAGACAAGATTAGAAATACACATATGTGTCACAATGCATTGCCTTTCAGGTCGCTATCCCAGATATTGATTTATCTGGAAAGACGATCATCCCCACGCGAGCGAAAAAGGGAGTACATGAACAGTGGAGAGTAACTAGAGGGAGAATTAGTCCAAATTAATTTTTTATCGTGCCTTAGATGTGAGGGTAAATCAGGACAAATATATTTTACTAGTGGGACTAATACACCGGTACGGAGAGGTATCTTTGTTTATAACTCTGTGCAAGAGATATACACCACCAATCTTTTTTCTCATTAAATACGGTGCAACATCATCAGTTTGCTTGGGACACCATGCTAAAATATTTGCATTGTGAAAGACGTATATCCTTGGTTTACTTAACTAATTTAGTGTGATAAATAGCAGTAGTAATGGTCAAGAGCACAGTAATATCCGGGGGTACACCCTCCATTTCGAAAAAAAGATACAATAATATAGGAGTAGCAGCCATGTTCTTAAGAGTTATCATTCTTCTGAGGCGAGTTATTGCTATGTATTTTTTATCAATCTCATTTTTTGCAAGTGGTATGATCATGCTACATAGGATCCTTGTCCACGCAATACAAATCTTGAGATCGCCGGGTTGACATTAACACGCGAGCACGTTACATTATTGATGGATCACGGACAGCGAAGCATTGCTGTCATTGCTGTGACCCGGTGACACACTTAGTGGACTGGCTAGAAAATAAATACAATGTTTTGCACTTTTGAATGTTTTGTATTTCCTCTGTAAACACATAGGGTTAAGCTCACGAGTGACAAAGAAACATCTTCGTCAAGAAAGCGGACGGTTCAATAAATTTAACACCACGAATAATTTTACAGACTAAGTTTGTGAGTTAATTGTGCTTTTATATTCTGTTCAAGTATGTGCACCTTCGTGAGACAAGATTAGAAATACACATATGTGTCACAATGCATTGCCTTTCAGGTCGCTATCCCAGATATTGATTAATCTTGAAAGACGATCATCCCCACACGAGCGAAAAAGGGAGTACAGGAACAGTGGAGACAACTAGAGGGAGAATTAGTCCAAATTAATTTTTTATCGTGCCTTAGATGTGAGGGTAAATCAGGACAAATATATTTTCCTAGTGGGACTAATATACCGGTACGGAGAGGTATCTTTGTTTATAACTCTGTGCAAGAGATATACACCACCAATCATTTCTCTCACTAAATACGGTGCAACATCATCAGTTTGCTTGGGACACCATGCTAAAATATTTGCATTGTGAAAGACGTATAGCCTTGGTTTACTTAACTAATTTAGTGTGATAGATAGCAGTATTAATGGTCAACAGCACAGCAATATCCGGGGGTACAGCCTCCATTTCGAAAAAAAGATACAATAATATAGGAGTAGCAGCCATGTTCTTAAGAGTTGTCATTCATCTGAGGCTAGTTATTGCTATGTATTTTTTATCAATCTCATTTTTTTCAAGTGGTATGATCATGCTACATAGGATCCTTGTCCATGCAATACAAATCTTGAGATCGCCGGGTTGACATTAACACGAGAGCACGTTACATTATTGATGGATCACGGACAGCGAAGCGTTGCTGTCCTTGCTGTGACCCGGTGACACACTTAGTGGACTAGCTAGAAAATAAATAAAATGTTTTGCACTTTTGAATGTTTTGTATTTCCTCTGTAAACACATAGGGTTACGCTCACGAGTGACAAAGAAACATCTTCGTCAAGAAAGCGGACGGTTCAATAAATTTAACACCACGAATAATTTTACAGACTAAGTTTTTGTGTTAATTGTGCTTTTATATTCTAGTTCAAGTATGTGCACCTTCGTGAGACAAGATTAGAAATACACATATGTGTCACAATGCATTGCCTTTCAGGTCGCTATTCCAGATATTGATTAATCTTGAAAGACGATCATCCCCACACGAGCGAAAAAGGGAGTACAGGAACAGCGGAGAGTAACTTGAGGGAGAATTAGTCCAAATTAATTTTTTATCGTGCCTTAGATGTGAGGGTAAATCAGGACAAATATATTTTCCTAGTGGGACTAATACACCGGTATGGAGAGGTATCTTTGTTTATAACTCTGTGCAAGAGATATACACCACCAATCTTTTTTCTCACTAAATAGGGTGCAACATCATCAGTTTGCTTGGGACACCATGCTAAAATATTTGCATTGTGAAAGACGTATAGCCTTGGTTTACTTAACTAATTTAGTGTGATAGATAGTAGTATTAATGGTCAAGAGCACAGTAATATCCGGGGTACACCCTCCATTTCGAAAAAAAGATACAATAATATAGGAGTAGCAGCCATGTTATTAAGAGTTGTCATTCATCTGAGGCGAGTTATTGCTATGTATTTTTTATCACTTGTAATAGACGCATCTCATTTTTTGCAAGTGGTATGATCATGCTACATACGATCCTTGTCCACGCAATAGAAATCTTGAGATCCCCAGGTTGACATTAACACGAGAGCACGTTACATTGTTGATGGATCATGGACAGCGAAGCATTGCTGTCCTTGCTGTGACCCGGTGACATACTTAGTGGACTGGCTAGAAAATAAATAAATGTTTTGCACTTTTGAATGTTTTGTATTTCTTATGTAAACACATAGGGTTAAGCTCACGAGTGACAAAGAAACATCTTCATCAAGAAAGCGGACGGTTCAATAAATTTAACACCACGCATAATTTTACAGACTAAGTTTGTGATTTAATTGTGCTTTTATATTCTAGTTCAAGTATGTGCACCTCGTGAGACAAGATTAGAAATACACATATGTGTCACAATGCATTGCCTTTCAGGTCGCTATCCCAGATATTGATTTATCTTGAAAGACGATCATCCCCACGCGAGCGAAAAAGGGAGTACAGGAACAGTGGAGAGTAACTAGAGGGAGAATTAGTCCAAATTAACTTTTTATCATGCCTTATATGTGTGGGTAAATAAGGACAAATATATTTTCCTAGTGGGACTAATACACCGGTACGGAGAGGTATCTTTGTTTATAAATCTGTGCAAGAGATATACACCACCAATCTTTTTTCTCATTAAATACGGTGCAACATCATCAGTTTGCTTGGGACACCATGCTAAAATATTTGCATTGTGAAAGACGTATAGCCTTGGTTTACTTAACTAATTTAGTGTGATAGATAGCAGTAGTAATGGTCAAGAGCACAGTAATATCCGGGGGTACACCCTCCATTTCGAAAAAAAGATACAATAATGTAGGAGTAGCAGCCATGTTCTTAAGAGTTGTCATTCATCTGAGGCGAGTTATTGCTATGTATTTTTTATCAATCTCATTTTTTGCAAGTGGTATGATCATGCTACATAGGATCCTTGTCCACGCAATACAAATCTTGAGATCGCCGGGTTGACATTAACACGAGAGCACGTTACATTATTGATGGATCACGGACAGCGAAGCATTGCTGTCCTTGCTGTGACAGGTGACACACTTAGTGGACTGGCTAGAAAATAAATAAAATGTTTTGCACTTTTGAATGTTTTGTATTTCCTCTTAAACACATAGGGTTACGCTCACGAGTGACAAAGAAACATCTTCGTCATGAATGCGGACGGTTCAATAAATTTAACACCACGCATAATTTTACATACTAAGTTTGTGAGTTAATTGTGCTTTTATATTCTAGTTCAAGTATGTGCACCTCGTGAGACAAGATTAGAAGCACACATATGTGTCACAATGCATTGCCTTTTAGGTCGCTCTCCCAGATATTGATTTATCTTGAAAGACAATCATCCCCACGCGAGCGAATAAGGGAGTACAGGAACAGTGGAGAGTAACTAGAGGGAGAATTAGTCCAAATTAATTTTTTATCGTGTCTTAGATGTGAGGGTAAATCAGGACAAATATATTTTCCTAGTGGGACTAATACACCGGTATGGAGAGGTATCTATGTTTATAACTCTGTGCAAGAGATATACACCACCAATCTTTTTTCTCATTAAATACGGTGCAACATCATCAGTTTGCTTGGGACACAATGCTAAAATATTTGTATTGTGAAAGACGTATAGCCTTGGTTTACTTAACTAATTTAGTGTGATAGATAGCAGTAGTAATGGTCAAGAGCACAGTAATATCCGGGGGTACACCCTCCATTTCGAAAAAAGATACAATAATATAGGAGTAGCAGCCATGTTCTTAAGAGTTGTCATTCATCTGAGGCGAGTTATTGCTATGTATTTTTTATCAATCTCATTTATTGCAGGTGGTATGATCATGCTACATAGGATCCTTGTCCACGCAATACAAATCTTGAGATCGCCGGGTTGACATTAACACGAGAGCACGTTACATTATTGATGGATCACGGACAGCGAAGCATTGCTGTCCTTGCTGTCACAGGTGACACACTTAGTGGACTGGCTAGAAAATAAATAAAATGTTTTGCACTTTTGAATGTTTTGTATTTTCCTCTTAAACACATAGGGTTACGCTCACGAGTGACAAAGAAACATCTTCGTCAAGAAAGCGGACGGTTCAATAAATTTAACACCACGCATTATTGTACAGACTAAGTTTGTGAGTTAATTGTGCTTTTATATTCTAGTTCAAGTATGTGCACCTCGTGAGACAAGATTAGAAGCACACATATGTGTCACAATGCATTGCCTTTCAGGTCGCTATCCCAGATATTGATTTATCTTGAAAGACAATCATCCCCACGCAAGCGACCAAGGGAGTACAGGAACAGTGGAGAGTAACTAGAGGGAGAATTAGTCCAAATTATTTTTTTATTGTGCCTTAGATGTGAGGGTAAATCAGGAAAAATATATTTTCCTAGTGGGACTAATACACCGGTATGGAGAGGTATCTATGTTTATAACTCTGTGCAAGAGATATACACCACCAATCTTTTTTCTCATTAAATACGGTGCAACATCATCAGTTTGCTTGGGACACCATGCTAAAATATTTGCCTTGTTGTGAAAGACGTATAGCCTTGGTTTACTTAACTAATTTAGTGTGATAGATAGCAGTAGTAATGGTCAAGAGCACAGTAATATCCGGGGGTACACCCTCCATTTCGAAAAAAAGATACAATAATATAGGAGTAGCAGCCATGTTCTTAAGAGTTGTCATTCATCTGAGGCGAGTTATTGCTATGTATTTTTTATCAATCTCATTTTTTGCAAGTGGTATGATCATGCTACATAGGATCCTTATCCACGCAATACAAATCTTGAGATCGCCGGGTTGACATTAACACGAGAGCACGTTACATTATTGATGGATCACGGACAGCGAAGCATTGCTGTCCTTGCTGTGACAGGTGACACACTTAGTGGACTGGCTAGAAAATAAATAAAATGTTTTGTATTTCCTTTTAAACACATAGGGTTACGCTCACGAGTGACAAAGAAACATCTTCGTCAAGAAAGCGGACGGTTCAATAAATTTAACACCACGCATAATTTTACAGACTAAGTTTGTGAGTTAATTGTGCTTTTATATTCTAGTTCAAGTATGTGCACCTCGTGAGACAAGATTAGAAGCACACATATGTGTCACAATGGATTGCCTTTCAGGTCGCTATCCCAGATATTGATTTATCTTGAAAGACAATCATCCCCACGCGAGCGAAAAAGGGAGTACAGGAACAGTGGAGAGTAACTAGAGGGAGAATTAGTCCAAATTAATTTTTTATCGTGGCTTAGATGTGAGGGTAAATCAGGAAAAATATATTTTCCTAGTGGGACTAATACACCGGTATGGAGAGGTATCTATGTTTATAACTCTGTGCAAGAGATATACACCACCAATCTTTTTTCTCATTAAATACGGTGCAACATCATCAGTTTGCTTGGGACACCATGCTAAAATATTTGCATTGTGAAAAACGTATAGCCTTGGTTTACTTAACTAATTTAGTGTGATAGATAGCAGTAGTAATGGTCAAGAGCACAGTAATATCCGGGGTACACCCTCCATTTCGAAAAAAAGATACAATAATATAGGAGTAGCAGCCATGTTCTTAAGAGTTGTCATTCATCTGAGGCGAGTTATTGCTATGTATTTTTTATCAATCTCATTTTTTGCAAGTGGTATGATCATGCTACATAGGATCCTTGTCCACGCAATACAAATCTTGAGATCGCCGGGTTGACATTAACACGAGAGCACGTTACATTATTGATGGATCACGGACAGCGAAGCATTGCTGTACTTGCTGTGACCCGGTGAGACACTTAGTGGACTGGCTAGAAAATAAATAAAATGTTTTGCACTTTTGAATGTTTTGTATTTCCTCTGTAAACACATAGGGTTGAGCTCACGAGTGACAAAGAAACATCTTCGTCAAGAAAGCGGACGGTTCAATTAATTTAACACCACGCATAATTTTACAGACTAAGTTTGTGAGTTAATTGTGCTCCTCGTGAGACAAGATTAGAAACACACATATGTGTACTCCCCGTGTGTCTAAACAAGAGAGATCTCACTTAAGGCGGGGAAAAGTGACCACAAAACCACTACAAATTCTTTAAGAAAGTTCATTTAATTTGGATGATTATACGGAATTAATGACGGTAGTGGAAATCTGTTTGTTGAAGCCCCATGCAAGGGACGTACACGGTTGCTCGTACACTTTGGTAGTGATGACCAGAAATACGAAATAAATGTAGCAATGATCGAACTCCAAGGTAAAAATACACGGCACACCGGCCGGCCGGTGAACTCTTAATTCAGCCGACAATCCCACAAGCTAGCTAATTGTCGCCTGTGCTCTTCTTCCATTGGCTCGCCAGATTGACCAGCGCTGCTTTGGACTCACCGCCGTCGTCGCTGAGCGCCTCCTCTACCCGCCGCTTGGCGGCCTGTGTCCGCTGCCGCAGTTCCCTCCCTCCGTCGGACTGAATCAGCCACGCCACCTTGGCCGCCACCTCCCGGGCTTCCACCCCGATGTCTTTGTCGTACCCTTCCATGGCCACGGCCAGCCGCAGCTCCTCCACCAGGAACACCTTGTTCATGCGCTGCTCCGCGTAGAGCGGCCACGCCAGCATCGGCACGCCCGCCGCCACCGACTCCAGCACCGAGTTCCACCCGCAGTGCGTCACGAACCCACCGACGGCGCAGTGCGCCAGCGCCTCCCGCTGCGGCGCCCACGACGTGACCACCAGTCCCCTGCCCTTGGTCCGCTGGAGGAAGCCTTCCGGGAAGAGAGCTTCTTCGGGGTCGTCGTGGCCAGGCCCAGGCGGACGCCTCATGGCCCACAGGAACCGTTGCCCGCTCGTCTCCAGCCCCGCCGCGATCTGCTTCATCTCCCTCGCGCTAAACCTGCCTAGGCTGCCAAAGCAGAGCAACACCACGCTGGCCTCGGGCTGGCCATCCAGCCACGCGAGGCACTCGTGGCGCTCTGCAGCTTCCTCTTCGGGCCGCCGTATCAGTGGCCCGACGCAGTGCAGCGGCGGCGTTCGCCGTCCGGGAAACGTGCATTGGCCGGAGACGATGGCGTGGGCGGCACGCTGCTCTAGGGAGCGGCAGCTGTTGACTATGACGCCCTGGGAACTGCACAGCTTCTCGGATAGCTCCAGGAAGAGCCTATTGCTCAGGCTATCGCGGTCGAGGATCGCCGCGGCAAGGTGGTCGGCCGGGATCGGGGGCAGTCCCGGGGCGCGCACCAAGTCGCCGCCGAGGTCTCGAAAGCTCTGCAGGGTGGTGGTCTGCTCATCGTGGATGACCGGATGGTAGAGGCAGAAGGCTAGGTTGGCGATGCAGGTGGTGAAGAAGAAGTAGGTCGGGACACCCAGCTCGGCGCCGACGTCGAGGGCGCTGCTGCAGAAGAAATCGACGACGAGGGCGGCCGGGCGCACGCGGGCAGAGCGGAGGAAGCCGTGCAGGTTCGGGTTGGATGCGCGCGAGAGCTCGAAGACCTTAGCCTCGAAGCTGCCGCCGGCGGAGACGTGGGATGGGAGCGTCACAGCGGGGAGACAGTGGAATGACAGCCACGGATTGGCCGCCGTGATGCCTGCCAGGAAGGAACCCTGATCATCAGCGCCAGCAGCTTCCCCGGCGATGACGACGGTGACCTCCAGACCCTGCGCTACGAGTCGGTTGCTAAGCTCCACCGCCGGGATCAAGTGGCCAGTCTTCCCCGCCGGGGTGTACATCACCACAAGCTGCTTCTTTGGATCTTCCACGCAGTGGCTGCTGCTGTTTTGGAATGTCATTTTGGACTTAATTTGCTACGACCTAGCTGGAACTGGAAGAGGACGGAGATGCTTCTTTGGATCTCCTCGATCGAGTCTTCTCATCGCCGATCGAGTGCATTGATATAGGAGTACTTCCACATGCCGCACCAACCCAGGAGGAACCTTCCTAGCTAGGAACGAGCCGTCTACTGCGACAATTAAACAAACAAGTGTGCAGTGCACGTCATTAGTAATTTTATTTTAGGAGAGTCTGGATCAGACGCCTGATTTTTAGTTATGTATAAGTCGCTATCGTCGTCGTCCTATTTTGTGCTAATTCTCAGTTACAAACTAATTGCAACCTATAAAATTTGTACTAATTCTCTATAGCCTAGTTGCAACTCATGTGTTGCACGAGTCGCGAGGTATATCCAATGACGAGAGACCATTCAAAAAAATAACTAAAAATTAGGCGCCTGATTTCTAGCAGAACCGTTTTATTTTTATGCTTACTCCTTCGGCGTCAAATAATAGCTGTAGAACTGTAAAGTCTGGCCAATCTAATCAAAAGACCGACCGAACTAATGGAAGAAAAGACTATAAGCAGTACGTTTATACTCCAATATATTTATCTTTTATGGTGACAACGGGTCTCTGGACTCAAAACCAATGGCTCTTACCGCGGTTAACAAATAAGTGCGCAGTGCACCTCATTAGTAATTTTATTTTCCGTTTCCTCCTTTGGCATCTGATAATAGTTGTAGAAATATTCTCCGTAGGAAGGAGGCATCATACGGACTCTGCGCAACACCAGTTGACTAGGCTCGAATCCAGCAACAAATTTAATACAAAGAATGGCTGACAATTTCCCAAGAATTTAATTAGGGTGTCAGCATTGTGATCAGAGCATAATGCTAACCACTAGCTGTAATTTGACTTTCTGAGTGTGGTGATAACCTTTAAGAAAAATATGCTTGATCTCGATTGCGTATGACAAGTTGTAGAGAAAATAAATGCAAATTTCCCGACAATAATTGATGAGGAAACCTCCTTCCGTCGACTCCTAGCATTGGCTTCAGCAATTGCTAGTTGTCCTGGATATGCCTCTCTGCAATGCTAGTATCATGCAGTGGCATATCAGCAAAATTATGATGTGCCATTGCAATTATGGGATACTAGATAGTAGTAGCAGGAACGGAATATGTTGGGGCAACAAAATGCATAGGAACTAAGCGTTGATGATACATACGCCAGACCGAACTCAGGCGAAACTGAACATCAATTGCATACCGCCTACGGTAAGACAACATCAATGAGAGCACCTCTAGTAGACCCCACACAAAAAATTGGGGGCTCAACAAACTCGGCCTCCCAACATGCAGATACGCAGGTTGCGAGGGCTTTCCGAGCGCGCCCCCAATCCCGTGCAAGGCGTTGGCGCGAAGGAAGTTTCAACTCGCTCCCGTTCGCACTCCCCCACCACCGCCGCCGCTAGATGAATCTGAAGACAAGTTTTACGAGAGCTTACCGGACGTACAACATTTTCAACCCTTCAAATGATGCTCTTAGGCGTACACATAGATTTATTTCAAGCGCAGTTTATGGATATCTGCAGTTCTGCATCGGTGATATTGAAGATAGTCGGTCAGTATACAAATAACTCCAAGATTAGCTATATATTTATGAGCACTCAGTATTACTAACTTGGATTTTGTTGGGTAGAGCCGCTTAAGAAGATAGTATGTCTGTTTGTAGTATATTAGTTTTCGATTATTAACTGTACTTTATGTTCCGAAACTAAAACTTATAAAAAATATCTTTCATGTTTCACATCCCTTTTTCTAGATCATGTGAAGAGCTAGCGCTAATCGCACTCGACTAACCAGCCAAGATCCTTCTCCCAACGTGCATGGCACGAGACGTTGGCGAACGACTCCGACCTGATCACCTGAATTTCCGGTACGACTCACGTCCAGCAGAAAAATCCCTGAAACAACATCAAGATGTAGGTAAATAACCACAAGCTACCCCGTTCCACTCATGTTGGGGAAAATATTACAAGAAGCGTGTCCAAAATCGTTAGTATTCCAGCATCAGTTCACCACGGTGCTGCTCCCTACAATCGAAGTATAGAAGAAGATATTAACTCAAAAAAATAAGAAAAGCTAGGGCCGAATTTGAGTACTAACAATGTTTATTTTGACAATCTTTTCAACTCATGAACTTTCAATTTTTAATTAAATGTTCGGTGACACCAAGTGTACATCACACACGGGTGTTGCCCACCGTAATAACAAGTCTCCAGAAGTGCAAGTGGGCGCAGCGAGAGGCTCAAAAGCTCATATTGTTAGGATTAATCGTGCTTTTTTAGGAATTAGAATTAATCATGAATAGGAGAAATTGATGGTGGCAAATCAAGGAAAATTGTATTCTTATTCCATGAAATCAGATGGTTGATGTCTTTTAGCTTTTAAATCTGTGGAAGTAAGATATGGTCAACATGTTTCCTATGGGTAGCTGCTTAGGTTTCTTTGTGAGGACCTTTACTTGAATATAAACTGCATTGGTGGAAATAACACTTCTTTCAGCATGCAGTACCTCTAGCCTGAAATGACACTGGTGCTACTGACTCAAGGGAAACATGCAACACAAGAGGTGCCTTCTACATTCTCTTTATACAGTGGGATTGATCTATCCGTGATGGATGTATGTATTGTTCGGTTTCTCGGTATAGAGATAGAACAACTGTGGAAATGTGCGAGATCTGGATCTTTTTTGTAAACATTAAATTGCATGTAGATTCTCAAACAATTTTGATTTAAGTTTCGTTTATATGCTTGCAAAGATGCAGCCAACTATCATGTTTTGTTGCCCTTAGTATTTTTTGGCTATTTTCGTTGTAATAAGGAGACACTGCCAGAAAGAATAGGCTTGACAATTAATAGCTCATCATATGGCTTATGCTCTTTATCTATAAATAACGATATATATTGTTATTGTCTTCACATGTTCTTTAGGTTGTGTGGTGATAACATTATTGTTTAATGTATGAGCAGTTTTCATATGTTAGAGTTTATATATTGCCACGTCGCTTCTCTTGCATTTGCCTGCCAGGTGCATTGTTGTACTGCACACTGTCCTTGAAACCTGACTAATAAGGTAGAGGTTCATATTAAGTTTGGTCACAGATTCATAACTAGGTTTTCTTAGCTGTCGGTTATTTGACTAGGGACTGTGTGGTACTTTGGCCTATTCTTATGTCTTAGTGGTAGTTTTTTTTTTTGATTTTTTTTTCATCGGCCCTTTCAAATTAAGAGATGGAGAGCTGTTGTGCACACGACGGGTTCATGTCCGACGTTTGGGCCCTTGGTTTGCATGTGAGCATCAACATGGGCCACATGATGCCAGTGTCGGACAAGTATCGTACAGCAAACATCGTGTGTGCATAGATGTTTCGTAAGAGAGGTATGGGAAAAACGCATGCTGAAGAAAGGTTGCGGAATGATATATGGAACTTTGGACATCACTATCATTTATATGACACCTAAGACAGCTGACAACTCCTCTTCAAACCGCGTATTCATGATTTGTGTATGCTTATCATTTTTTTCGAACAAGTCTTGCCGCGCCTTCCAACCTAGTGGATAACATTCTCAACCAAACAAGTTTTCACAGTATGCCAGATATTAGCAACGGTGTCAAAAGTAACAGGTAGATTACCCAATCTAGTGAAATCCATAATTTTATTCAACATAGCTGTGGCAAAAAAAAAAAAGAGGTCTCAAGTTTATTACAAAAGACACTAGCTAGCTCTGTGTCTTGATACCTTTGTCTCTCGGATCACGAATCAGTAACTCAAAGGATTCAGAAAGCCCAGATGTTGTCACGCCGTGGCCATAAATTAACATTGAGTTCACTACTCGAGGTGGTTCTTGCCCTCCTGCTCCTTCCGCTCCACCAATTCGCCGCAATTGAACCACATGGCATCGGCAAGCCTAGGGAACACGAACCTGTAGAAGATGAGGTCTCGGAAGAGCCTGACCATGTACCCTCTGACGCCCTGGACGTTGATGCCACCCTGCTGGACCCAGCCCGACAGGTAGGCTCCTGCCACCATCCATGCAGCGCGGCCACGGCGCTCCGATACATACGCGGCCACGCCCTAGGCTGGCGTGGATGCCCGTGAGAGAGCGCGGGCGAGCACCACGGCGTCCTCCAGCGCCGAGCACCCGCCCTGCGCCAGGTCGGGCGTCATGGGGTGGAACGCGTCGCCGGCCACCGTGACGGCACCCCGAGCTGCCTTGCCCGTCAGGATGGCCCAGGGGGAACGGTACAGCAGGGGCGCCCACGACAGGTTGCGGAAGTCGGAGTGGCGCGCCACGTCCAGGTACTCCGCCGGCATTTTCTTGCCCAGGTTGTCCGTCACCTCTCGCAGGATCTTCTCAGGGTCCGCGCCGGCTTCTTTCTCTGTACGTGTTTCAGTTTCAGTTTCAGTTAGAGCAGAGCAGGCACCAATTAAAGCTGCATGCATGTGCGGGCCGGATGTTGCAGTCCAATCAAATCAAATCAAATGTATGTATGTATGTATGTAGACGAGGCTGGGCTGGGCTGGGCTTGCCTTGAGGGATTATTGTGTTGCTGAAGAGGAACCAGTAGACCTCAGTGTCGCTGATGGGCACCATGCCGGCCCTGTGACCCCCCGAGAGGAACTGCTGGAGCTCCTTCTTCAGGCGGTGCCCGTCCGGGTACACCGAGAGCCCGCGGATGGCGGACCGGCCCGAGCTCGCCGGCTCCGGCAGGCCCAGCCACTGCGCCACCATCGAGTGCACCCCGTCGCACCCGATCAGCACCTAAACATACAAACAACCAGACGACTTAATTTCGGGCTTACTAATTAATTAATGTGCACATATATATTCAATTCGCATGTCACATGCATGCATGTGCATAGCTGCATGTGTTACCTTGGATCGGATCACCGTAAAGTCGTCTAACCGTAGGACGGTGATCTCGGGCGAACCCTCGGAGTCGGAGTCGATGGAGACGAGCGTCGACGAGAATCTGATGGTGCCCGGAGGCAACTCCTCAGCGAGCGCCTCCAGCAGCGCCTTTCGATGCACCAGCCTCACCCTGACGTCGTCGCTGCTGTTTCTGTCGATATATAGGCTCAGCCAAATGGATTAGCTAGCTCTATGTACGTACTCCCTCCGTTCAGATTTAATTGATACACATTTTGTTACACATGGATGTATCTAGACATCAAACAAGTATAGATATATCCATATTTAGACAAAACCAAGTCAATTAATTTAGAACGGAGGGAGTACGTACGTACGAACGAATCAGTCGATTATATATCATCGGTGCTACGTACATTCAGCTATAGTAGGAAAAAAAAAGAAATCAAATAATACCTGCTTTTGCGCCCAGAGCGGAACACCTGCGTCGCCCCAGTTTCAAGAGTGGTCACTCGGGATCTGCATATATATGCATGCGGTCGGCAAACACAGCAGCTGATATATTAGCTAGAGCAAGTGATCACAGCTAGCCAGATAGATATATAGCTATCGGACACAGAAAGTGTCGGGGGACTACCCCGGGTAGGGTCATAGTGTGGTGAAAGCTATGCCCAGGTGTGAGCCGTGTTACAGTAAAAGCCGACATATCCGGGTCTCTGAAGAGGCCGAGGTATAATGTTGGTACTTACCGACATAGGCAAACCAAGGTATCCAGGGGCAAAAGGGACCGAGGTACCATGCTGGTGCAAACCGGCATATACTGACCGACATATACCAACCGGGGTATGTTAACCGACATATCAATGTCGGTATTCTGGTATCTTCTCTTATGTGCAGGGGAAGCTCGAGGAAGAAGAGTTCGGCATATCCATGCCGGGTTAAAGCAACGAGGTGCCTTGTGTCGGTTGGAGTCAATGCTCCTGTCGCGTCCCGTCTGACACGGGAGCGCCTGGCACGGGAGCGTGCAGGAGGAGCGAGGTGACAGGCCTTACCTAACCGCTGACCGCGGGACATCCGGGGTAAAGGCTACGAGATAGGCATGGGCATGCCCTGTCCTGTCCCTGGCAGAGGGTACATTCTAGGTGTACCGTAGTGCTGCAGGGGATGGGCGTGTCACGTCTTGTCTTTGACAGGAGTACCATTGTGACATCCCGTTGGCATGGCTACAGTGCACCGGGAGGGGTATTTCCGTAACTCGGTTTAGCCTATTAATAGGGCTTCACCTCCTCCTGCGTGAGGGACGATGCCCTGAGACTCATTTCCCCCCATAGCTCCTTCTTCTACCTTGTGCTCATCCCCATTGTTGGGATCATACAGCTCGAGGAGCAGCTTTGTACGTGTGACTTCGAGATATATAGAGAGAGATAGGCAGGAGTAGGGGTGTTACCTCCTCACGAGGGCCACGAACCTGGGTAGATCGTGTGTGTTCTTGTGCTTGTGAGTTCATCTGTGTGCACTCCTTAGCGCGCTAGCCCTCTCCCGGATCCACCAGCGTCCATCAGCCCCAACATAAGCCATCCTATGGCATCTGTCGTGATACCACCACGACAGTTGGCGCCCACCGTGGGGCCAGCAGCGGCGCTGGCTGGTGTGATCATCCGAACGGGTTCCATCATCGACTACGGCGAGCGCGTCGTCTGCGGGCTCATCTGCAAGCTCGGCTCGCTGAACTTCATCAGCGACAATGCGGGATGCTTCGGCAGCAGGCCGTTCCCGACGAACGGCTGCCTCATCAGCTTCGGCACCTTCGTGACCTACGTCGCCACCGAGGTTGTCTGCAAGTACCCCGAGCAGGTGCTTGTGGCCGAGGATCCTCCTGTTGTTTGCGCGGCTCGTGGCCGACGTATCGATCGCCCCGGGAGCTGCGCCGAGGTAATGATGACCGGGCCTGTGGGTGGTGCTGGCAAAGGCAATACCGGCGAGCCTGCCGCCAAATCCGCCCGCACGGCGAAACCTCCGCTGGAGGGGGAGGAGCACCTCCGGGCCGGAACATCCAATGTGCCGGTCAGATCTGCTCCTCTCGAGGAGATAATCCAGAAGCTGGCTGTGCCGGTAGCTGCCGGTACAGATGCTGCCCAAATGGAGGCAGAGTTGGAATCGCGTCGTCAGAGCCTACATCAGGAGGCTCTCGCGATGGCCGAGGTGAGGAGAGAGTTCGGGATAACTCTCCGTGAGTATAACCAAGCACATGGTTTTACCCCGGTAGCTGCTCGCCCTAGTCGCTTAGAGGATGTGCGTAAGAGGGGTAAAGACCTCAATGCCGAGATTGCTAGAGATGGTAGATCTAGTTCCAGTAAGACTCCTAGTCACTTGTCGGTCGAAAAGCCGAAGTATAGTTCCCCTGCTAAGACTCTTAGAGCTGCCGAGGCAGCAAGAGCCGAGTTGTCAGGCTTATCCGGAGAAGCTCTCCGTAGGCAGTAAGACCGAGTTAATGAGTTGATAGCTGTGGCTACCCGACAGAATGAGGCCAATCGCAAAGCTAACACAGTTGCAGGTTGGTCCGAGATTGTTCACTCGGCTAGGGGAGCCAGTGGATCTAAGGGGCAAGCTTCATCACCGCATGTCGGTGGGGATCGTGACCGGAGTGTAAACTTCGGTAAGAACAAGCAGATACAGGCATATGATCCGGCATATGCCGGAAAACAGTTAGTTGGGCGAGGCAGTGCCGGCCGGGGTAAAAGCAATCCCGGTCCGGGCGGTCCAGATGCCGGAGTAGTTAACTTGGCTGGCCGAGGCTACCCACCTCGGTATCCGACACGAAATCTCGCCCGGCAGCAGGAAAATGTCGAGCATGTCCAGCAGCCACAAGGTGTTGACCAAGTGGCCAACCGTTATGATGATGGTTACTCGGCTATGGAGAAAGCCGGGTATCAGAGATATGAAGATGCACTGGGATCCCGGCTGGGACCTCGCCAGTTGTCACCGAATGATGCACGCTACAATTTGGACAGGATCTATATGTCTGAGATGCTGGAAGTGCAAGGCCCACCTGGCCCTGCATGCTTTGGACCTCGGATCATGAGGGAGCCACCCGTGCCGCACTTTCAGTTGAACCGAGGTGCGAAGACATATGACGGCAGTACCAAGCCGGAAGACTAGCTGACAGATTATGTGTCGGCAGTACATATTGCGGGAGGAAACCGCCGATGGGCGGTGAGGTATATCCCGCAAATGTTGGAAGGGCCAGCCCGGATCTGGCTGAACAACCTGCGAGAGGGCAGCGTTGATTGCTGGCTGGACTTTGAAGAAGCATTTGTTAGCAACTTCTCCAGCACATACAAGAGACCGAATCGTCCTCAGCAGCTTGCGATGTGCAAGCAGAGGGATAATGAAACTGACCGGGATTACTTGACCCGGTGGAGTACTATTCGCAATTCCTGTGAAGGAGTTGTGGAGGCGCAGGCCATATCTTGGTTTGCCCAGGGGTGCCGACACGGCTCCATGCTCTGGCAGAAGTTGCAGAGGGACATGCCGGCCACGGCTCCATGCTCTGGCCGAGACAATCCGAATTGCGGATAGCTATCCACTGGGTGATCCGATGCAACCCTTGCTGAACTCGGTGGAACCGAGTAGAAGGTACCCGGTCAACATAGGACCCGGACCATCCAATCGAGGTGGCCGCGGGGATTTCGGAAACAAAAGGAGAGATGACCGTCCGGATTACCGGTACGGTTCGAATCAAGTTGCGACAGCAGAGCAAAACCAGCCAGATGCCGGCGCTAGCCAGCGTCAGAGGACCAGTGGTCCTGCTTGGGGCCAAAATCAAGAAGGGAAGAGACCGTGGAGTGACCAGAAGAAGCCATTGACCTATGACGCAATGCTGGATGGGCCATGCAGCTATCACACGCATGATCCTCGCAGGCCAGCCTATCATTCGACCCGGCAGTGTAGCTGGTATCAGCGCACATTGAAGGAAGGGGGATGGTCCGGAGGAAATCAGATGGGGGCACCTCCGAGGCCTCCCGCGACATATCCTCAACAGAGGCAAGCACTACCGCTCACCGGGGCAAACACTATTCCCGTGAGTGCGCCTCCGCCGAGGCCTGCAGCTCCGAGACCTGTGGATAACAGGAGAGGGCAAGAAGATGTTAACCAAGTGAATGCTGGTCCCAGCCGCCAAGGTGAATATCGCCAGGGTGAGTATAGAGAGGCTCACCAGAGCTATGTGGTGTTTGTGACCGAGCCAACTGACAAGAAGAGCTTGCATCGGCATGCACTGGAGGTGAACGCAGTTATGCCGGCAGTGTCGAAGTATATGCACTGGTCCGAGCAAGAGGTCAGTTGGAGCAGAAGGGATCATCCCCGAGTTATGCCAACTCCGGGAGGTTATGCATTGGTGGTGGATCCGACATTCTTTGGACCCACCATCAATGTCCGGTTCACCCGAGTTCTCATTGATAATGGGAGTGCTATCAATATCATGTACCGAGACACCATGGTGAAGATGGGTATCTCGATGAACATGCTGCAACCGAGTAGCACGACCTTCCATGGCATAGTGCCGGGTGTCTCATGTGCACCTATGGGCAAAATTTGGGTTGATGTGTTGTTCGGCACCAAGGACAACTGCCGAACTGAGAGCATCCAGTTTGAGGTGGTGGACCTCGAAAGTCCATACCATGCTTTACTCGGCAGGCCTGCGCTGTCCAAGTTCATGATATCAACCCATGTGGGTTACCTCAAGATGAAAATGCCAGGTCCTAATGGCATCATCACCATCTCGGGTGATTACAAGCGTGAACTGGAGTGTGCCTCGGCTGGATCGTGCTTAGCTGAGTCACTGATTATCGCTGCAGAGAAGAAGAGGATCCATGAAGTGGTGGTGTTGGCTCAGTCCGCGCAACTCGGCATGCCGGGTATGGCTAACCCGGAGCAGAATGCGACTTTCGAGGTGCCAAGGGAGACCAAGAAAATCAATGTTGACCCGGCATTCCCGGACCACAACGTCATCATTGGTACCGGGTTAACGGAGAAATAGGAAGGCGAGCTCAGTCACTTCCTCCGTGAGAATCGGGATATCTTTGCATGGTCGAATCAGGACCTGCCAGGTGTTCCGAGGGAGTTGGCTGAGCACTCATTATTTGTCAGGCCAGATATGAAACCTGTGAAGCAACCGATACGACGTCTCTCGGATGAGAGAAGAAAAATAGTGGGGGATGAGCTGGCCAAGTTGCTTGTGGCTGGTTTCATCATGGAAGTACTGCACCCGGACTGGTTGTCTAACCCGGTCCTGGTAGAGAAGAGAAAGGATGAACCTTTGGTGGCCAAGGTGTGGCGCATGTGTATCGATTTCACGAACTTGAACAAGGCATGTCCTAAAGATCCATTCCCTCTGCCTCGGATTGATCAAGTGATCGATTCTACAGCCGGGTGTGAGCTGTTATCCTTTGTAGATGCGTATTCTGGTTTTCACCGGATACCTTTGAACCCTGCTGATCAATTGAAAACTGCTTTTATTACCCCTTATGGGGCTTATTGCTATCGTGTCATGACCTTTGGCTTGAGAAATGCCGGGGCTACTTATCAGAGATGTATGCAGAAATGCTTGCATGAGCAAATAGGCAAAAATGTGCAGGTGTATGTCGACGATGTCGTCATAAAAACTAAAGATAAATCCACTCTGATTGGTGATCTCAGAGAGACATTCATAAACTTGAGAAAATACCGGATGAAACTTAACCCAGATAAATGTACATTCGGTGTGCCGGCAGGCAAATTACTAGGTTTCCTTGTGTCAAGCCGAGGTATCGAGGTGAACCCGACAAAAATCCGTGCTATTGATAGCATGAGGTTACCGACATGTCTCAAGGACGTGCAGAAATTCACTGGTTGGGAGAAAAGGCATTGCCTTTGTACCAGCTCATGAAGAAAACCACCCACTTCGTGTGGACCCCGCAAGCAGATGCGGCGTTCACTGAGCTAAAAAAGATGCTGGCAACTGCGCCGATACTGGCCTCACCATTACCCAAAGAGCCGATGTTGCTCTACATTGCAGCCACAAACCGAGTTGTGAGTGTTGTAGTGGTGGTGGAGCGAGAAGAAGAGGGCAAAACCGTGCAGAGGCCGGTATATTATTTAAGCGAGGTGATCTCGTTATCCAAGCAGAACTATCCTCACTACCAGAAGATGACATATGGAGTCTATCTGGCTGCTAAGAAATTGAAACATTACTTCCAAGAGCATTCAATCACCGTGGTATCTGAGGCTCCTATCTCGGAGATCATTGGGTGTAAAGATGCAACTGGCCGAATAGCCAAGTGGGCCATCGAGGTGTTCCCTTACACTCCTCACTATGAAAGAAGAGATGCCATTAAGTCTCAGGCACTGCCGGATTTCTTGGTGGATTGGGCCGAAATGCAATATGAGCCACCACTGCCTAACTCCAATTACTGGAGGATGTACTTTGATGGTTCCAAGACCAAGATTGGTTTGGGGGCCGGAGTAGTTCTTACCTCGCCAAAGCGGGATCAGCTGAGATATGTACTACAGATTCATTTTGCAGAATCTAACAATGTGGCCGAGTATGAAGCACTGGTCCATGGGCTCAATGTGGCCAAGGAAATAGGAATTTGCCGAATTGAATGTTTCGGGGATTCGAATCTGGTAGTGCAGCAAGTCTCGGGAAATTGGGACGCTTTGGATGCCAATATGGCGCTATTTCGGTTTCATGTCCAGAAGATCTCGGGATTCTTTGAAGGGTGCGAGTTCAAGCATATACCTCGAGAGGAAAATGAAGCTGCCGACGTACTGTCCAAGCTAGGTTCGTCTCAGGATCCAATCCCACCCGGCATATCCTTGGAGCATTTCAGGAAGCCATCAATCAAACCATCGCCCGAGTCCGAGTCAATCTTTATCCCGAAGAAACCGGAGTCTGATGCTGTTCCCATGGACGTCGATGTCGGATGTATTTGGGAGAACCCGGGGACTGCTTGGCAGAACTCGGGGACTGACCAGTATATGTCGGAAGATGCAATGTCGGTTGATGCAATGGAGGTGGATGAACAGATATTTCATGTGCGTCCTGTGCCGGGATGGGCACAACCAATAATGGCGTATATGACGGACGGGAGTTTGCCAAGTAATGAAGTTGAGGCCAGGCAAGTGCAAAGAAGATCCAAGGCATACACCATCATCAACCAGGAGTTATACAAGAGAAGTGTGACCGAGGTACTGCAGCGCTGTGTCGAGCCGCAGGAAGGGCAAGAGATGCTCCTGGAGATTCATCAGGGAGAGTGTGGTCATCATGCTTCATCAAGAGCCTTGGTGGCTAAAGTATTCCGGCATGGATTTTATTGGCCCAGTGCTTTGAATCAGGCAGAAGATATCGTCCGAAAGTGTGAGGGATGTCAGAGATTTGCTAAGAAGATCCACCTGCCAGCTTCGGCACTCAAGACGATTCCAATCACTTGGCCCTTTGCAGTTTGGTGTCTGGATATGGTGGGAGAGTTCAAGCCAGCCCGAGGTAACATGACTCATATGCTGGTGATGGTGGACAAGTTCACCAAATGGATCGAGGTGAAGCCAATCAGGAAGTGTGATGGTCACCCAGCTGTGTCCTTTCTGAAGGACATCATTTTGAGATATGGTTACCCCATAGCATTATCTCGGATAATGGCACAAAGTTTGCTGTGAGAGAATTTGCTCGGTTCTGTGCGGAAAAAAGAATTCGGTTGGACATAGCCTCCGTGGCACACCCAGAGGCAAATGGGCAAGTGGAAAGAGCAAATGCATTGGTATTGGCCGGTATCAAAGCCTGGTTGATTGAACCACTGTTGCGAACTCCGGGATGCTGGATAGAGGTGATACCAGCAGTATTGTGGGGTCTAAGGACCACACCGAATCGTTCAACTGGCTATACGCCATTCTTTCTGGTCTATGGAGCAGAAGCGGTCTTGCCGACCGACATGGAGTATGACTCGCCGAGAGTGGCGCTGTACACTGAAACCGAGGCAAAAGAAGCTCGGGAAAATGATGTTGATTTGCTCGAAGAAGCACGAGAACTGACCTTATCTCGGTCAGCTATATATCAGCAAAATCTCCGACGCTATCATAGCCGGAAGATCAGCCCTCGGGTATTCCGAGAGGGAGATTTGGTGCTGAGGCTAGTGCAATGCAGTGCAGGCCGACACAAATTGTCACCTCCATGGGAGGGACCATTCATTGTGAGCAAGGCTCTACACAATGATTCATACTATCTTATAGATGCGCAGGCACCGAGGAAAAATGTAATGGACAAATCTGGAGAGGAGACCAAAAGACCCTGGAATGTAGCTCTACTTCGACCCTTTTACTCATAAGGGCGCAATGTATGTATCTCGGTTTTCCTTTGAATAAAATGCTGGCACTCCGGAAAGAAACTCGGGGACTGCCTTGTACATATGCAGGTGTTTTATCTCTGTTTTATCTATGTTGTTCATATGTCGGATGGTTTTGAGACCTCGTTTCAAAGTTCAAGTAATGTATGCTATTTTCTTGTGATCTTGTGACTCGACTGACGAACGCCGAAATGGCAGTCAAGAGCAGAGGTTATGGTATATGGAAAACATGAAAATGGACTCGGGGACTCGGTCCTAAAAAGATCCGACATATGTCGTTTACTAACCCGGTTTTTCTTTCCTTTTCTTTCTGTCGGATGACTCTAAATCTTACCTCAAAAATTTTACAAGTACTGTATGCTATAATTTTGGTCTTGTGACTCGACTGTCGAATGCCGATATGGTAGACAAGAGCAAAGATTACTAAGTATAGTAAACAAGAAAGTAAACTCGGGGGCTTGATGCAAAGTGATCCGGCATTAAGCCGTTTTCAATAAGGGTAGCAAAATGAAAGTAGCACTGCGAAATACTTAAGAGTATATTTACATCTGCACCCGGCATTCCGGGGATTTAATAGTTCATTTGGTAATAAGTTCAGGCAACTGCAGTGGAGGAACTGGGGTTAGCGGATGCAGTCTCGGCGGCAGGAGAAGCTTCGGTTGTTGGAGCAACCTCGGGTGTTGGAGTGGCTGCCGAGGTACCGGTAGTGTCGGACGCTGCTTCCGGAGGAGTGTCGGCTTCTGGCTGCCTGGCAGTGTTGGCTGCTGCTGCATCAGTGGCAGTGTCGGGAGCTTCGACCTCGATCTCCTCGTCAACCTCCTCCTCTTCGTCCTCATCATCTTCATCGCCCGAGGCATCTTCTTCGTCATCAGAATATGCTGGACCCAGAACGAGGTGCCGGGTTTGAGCGTAACCAACCATGAAGGAAGCGGCCTCCTTGTGGCGCTCGATCAGCACCGGATCTTCAGTCCATTGCGAATGGGCGCGCAGAGATCTCAGGGCATTGAGATCGATTCATACCAGGATAACACGAAGGTCAGAGCTTGATCTGCACCGGCACGGGCTGAGGAGGATCTCCACTCTCGGAGCCTTGTCTCGGCAGCTAGCAGGCACTTGGAAAACTCGGAGATGGAAGATGGAGTCGCAGAGTTTGGCCATAGAATCCGGTAAACCCGGATACCAGCATCAAGGAGTTCAGTACCAATGGACTTCAGAGGAGAAATGCGAGCACTCAGGGCCGTCAGGTGATCCTCAATGTCCCATTCCTCCGAGATCGGGCCAGTTTCTGCTCTTTTTGCTCGTGCCCTGCGGGTAGTATTGACTGCAGCGGCCTTGGAATGGGAGAAGTGTGCTGAAGATAGAAAAGCTATCACCAAATTGAGTTATATACCGGCATATATTTAATGTCGGTACAAGCAATAGAAATAAGAGGAAAGGATAAAGGAAACTTACTGTCCATATCGTGGTTGATCCGGGTGAGCTCGGCCAGCCAGATGTCGCATTTCGCCTTGAGGGCATCCAGTTCTTCCTGTGCCGAGGTAGCGCGAACCTCGGTCTCCTCGAGGATTTCCTTGTGCTTCTGCGCAGCTTCCTCCCTCTGCATCAGGGCCTTCTCCGTGTCGGTCTTCTCGCCCTGGACCCGAGCAAGTTCCTTCTGGAGCCGAGACACTTCGTCTCGTTCCTTCTGGAGGGCAGCGGCGTGCGCGGCGTCCTTGTTCTTCAGCGCCTCCAGAAGCTGCTTGTGGGAGCTCTTGAGTTTGTGGTGGTCCAGAAGCAGCTTCTGGAATACTGCAGTCCGGGCGTTGGTGCACTCCTGAAAAGAGCAAAGGGTTAGTATGATTTTTTGAAGATTCATTGTGGGGACCCCGGACTAGCTGTCCGAAATACCCGATTATGCTTAACACAACGATCCCGTGATCAGTCTGTCGTTGCACATAATCCGAATTGGATACCAAAGTTTACATCCATTACAGTACCGAATAAAAAGTCTTACATAAATGGTCATTTAGACCAAGTTCTTACATAGGTGCCTTCAAGGGCCAAACCAAAATATCAGCGGAAGCTACGGCGTAGTAGACATCATATTCTAACGATGACGACCCGACAGGCAGCTGACTTGTGGAGATCCTTAGTTCGCGTAGAAGTCGCCATACTCCTGCTCGGCGTAGTGCTCCTCCTCGTAGTCTGGCTAGGACAATAGCCAGGGACGAAACCAATATGAGTACATTTGAATGTACTCGCAAACTACCCCAACATGAGTATGCACTAGCTTTATTTTAACTTACAACTTTTAATTGTTTTAAAACATCTCTATATCTTTATTGAAAAAGGTAAGAAGAGTTTTTATAACTATTTTTGAAAGAAATCACCATCTCATTTGTTTCTCCAAACCCTTTCTTTTCCGGACCAAGGCTCACCATGGTCCAATTAGTCCAACAACTCATACCACTCCATTTGGTATAGTTATATCATGCCATCACCAATTCATTTTCTTTTAAACTTAAAAGCTTTTCCAAAAATTTGCACATGATCTTAGGACAGCCTCCCAATTGTCCATATCCGGGGACCCGGCTATTCGAATAGTTTTGACCCTCTGCAGAGGTAGCACGCTTTTTATCCCACACCCATCCGGTAACTCATCGTGTCAGCCACGTCCCGCCATACCAGGTGTATGCGAAGTTGAGCCACCGACCCTAGCCTCTCCTTTGCTCATGCTAGTATAGGATCCTACCCATATGATAATTCCCACCAACACTCAGTCCGGTCCCCGTCGGCAACCCTAAGTGTGAGGACTCATATGTTTTTCCCGGCGACCACATTTATGAAGTCTTCAATCCTCCTCCTTATCTTTCCATAGAGTTTGAGCGAGGACCCAGGTCAGGGGAGTTCACAAACCATCCCCTCATGCATAACGAGTCATCTCCGTCGATGAGGTATCCCATACTAATAAGAGCAAATTATATGACTAAGCCCCGTTCCCATATGGGGGTAAGTGTGGTCGCACAGATTAAGATTGGTTGTCATAGTACTAGGATACTGTGCATTTTTCATAAACATTCCCATTTTTCCATTTCTCCACTTTAACACCGACATCTCGGCATTCCATAACCACACAAGTATTTCCAAAGGAGTTTGAATAAACAACATTGTTTTCCATCCTAAAGTTTCATAACTACTACATAGGGTGGCAAAATAATTTCCATACACTTTTGGAAAAGGTTTTGTAAACCATTGGTTTTAAGAGTAAATCATTTGATCAAAGTAGATGCATATATATTTAGGTGCAAGCTCAGAGAGTAGCTTGCCTTGCTCGGCAAAGGGGACTTGATCTTGATCTTCTGGTTCAACAAATTCCCCCTCCTCGATATATCCGGCAACGTTCTCGTCTAATCGATAAACAAACAAATACAAGCAATCACTAAAACTACTCAAACAACATCACATCATCACAGTATCACAATCCTAAATGCTCTAAATAGCCACTGGATACATCAAACAATACAATTTAATTTCAAAACAATTGAATTAAACATTAATTGTTTAAGTCCAAATTATGGCAGAAACTTGTTAAACATGTTTAATTGCACAACTTGAGTTCTGTTGGTCACAAAAATACAAACTAAATTTCTATAGAAAGCTACTGATGTGTAGAAGACAACCCAATTTGAATTGGATCATTTGGAGTTACCAAACTCCCTACACATTGGTTTGAATCCAGTAGCTTAATAATCAAGTTTTGGTTACCAAATATGTTCTGTTGTTCCAAAAATTAAATCCTTTTAGGGGTAAGTAAACATGGCTATATGTGAGCTAACAAAATTGGTCCTAACTCATTTGGATCAACCAATAAACATATTTGTTTGTTTTTGTCCAGAAGGGTTTATCTTAAAGTCAACAATTAATATTGCTTAAATAATTCTACCAAAATTAGGGAGCTAAACAAGGCAGTACTAAGCTAACAAAATTGGTTTGGAATTATTTGGACTAACAGAGTATCAGAAACAAACAAGTTTAGATTTTGAACCTTCTGTGGCATTTTCAATAATTCTTTTTAACTATTTATTTAAATGACATGAGACCAATTGTGTTGGTTAAACAATTTCATAAGCTTTCCAGAACAATTGAGTTTGATTTATTTGGATTCCTAAATCTCAAGTTATTGATTTTACAAATTGGGTCCAGTACTGATTCTTCTGAAATTAAAATAGAAAATGTGTTCAGTGTGGATAATGTTTAAATTTATGACATGGGGGACCCACTGGTCAGCGGCACAGCGCACGCAGGGAAATTATAAAACCCTGACGAGCGGGGCCCGCTCGTCAGTCTCTCTCTCTCTTTCTTTTCTATCTGAAACGGTAAGCTACCGTTGGATGGAGATCCAACGGTCCGGACGAATCCATCGGCGACGACCCAGAACGGGCGGCGCCGTGGCTCCGGCGACGGCGAGCAGCACGGATCGCTCACCTGAGAGGGCTAGGGACGGCGGAGAGGGTGCGGATCGACGGCGGAGGCTCGGGCGAACGTCCTGGCGGAGTGGTACTTGCTGGGGAGGGCTGGTTCGTCGACGGCGAGGGCTCTGCTTCCACGGCAACTTCCCGAACTCCGGCGAGCGGCTGTTCGGCGATTCTGGGCACGATCCAGAGGGAAAAAGAGGTGGGTGAGCGCGGTGTCCAAAGGGGAAGAGGGTACGGGCCAGAGAAGTAGAGGGGAGCAGCAGCACGGCACAGCCGTGTCGTCGCCTACCTCGGGCTGTCGAGCACGGGCACGAGCAGCAGCGAGCTCGCAGCAGCGGCTCCGCCCTCGTGGTGGTGCACGGGCGAGTGGTGGTGAGTGTGGTGCAGCAAGGGAGAGGCAGTGGGGCGTGGGGAAAATGCGAGGTGCGGCTCGAGTTTAAATAGGCGCGACGGCGGCGCACGGTGGTCGCGGTCCAGCGGCGTCCAGAGGGCGGGAGAGGTTGGCGCGCGGTGTCTGGGGGGTCCGGGCGTGGGCTAGGGTGCGCGTCGTAGCGGATCGCGTGTCGAGGTGCCGTGGTCTGGGCCAATTTTGGCCGGCGCCGTCCGTTCATCCACGGCGGAGAAATGGGGGACAGCGGCGTTAAGGCGAGGGGAGAGGGTCTCCTCTGCCCGCAGAGGTTGCAGAGGCACGGGGGCGAGGGAGAGCGGGCAAGGGGGCCCTGGGGGGCCTGGGAACGGCGACGTCGAGCAAGGCGCCACGGCGACGGCGACAGTGAGCTAGGGGAGGTAGACGATGACGGTTTTGCAAAAACCCCCTGGCTCCTGTGCACTGCTTTTTCCTTCTTCTTTCTCTTATTTACTTTTTAGTCCTTCTGTTTAATTGCAGTAGCATTTCTTGATTTATTTGAGGCACTAAATCAATTTATAAAAATTTGGCAAAATTTGTGGGCCTTCCCATAATGTACAGAAGCTCCACAAAAATTGGCAAAAATAAAATGTTTTGAAACATTTTCTTTTATAGTGTTTTAATTATGGCATTTTAATTTATTTTTACTTTGTTTACTTTTGAATTTTTAAAACTAGTTTGAAAATACTATTTGAGAGAGATAAGTAGTAAGGATGAAATGGGAGGGTTTGCAATACCACTCCACTAAATTTTGTTGGAAACAAAATGAGATCCTCACTTGGAGAATTTGTGTGGCACTTGCCACATTTATTTTTCTTGTTTTGCTTTTATTTTATTCCTCTTCTTTTCTTCATGTTCTCAAATAGAGCAAGCAACACACAACAAGAGGAAATAAGCAACACAAGCAAGAATAGAGATCAACACATATAATTTAACTCAAATTAATTTGTTAATAATTTTGGGATGTTACAATCCTTCCCTCCTTAAAATAAATCTCGTCCCGAGATTTGCTAGGCTTAGGTACTAAAGAGGCCTGGGAATTCGCTCCTAAGATAATCTTCACGTTCCCAAGTTGCTTCTTCTTCAGAGTGGTTAGTCCACTGGACTTTGTAAAACTTGATCGCACGTCTTCGGGTAACACGAACATCTTCTTCGAGAATCTTGAGGGGTCTCTCGCGATAAGTCAAATCTTGGTTCAGGTCGATGGAGAGGTGGTCGATGTTTTTGAAAACATCAGGCTGGTCAGGAACTTCAAGACACTTCCGGAGCAAGGAAATGTGGAAGACATCATGATAATCTCCTAACTCCGGTGGCAATTCCAGCTGATAGGATACTTCTCCTCGACGAGCGATGATCTTGAAGGGTCCAATATACCTTGGCGCTAACTTTCCCTTGACATGGAAACGTTGCATTCCTTTGAGGGGTGTCACTCGGAGATAAACATAATCTCCAATACTGAAAGTGAGGTCACGGCGCTTGGTGTCAGCGTAACTCTTCTGACGGGATTGGGCAGTTTTGAGGCGTTCACGAATAAGCTGAACTTGCTCTTCAGCTTCACGGAGGGTATCTGGACCGAACAATTTGCTTTCTCCGGTATCAGACCAATTCAGGGGTGTACGACACTTCTTGCCGTAAAGGGCTTCAAAAGGGGCCATTTGCAGACTGGACTGATAACTATTGTTGTACGAGAACTCTGCAAACGGAAGACAATCTTCCCACTTGGAACCATAGGATAGAACACATGCGCGAAGCATGTCCTCCAATATCTGGTTCACTCGTTCAGTTTGGCCATCGGTCTGGGGATGATAAGCTGTGCTAAATGCTAACTTGGTTCCGAGGGCTTCATGAAGGGATTTCCAGAATCTTGAGGTGAATTGCGTACCTCTATCAGATACAATCTTCTTAGGCACACCATGCAGGCTTACTATTCTGGAAATATACAAGTCTGCTAACTGAGCTCCGGTATAAGTGGTCTTGACAGGTACAAAATGAGCAACCTTGGTCAATCGATCAACGATGACCCAGATTGAATCATGGCCTCGGTTGGATCTTGGAAGTCCGGTAATAAAATCCATTCCAATCTCATCCCACTTCCACTCGGGAACTTTCAAAGGTTGAAGCAATCCAGCGGGCCGCTGATGTTCAGCCTTGACTCGCTGACAGATGTCACATTGGCTACAAAAGAACCAATCTCTCGCTTCATTCCATGCCACCAAAATCTTTCTCGAAGGTCTTGGTACATCTTGGTTCCGCCGGGGTGGATTGAATAAGGGGTCTCATGGGCTTCCTTCAGGATTAACTCCTTAAGTTCCGTGACATTGGGCACACAGATACGATCATTGAATTTCAGCACTCCTTCAGCATCTTCGGTAAAACCGGGTGCTTTGCTGAGGGAGATCTTCTTCCTAATTCCTTCAATGCTTTCATGACCTTTTTGGGCTTCTTTGATTTGATCCATCAGGGTTGGGGCTAACTCCAAATTGGCGAGATATCCATGGCTAACAAGTTCTAGTCCAAAATTTTCGAACTCTTTGAACAAGGCTGGTTGTTCGGCTTGGATTAAGGCATTCAGGGTACAGGGTTTGCGACTAAGGGCATCGGCAACTACATTAGCCTTTCCGGGGTGATAGTGGATTCCAATATCATAATCCTTGATTAATTCCATCCATCTCCTCTGTCGCAGGTTCAACTCCTTCTGGGTGAAAATATACTTCAGCTCTTATGATCCGTATAGATCTCACAGCGATGTCCCGCAAGGTAGGGACGCCACTTTTTAAGAGCAAGGACACAGCAGCTAATTCCAGGTCATGGGTTGGGTAATTCTCTTCATGCGGTCGCAACTGCCGGGACAGGTACGACACAACTTTGCCTTCTTGCATCAGAACGCAACCAAGTCCGAGGCGTGATGCATCGCAATACACGTCGAAACTCTGGGTGACGTCTGGCATAACCAGGATTGGGGTGGAGGTTAGTCTCTTCTTCAACTCTTGGAAACTATCTTCGCACTTCTGAGTCCATTCAAATTTCTTGTCCTTCTTCAACAGTTGGGTCAAGGCTTGGCTATACTGGAAAATCCTTCAACGAACTTGCGGTAATAACCGGCGAGTCCGAGAAAGCTTCGGATTTCAGTCACACTGGGGGGATAACCAGTCAATAATGGCTTGGATCTTCTCTGGGTCAACAGAAATTCCTCCAGCAGATACTATATGTCCGAGAAACGCCACTTCATTGAGCCAAAACTCACACTTGCTAAGCTTGGCATACAGCTGGTGCTCTCGGAGGGTCTCCAAAACTAGACGCAGGTGTTCAGCATGCTCTTCTTCGGTCTTGGAATAAATAAGGATGTCATCAAGGAATACTACCACGAACTTGTCGAGGTACTCCATGAAAATCTTGTTCATGAGATTCATGAAATAGGCTGGGGCATTGGTCAGACCAAAGGACATCACGTGTATTCAAACAAACCGTAACGAGTGGTGAAGGCGGTCTTGGGAATGTCTGTCTCTCTGATCTTCAACTGATGGTAACCTGTCCGAAGATCGATCTTTGAAAAGACTCGGGCTCCGTTCATCTGATCGAACAGATCCTCGATCTTGGGAAGGGGATACTTGTTTTTAATGGTCACGTCATTTAGCCTGCGATAATCCACACACAGTCGTGTGGTACCGTCTCTCTTGTCCACAAAAATAATGGGTGATCCCCAGGGTGAAGCACTTGGACGAACAAGTCCTTTGCTAAGCATATCTGCCAACTGCTTCTTCAACTCAACCAGTTCTTCCGGATTCATCCGATAAGGCCTTTGGGATATTGGGGCTGTTCCTGGGATAAGCTCAATTATGAACTCAATTTCCCGGTCTGGCGGCATACCAGGTAATTCCTCAGGAAAACATCTCGGAATAGGTGAACAACACGGATCTCATCTAGGTGGGTCGAGCTATGCTCTCATGGCAGCCTGGTTGGGGTGATTGGGTTCAGACACAACTCCACTTCTACTTCTTTGTCGGTGGTGATGGATACAGCTCTTCTGGCACAGTCTATTCGACCATGGTACTTGGCTAGCCAATTCATACCGAGTATGACATCTATGCCTTGGGTTCCTAAAACAATTAGGTCGGCTGCAAATTTTTCGCCTGAAATCTCTATGGCAGTATTTGGACAAAATCTCTTGGTTTCTAGGGTGGAACCAGGGATTTGTATACTCAAGGTTTTAGTTAGGAAGCCTTCTACTAAACCTCCCTTAGCAACAAACTCCTCGGTAACAAATGAATGTGTTGCACCAGAATCAAACAGAACAGTTGCAGGTACTGAGTTGACAAGGAACGTACCCAGCACAACATCCGGCGCATCTTGAGCTTCTTCAGCATTGATGTGGTGCAGACGACCCTTGACAACAGCAGCATTTCCGCGGGGTGCGGCATTCTTGCCATTACCATTTCCATTGCGGCCTTGACCATTGTTCGGTGCATTGGGGCGCTGAACATTCCTCTTGGGATTGGGGCATTCCTTGGAGTAGTGACCTTTGTTGCCACATTCAAAGCAGACAACATTGGCATTGGGGTTGAAGTTGTTGAAGTTTCCTCTGGGACGGTTATTGTCATTGGGGCGGTTGAAGTTGTTTGGGCGGTTAGGGAAATTGGGGCGTGGAGCTTGGGGTGGTCGATAGGCAGGTTTGGGGTTTTGCTGAAAGATACGAGGCTTCTGACTGCTCGAACCTTCCTGAGCATTCATCCTCCTCTTGCGACCTTCATACATAGACTTGCGCTTGGTCTCCAGCTGGATGGCTTTGTCCACAAGTGACTCCAGATCACGGAAGTCATGGACAACCAAAGCACACTGCAGTTCATCATGCAGCCCATTCAGGAAACGTTCCATCTTCTTCTCCTCTTGTCGGTGTCCTCGGAGCATACCGAGATAAGTCGGTAAACTCATCAAGATAGCCGACTACATCTCTACTTCCCTGCCTCAGCTTGCGGAATTCATCCTCTTCCTATCAATGAGTCCACCAGAAATGTGCTTCTTGCGAAACTTCTCCTTGAACTCAGCCCAGTTGATGACGTGGTCAGCCTGCTGGAGAGCCTTGGTAGCTTCCCACCAAGCTCGTGCAGGTCCAGCAAGATAGTGGGTTGCATACAGCACCTTTTCATTGTCTCCTACAGCAGCAACTTCCAGATTGTTCCCAATGGTAAGAAGCCAATCATCGGCTTCCAGTGGGTGAAGTCCCTGGAGAAGGTAGGGGGTTGGTTTTCTGGAAATCGCCTAAGGTGGATCGCTGGTTCTCATTGCCATTGCCATTACCACCATTGTTGTTGTTGTTGTTGTTGTTGTTGTTGTTGTAAGCGGCTGCGAGTTGTTGCAGGGCAGTGAGATGAGCCTGGCGCTCCTGCCGGGCATTTTCACGTTCCTCCATGATAAGCGCGAGAAGTTGGGCGGGGGTTGGGTCGGTGGTGGTGGTGCTGATCCTGATCCTCCCGTATTGTCGCGACGGGGCGGCATCCTGAAGCACACCGGGTATAAGAGGCAAGGCAAGAAAAGTTCGACTAAGGGAAAAGACGATTTCGCAAGTGGTTGATTAATTTAAGGATTATATGAAAATATTTCACACAGATTAACAAGACAAACATACTTATATTTCACAAACAACACATCAAGGAGTTCACATCAACTTCAAGCTTACAACATCAAGCTTACATCTAAGACACATAGCATCTGGTTTCCAAAAGAACCACTACTCCGACTCGACTAGCGATAGGGGTCAACCTAATCCTGCGGTAGTGATCAAGTCACTCGCCTACTGAGGTGGAACCTCCAGCTCTAACACGTCAGCATCTGACTGGTAGGCTGGCTCCTCGGGATCCTCCTCCTCGTCCTCGAGAACTGCCTCGAGTGGCTCCTCCTCCTCGTCAACTAACTCCTCCTCATCATCCTCCTCCTCACAGTCCATCTCCTCCTCAAAGTCATCATCGTCACTGAGGAAAGCGTTGTTCTCCTTGCGGAGATCCTCGCCCTCCTCCTCCATCTCGTCAGTATGGTGCTCTAGATCCTCGATCAGCTGGTCCTGCTCCGCCACCTTCTTGCGGAGCTTCACGATGGTCCTCCTCAGCTGGGCCCTCTTTCCGAGAAGAGCGACCTTATCCTCCAGCAGCTTCTCCTCATTCTCGCGAAGCTCAACGAGCGACTCGCGGTCAAAGCGAAGCTGAATCCTAGTGCGCATCAGATCATCCTGGGTGTGCTGAAGTAAGAGCTCCATGTCCATGATGTAGCTCCCAAACATCGGGTGGCAAGGGGAAGGAGTAGGGTGTCCGTCGCAGTTGCGCCTCCCGTAGAACCGGAAACGGGAGTCTACTAACTCCGCCTTGTGCTCCTCACAAAGTCGGGCTAGCATCCTCTGTGTAGCAGTACAGAGACCGTCAACCCAGGTGGCCTCCTTGGTGGTGAAGACGAGCGTCCTGGAACTGGGAGACTTGATGTTCCTGCGAACTGACGACCTGATGAGCCAGCTCAGCCTTCCGACACCGTGAACATCAATCTGAGCTCCCTCAAACTCTGGAGCGGGGCGACCTAACAGCTTGCTCAACTCGAACAAGTCATCTCGAACGTCAGCTTGCTATCCTTCTCAAGCTGAACGAACTCGGTCCAGTGGAGTGCCATCTACAAATTTTTAAGCAAGTTTTAAGTTAGTAGCTGACGAGTGTACCAAAATTTTAAATGTAGTGGGCAACAAGTGAGTCGAAATTTAAGTTTAATGAGAAGTGTGCATAATTTTAAGGGTACAAAGGAAAATATAAATTTAATGAGAGTAAAATTTTGTATAAGTAAGAGGATTGGAGATAAGCATTTTCGAAAATACTTCTTTCCTTTCTTTTAGAAATTCATCTTTTGTAACATTTGACAAACGACCATGCTAACTAAGGTTTCCTAAAGTCAGGATGGCTCTGATACCAAGTCTGTGGGGACCCCGGACTAGCTGTCCGAAATACCCGATTATGCTTAACACAACGATCCCGTGATCAGTCTGTCGTTGCACATAATCCGAATTGGATACCAAAGTTTACATCCATTACAGTACCGAATAAAAAGTCTTACATAAATGGTCATTTAGACCAAGTTCTTACATAGGTGCCTTCAAGGGCCAAACCAAAATATCAGCGGAAGCTACGGCGTAGTAGACATCATATTCTAACGATGACGACCCGACAGGCAGCTGACTTGTGGAGATCCTTAGTTCGCGTAGAAGTCGCCATACTCCTGCTCGGCGTAGTGCTCCTCCTCGTAGTCTGGCTAGGACAATAGCCAGGGACGAAACCAATATGAGTACATTTGAATGTACTCGCAAACTACCCCAACATGAGTATGCACTAGCTTTATTTTAACTTACAACTTTTATTTTTTTAAAACATCTCTATATCTTTATTGAAAAAGGTAAGAAGAGTTTTATAACTATTTTTAAAAGAAATCACCATCTCATTTGTTTCTCCAAACCCTTTCTTTTCCTGACCAAGGCTCACCATGGTCCATTTATTCCAACAACTCATACCACTCCATTTGGTATAGTTATATCACCATCACCAATTCATTTTCTTTTAAACTTAAAAGCTTTTCCAAAAACTTGCACATGATCTTAGGACAGCCTCCCAATTGTCCATATCCGGGACTCGGCTATTCGAATAGTTTTGACCCTCTGCAGAGGTAGCACGCTTTTTATCCCACATCCATCCGGTAACTCATCGTGTCAGCCACGTCCCGCCATACAAGGTGTATGCGAAGTTGAGCCACCGACCCTAGCCTCTCCTTTGCTCATGCTAGTATAGGATCCTACCCATATGATAATTCCCACCAACACTCAGTCCGGTCCCCGTCGGCAACCCTAAGTGTGAGGACTCATATGTTTTTCCCGGCGACCACATTTATGAAGTCTTCAATCCTCCTCCTTATCTTTCCATAGAGTTTGAGCGAGGACCCAGGTCAGGGGAGTTCACAAACCATCCCCTCATGCATAACGGAGTCATCTCCGTCGATGAGGTATCCCATACTAATAAGAGCAAATTATATGACTAAGCCCCGTTCCCATATGGGGGTAAATGTGGTCGCACAGATTAAGATTGGTTGTCATAGTACTAGGACACTGTGCATTTTTCATAAACATTCCCATTTTTCCATTTCTCCACTTTAACACCGACATCTCGGCATTCCATAACCACACAAGTATTTCCAAAGGAGTTTTGAATAAACAACATTGTTTTCCATCCTAAAGTTTCATAACTACTACATAGGGTGGCAAAATAATTTCCATACACTTTTGAAAAGGTTTTGTAAACCATTGGTTTTAAGAGTAAATCATTTGATCAAAGTAGATGCATATATATTTAGGTGCAAGCTCAGAGAGTAGCTTGCCTTGCTCGGCAAAGGGACTTGATCTTGATCTTCAGGTTCAACAAATTCCCCCTCCTCGATAAATCCAGCAACGTTCTCGTCTAATCGATAAACAAACAAATACAAGCAATCACTAAACTACTCAAACAACATCACATCATCACATATCACAATCCTAAATGCTCTAAATAGCCACTGGATACATCAAACAATACAATTTGATTTCAAAAAATTGAATTAAACATTATTGTTTAAGTCCAAATTATGGCAGAAACTTGTTAAACATGTTTAATTGCACAACTTGAGTTCTGTTGGTCACAAAAATACAAACTAAATTTCTATAGAAAGCTACTGATGTGTAGAAGACAACCCAATTTGAATTGGATCATTGGAGTTACCAAACTCCCTACACATTGGTTTGAATCCAGTAGCTTAATAATCAAGTTTTGGTTACCAAATATGTTCTGTTGTTCCAAAAATTAAATCCTTTTAGGGGTAAGTAAACATGGCTATATGTGAGCTAACAAAATTGGTCCTAACTCATTTGGATCAACCAATAAACATATTTGTTTGTTTTAGTCCAGAAGGGTTTATCTTAAAGTCAACAATTAATATTGCTTAATTAATTCTACCAAAATTAGGGAGCTAAACAAGGCAGTACTAAGCTAACAAAATTGGTTTGGAATTATTTGGACTAACAGAGTATCAGAAACAAACAAGTTTAGATTTTAAACCTTCTGTGGCATTTTCAATAATCTTTTTAACTATTTATTTAAATGACATGAGACCAATTGTGTTGGTTAAACAATTTCATAAGCTTTCCAGAACAATTGAGTTTGATTTATTTGGATTCCTAAATCTCAAGTTATTGATTTTACAAATTGGGTCCAGTACTGATATTCTTCTGAAATTAAAATAGAAAATGTGTTCAGTGTGGATAATGTTTAAATTTATGACATGGGGGACCCACTGGTCAGCGGCACAGCGCACGCAGGAAATTAATAAAACCCTGACGAGCGGGGCCCGCTCGTCAGTCTCTCTCTCTCTTTCTTTTCTATCTGAAACGGTAAGCTACCGTTGGATGGAGATCCAACGGCTCAGGGACGAGTCCATCGGCGACGACCCAGAACGGGCGGCGCCGTGGCTCCGGCGACGGCGAGCAGCACGGATCGCTCACCTGAGAGGGCTAGGGACGGCGGAGAGGGTGCGGATCGACGGCGGAGGCTCAGGCGAACGTCCTGGCGGAGTGGTACTTGCTGGGGAGGGCTGGTTCGTCGACGGCGAGGGGCTCTGCCTCCACGGCAACTTCCCGAACTCCGGCGAGCGGCTGTTCGGCGATTCTGGGCACGATCCAGAGGAAAAAGAGGTGGGTGAGCGCGGTGTCCAAAGGGGAAGAGGGTACGGGCCAGAGAAGTAAGAGGGGAGCAGCAGCACGGCACAGCCGTGTCGTCGCCTACCTCGAACCGTCGAGCACGGGCACGAGCAGCAGCGAGCTCGCAGCAGCGGCTCCGCCCTCGTGGTGGTGCACGGGCGAGTGGTGGTGAGTGTGGTGCAGCAAGAGAGAGGCAGTGGGGCGTGGGAAAAATGCGAGGTGCGGCTCGAGTTTAAATAGGCGCGACGGCGGCGCACGGTGGTCGCGGTCCAGCGGCGTCCAGAGGGCGGGAGAGGTTGGCGCGCGGTGTCTGGGGGGTCCGGGCGTGGGCTAGGGTGCGCGTCGTAGCGGATCGCGTGTCGAGGTGCCGTGGTCTGGGCCAATTTTGGCCGGCGCCGTCCGTTCATCCACGGCGGAGAAATGGGGGACAGCGGCGTTAAGGCGAGGGGAGAGGGTCTCCTCTGCCCGCAGAGGTTGCAGAGCGTCTTCAACCTTCACCGACCTCTGCACCATGGCGGACACTCGCGCAGCTCGCGCCACCCGGAGGGCGTCAGGCAGGGCTACCACCGAGCCCGCTGCCAACACCACCAACCCCCGTGGCCGTCCCCGTGCCAGCCGCGCCTCGGGGCGCAACACCGCTGAGCCGCGTGTGGAGCACCCCGAGGATGAGGACGGCCACCACGACGACCGTTTTGACGAAGACGTCGACCACGGGCACGGCGAGGACGCTGAGTCCTCGCATCCGTCCCAGCGCCACAGCGCCTCCACTCTTGGGCGTCCAGCGCCCAGTCCGAACACCGCACTGCTCATGGCCGCGGAGCTCTTCCGCTACCGCCCCACTGCCGACGCGCACGACAACTGGCTCGGCCGTCTCCAGCACCTCGTCGACATCGCGGCTGCACCGCGCGCAGCTCCAGCGACGTCGCGCTCTCTTGTGCACCACAACTCCGGACGCGCAGGACTGCCGCGCATGGCGCACCTCCGCCGCCGCCTCCGCCGCCGCCTCCACCAGGTCCGCCTCCAGCTGCGGCCCACAAGGCTGCCTCCCACGCGTCTTCGCCGCGCGATTGCCAAATCGTGCAGCGGACTCCTCCAGATGCGCGGGTGGAAATGGAGCGCCAGAAGGACCTCCAGAAGAGCATCGTCGAGGAGATCGGCCAAGCGGGGCGACAGAACCCCGAGCTCTTCAGGGTGGTATTGCCTCGTACGCCACAGGATGCGCGGCCTTCACCCGCAACCTGCGTCGCGTCGTCTGGCCGCAGAAGTTCAGGCCTGACCTTCCCAAGGCTACGATGGCACGAACAACCCCATCGAGTTCCTGCAGCTCTACACCACCTCCATCCAGCTGCGGGGGGAGACGACAAGGTCATGGCCAACTGGTTCTCCCACGCCCTCAAGGATTCTGCCTTGTCGTGGCTCCTGAACCTCCCGAGGATTCCATTGACTCGTGGGAGGAGCTCTGCCAGTAGTTCGTCGCGAACTTCAAGGGCACCTACGAGCCGCCCTCACCTACAACGACCTGCGTGCTGTGCGCCAGAAGCCTGGCGAGACCCTCCGCAGTACATCCAGCGCTTCAGCCAAGTCCGCAACAAGATTCCCGAACATCCCGGACTCGCACGTCATCGCTGCCTTCAGAGAGGGCGTCACCAACCACAGGATGCTCGAGAAGCTCGGCATCCACGATACCCTCTCCTCCGTGGTGAAGCTCTTCGACATCGCAGACAAGTGCGCCAAGGCGAGGAAGGCTCCTCTTCGTCAAGTGGGCTCGACAGACGACCCTGTCGAGGGATCCAAGACCCAGAAGAGGCGTGACGAGACAAAACGCAAGCCTACAGCTGTGCTGGCAGCCGAACCCGACGCCAAGCAGTTCGCGAGGACTCTCCCGAGGCGCGAGAAAAAGGTGGACAACCGCCCGTTCTGCATCTACCACAACAGGCGCGGCCATGCGACGGAGAACTGCTATGACCTCAAGCAGCTGAGCAAGAAGCGCGAGCAAGAAGAAGGCAGCGGTGGCCGCGGCAGAGGCCGTGGTTACCG
Organism: Poa pratensis; assembly: GCA_947311845.1. Lineage (NCBI taxonomy): Eukaryota > Viridiplantae > Streptophyta > Magnoliopsida > Poales > Poaceae > Poa > Poa pratensis. The sequence goes on along the minus strand of CAMZMU010000047.1, from coordinate 58,427,118 downwards.
CAAGGGCGGACGCAAAGGCAACTACCAGAGCCACAGGGACTCAGGCGAATGCCGCCGAGAAAAACAACAACCTCCCGACGAAGAGCCTGGGGCTACCAGGCCCCTAGGGTGCCATGGCATGCATCCTCGGCGGATCCCAGGCGCCCAAGTCCAACAATCAGTTCAAGCAGTTCGCTCGCGAGCTCAATGCAGCGCTTCCCGGGGTCGAGACGTCCCCCCCTCAAGTGGTCCCAGTACACCATCGCCTTCGACGCCAAAGATCACCCCAAGTCGACCAAGACTGTGGGCACCCTCCCGTTGGTGTGCACCCCCACCATCAACAACATCGCCGTCGGCAAGACGCTCATTGATGGGGGTGCAGGCCTGAACGTCATCTCTGTCGAGACCTTCGAGACGCTTCAAGTGCCCTACGAGTGGCTTATGCCCTCCAGGCCCTTCACCGGGGTCACCAGCGGCTCAATCTCGCCTCTGGGGCAAGTGAGGCTCGCGGTCACCTTTGGCACGCAGGAGAACTACCGCACCGAGCTAATTGACTTCGACGTCGCGCACATTGGCCTGCCCTACAACGCCATCCTCGGCTACCCCGCCCTCGCGAAGTTCATGGCCGTCACGCACCACCCTACAACATGGTCAAGATCCCTGGCAGCGGTGGCACCATCACCATACCGTGGTCACGTACAGGACGCCACGCGCGCTGTCGAGATCGCCTACAAGGCCGCTGCCATGGCATTCCCCGCTGACGAGGACATGGAGCCTCTCGAGAGGCCCAAGAAGAAGAAGCAGCTGTTCACTCAAGAGCAAGCATCTACAAAGAAGGTGTCGCTGAGCACCAGTGGCTCGGGGGCTGAGGGCTCGGGGGCTAGCGTCACCATAGGCGCTGGCTTGCCTCCCAAATAGGAAAGCGCGCTCGTCGCCTTCCTTCGGGCAAATTCTGACATGTTCGCATGGACTCCGTCAGAAATGTCCGGTGTACCAAGGGAGGTGATCGAGCACCACTTAGCCGTGTGTCCAAACGCACGCCCTGTAAAGCAAAAGCGCGGAAACAAGCCCCCGAGAAGCAAGCGTTCATCATCAAAGAAGTAGAGAAGCTGAAAGCAGCAGACATCATTCGAGAAGTTGCCCACCCCACTTGGCTCTCCAACGGGTGGTTGTCCCAAAACCCAATGGAGGAGGCCGGCTCTGCATCGACTACACAGACGTAAACAAGGCTGCCCCAAGGATCCATACCCCATGCCAAGGATAGACCAGATTGTGGACTCCACCGCCGGCTGTGATCTCCTCTGTTTCCTGGATGCCTTCTCAGGCTACCACCAGATCAAGATGGCCAAGGAAGACGAGGAGAAAACAGCATTTCTCACCCCTTGTGGTGTGTATTGCTACACTTGCATGCCCTTTGGCCTGAAGAATGCCGGCGCCACCTTCCAGAGGCTCATGAGGATCGCCTTGGGGGCTCAGATGGGAAGAAATGCAGAAGCTTATGTCGACGACATCGTGGTCAAGTCTCGCGAGGGAGACACTCTCTTGAAGGATCTCGAGGAAACCTTTGCCAGCCTGCGCAAGGTGAACATCAAGTTAAACCCCGCCAAGTGCGTCTTCGGGGTGCCTTCAGGCAAGCTCCTCGGGTTCCTCGTGTCCCACCGCGGCATAGAAGCAAACCCTGACAAGATCAAGGCATAGAAGACATGCAGCCACCTCGCCGCCTCAAGGACATGCAGCGCCTAGCAGGATGCATGGCCAGCTTAGGCCGCTTCATCTCCAAGTTCGGCGAGAGAGCCTTGCCATTTTTCAAGATCATGAAGAAATCCGGCACCTTCAAGTGGACTCCAGAGGCAGACAAAGCATTTGAGGACTGAAGAAATACTTGGCTAGCTCACCAGTCATGGTAGCCCCCAGGGCAGGCGAGCATCTGAAGCTGTACCTAGCAGCCACTCCACAAACTGCAAGCGCCGTCCTGGTGGTGGAAAGAGAAGAGCCAGTTCTCCCAAGAAAAGCACTGCCACACCAAGTCCAGAACCTCCCGACGAGGAACAGTCTCTCCAGGCCCAGTGCCAGACCCACAGCCTCAAGTCGAGTCTACTACAAGCACCCCTGCCGAGGCTCCTCCACAGGAAAACCTCGCCAAAGGTCCTGAGGAGCCTCTCGAGGGAGCCGACGCTGCAGCGCCACCGACGACCCTCGTCGAGCATCCAGTCTACTTCGTCAGTACTGTACTGCGAGATGCTCGCGAGCGTTACCCAGTGCAGCAGAAGCTCCTCCTCGCGCTCCTCATCGCCTCCAGGAAGCTGCGCCACTACTTCCAGGGCCACCCCATCACGGTGGTCACGTCCTTCCCCCTGGAGCAATCCTGCGCAACCCCAACGCCACTGATCGCGTCGCAGGATGGAACATCGAGCTGCAACCATTCAACTTGCGCTTCGACACCACAAGAGTCATAAAAGGGAGAGCGCTGGCGGATTTCGTCGCCGAGTGGACAGACCCAACTCCTGAAGAGCCTCGTGAAGAAGAAACCGCGTCATCTGGAGATACAATGCCAAGCCACTGGACCATGCACTTCGACGGAGCTTTCGCCTGCCGCAATGGTGGGGCTGGCGTTGTCCTGACCTCACCAAAAGGTGACAAGCTCTACTACGCCATCCAGTTGTGCTTCACAATAGACAAGATCTCCAACAACATCGCCGAGTATGAAGGCCTCCTCGCCGGGCTCAGAGCCGCAATCGCCCTTGGCGTCAAGCACTTACTCATAAAGGGTGATTCCCAGCTCCTGGTTAACTTCTCCAACAAGAGCTACACGCCTAAAGACGACCACATGGCCGCCTACCTTGAAGAGGTCCGCAAGCTCGAGAAGCACTTCAGGGCATGGAGCTCATGCACATCCCGCGAAAGGAGAACCAGGAGGCAGATGACATCGCCAAGCGAGCATCACGAAGGCAGGCCCAGCCGGCCGGCGTCTTTGAAGAGAGACTCTCCAAGGCGTCCATAAAGCAGCCACAAGAAGCAGCAGCCCAAGCACAGACGAAGTACTCCCACCACCTCCTGTAGGTGGGCACCCAACTGCGGTCCATCCTCAGGGGAGCGTCTGCTGCTGGCTATGGTGCATCAAGAGACAGGCTGGGTCGACGAACTCAAGGACTACTTGCTGAAGGGAGTCCTCCCGAGGAAGATGCGGAGGCGGAACGAGTGCTCGACAAGCCAAGTCATACTACATCCTCGAGGGAGACCTGTACCGCAAGCGCCCAAATGGAATTGCACTTAAGTGCGTCCCCCCCGAGGAAGGCCGCATGCTGATCAGAGACATTCACAGTGGAGAGTGTGGCCACCATTCCTCTGCACGCACCCTGGCAGGCAAGGTCTTCAGGAGCGGATTCTACTGGCCCCAAGTGCTTCAAGATGCCACCACCATCGTCCAGTCTTGCGATGCATGCCAGTTCCACGCCAAGCAAGTCCATCAGCCTGCACTGGGACTCCAAACCATCCCGCTCTCGTGGCATTTCGCGGTCTGGGGGCTAGACATCTTGGGACCCTTCCCGAGATCGCAAGGGGGCTACCGTTTCCTCTTCGTCGCCGTCGACAAGTTCACCAAATGGGCAGAGGTAGAAGCAGTTGATAATCCCAAGAGCAAGGAATCAATGTACCACTATTCGATAAGTATTTGAGTGTCGAACCCACGAGGAGCTGAAGGTAAACTATCTATTCTCTAAAGCCCTATAACCCTCTTATATGGCCTTTTATGCAAAGCAATAAATATGAAAGGATCTAACTATGGAAGCAAGTAACGTGGAGTGGATTTATCTAGTAGCAAGTTTCTTAGAGCAAGTTTCTCTCAGCAGTTTTCTCAAGCAAGTTTCTCAAAGTAGCAAGTAGCAAAGATCTCAAGTAGCAAATATCTCAAGGGAGCAAATGTTCTAGCAATTGTTATTTCATTCTCGGAAGTAGCAAATATCTCAAGGGAGCAAATGTTCTAGCAATTGTTATTTCATTCTGTGGTTGTCACAATTAGTGAAGCACATGTTTCAGTCTTAATTGTTTCTTCTAGGAAGGAGTCATAAATAGGTGTAGCCAAGTAAATGAACTAAACCCCTTATGATGGTTCTTATGGCCAAGTAAATGACTGCACAAGTGTTATTAAGACATAGAAGTCCCACCATAGCCTTAAGTTCTAAGGTCCCCTATATATATCCCCAATAAAGTAACTTCATGATTCGGTCTCAGGTTTACATGTCCTCCCAAGTCACCCTCACTCCATTACCTTACCGGTGATCACCTTACATGCATTCCCCAACATATGCGTGCACTCATATATTGTACATCAAGACAATCATAAAAGATAACAAAACTTGTATGCAACCAAACAATGAACTATTTCACTATTGCCATGAACAAATCACTTCTCAAACATAGATGGAGAGACACAATAGATCAAGGGAAAAATATATTGCATCATACATCATGTTTGCCAAGAGTTTACAGTGGGGAGATGGAGATGATCTTGCTGTAGATGTTGATGATGAACACGCCGGAGGGGGGTGGAGCCCTCCGGAGGTGATTCCGGCGGCGTTTCCCCCCTCCGATCTTCTCCGGCGGCAGCCTTCTGACTCTTTGTTTCGTGGTTTTCTGTTTCTCCGCCGCCTCCTCTCGAAAACCCTCGGGGGACAATTTTTATCGGCATTTTTAGGTCACGACTAGGTCGGTGGAGCAAAGATCGACGGCGGCAGAGCTCCGAGGCCCAAAATAGGTAGGCCCACGCGGCCAGGATTTTAGGATGCGTGGGGCCCTCTCATTTCTAGCTGGTTGGGATTCTGGTCTTCATTTTAAGCCCATTGCGTTTGTCTCGAAAATTCTGAACCGTGCTCTTTGGCCTTGCCCTTTTTGGAGTCCCGAAGCTCCCGGAAAGTCTGAAACACTAAAAAAGACGTTTTCTGGAAAACAGGGTTAATTCCAAATAAATGGGAAAACTAAGAAGTATTCCCAAAATCATTATAAAACATTGATATAACCCTTATATGATGCAAATATGATTGGAATATAAGTAAAATAATGCAAAGTTCATGTATGCATTTTACATGCATCAACATCCCCAAGTTTAACCTATACTCGTCCTCGAGTATGAAGGTGATAAAACTAACATGGACTTTGCAATTTAATACTAACAATGGATATCAAAGATGATTACTATTGCTACATAGAGTCAAATGATTCATTCTTAAAAGGAGTAGCAATATGCAAGATAGTTTATGAAGTGATGTCAAGTATTCAATGCAAGGATGCTCAATGATAGCTCACAAAGTGTAACATGAAAGAAAGTAATATGGACCACACGTATGCATAATGATAAGTAAGAACATCCTACATTGGTCATAGAGTGATGATGAAAATCTGAATATGTTTGGTGGACACTTTGGAAAGATGTATAAGTGAATAGAGGTAAATCATGCATAAGTTTCATCCAACCTTCAAACTCTTCTACTTAAGTTAATGATTGCAATGTGGAATTCTTGGTGTCAAGCTCTCATTACCCCTATCATAGCATCTTCAATGATTAAAGTTTAATGTGAAAGCAAATATGAGTAGTGTGCTTGATAAAGTAAAGGTTAGGTGTCTCATGCCCCTTGAATATAAGTACCTACACCAGGATTACTCAACTTAGAAAACAAAGCAAGTTCAAGTTCTATCATTGTAAGTAATAATAGTATCATCAAGAGCGTCAACTGGGGTACCTCTTGTCCCAGGATATGGAACAAGCCCATATCAAAATGACAAGGCAAACAAACAAGATGAACAACCTCAACACCCTTTTTATTTACCATTGGAATAGCTTTTTATTATAAGGTGCATCATAGACGGTTCACCATAGCATGTAAGTAAATTTCCACCATGAATGATGCATGGCTTAGATTAGCGGCCCAGGCGTCTCTCTAACCATTTATACAAACTCATTTAAACTACTTCATTTCCACCTCATTCCTTCATGATAGGCATCCATAGACAAAAGCACATGATATCAACTAAAAGGAGCATGTTGAAAGCTTTGCATGTGATAGCACATATGAGCTAACTCCCAACCTTGGACATTTATCAAGCCACTAACATCATAATCTTAATCACAATGGGTCATGTTTTATTTATTGCAATGATAGTAAAAATGTGCATCAAGTTCATGAGAGCTATATAACCAACTTTTCCCATGACAATCACTAACATAATTATTTTCATTCAGAGGTATAGATAACACAAATATCATGATGAACATACTCTGAATAACATATAGCTAGTAGGTAGATATGGTGGACTCACTGGAATAACTTTGGTTGAAGGTGTTGGAAACAAGTTTTTACTTGTTGGAATGTTTGGGCTAGCAAAAGGGAGAAAGTTGACCATCTAGATGCATGCATGAGTGTCCATAGAACCAACTTATCATGTTAAACAAAGTGAAATAACTTTCAGCATCAAAACATGAATAAGTGATAACTCTTGATAAAGCATTTACATATTATTACTCATTAACAAGCTCATGAATCATGCAACTATATGTATCATTAAAAATCAACTCAAACATCCCTTTTCCCATCATGATAATAGCATCCAACATATTTCAAACCAAATTTTCAGAAACTTTCCCATGTACAATTATTATGTGGTGGTCTCACAAGACTCAACAAACAAACAAAAGGACGCTCCAAGTTTATGCGATAAAGTGTTTCGATCGAAAAACAGAAATTGGACGTGTGCAAACGAGAGTGTGTAGGTCCAGCGGGGTTGTCTTCACATCCCCAAGCTTATGGTATTCACCATCATTGGATAGCTCTTGGTGCATCTTCTCCGATCCCTATGAAAAAACTTCAAACACCGTTTCTCCCATTTCTTTTTTGTGAGGTGCATTAATAGTGATAAACAAATAGGTTTCTTGCTGCATATAATCCTTGAACAAAAATTCATATGAGATGTCCAGAGAGTGTATAATGTTGTATGCCTACTCATAAACTCAATTGGATCAAAAAGATTCAACTTAAAAGCTCAAAGCATGCATCAAACAAAATGGGACAGAATCTGTCCAGAAAAACAGCAGCAGCAAAACGTATTTTTCTACCCTACCAAACTTTCTCGAAAAATTCCTAAAAAATTCATGCATACAGAGGATGAAAAGTTGCAACTACAGTTCAAATATGAGCTCATTCGGAGTCACAGAATAAGAATTAAAAATCATACCGTGCACAGATTCGTGCAGGAATAAAATCTCCGAACTCAAATAGCAACTTTTCAAGACCAACATCTTATATTTACTAATTGGAGGCACCGTAGAAGGCTCCACGTTAACTCTCACGCGCTAAAGAAAATAGTCCGTCGGATTAGCTTATTTATCCATCGTTGACCGTAGATTGATCACGCGTCCTGGCGCACGCAGAAACCCAAAGCTGCACGTCATTCAAAAAAAATCTTACCGTCCCACGCCCTAAACCTTCCTAGATGAGATTCCCAAATATTATCACAGCTCCGCCGCCGGCTGCACTTCAACGCCATCCTCGGTAGTAGTCAACGTCCTGGCCGAAAACTTCCTCCTAAAACTTCTTACCCGGTTGTCCTTCCTCTGCTCGACCGCAAGATCTGATTCATTCTCATGACCGCATTGTGTGATCAAAATTTCAGGCAGAGGTAAATCGTAACCTGTAACTGCATCTTCAAATCTTAACCTAACCTATGCAGTATCGTGTGGTCATGGCAGCCTGGCCCAGCGAGCGGCCGGCCGGCGCGGTCGACAGCAGCATGCAGCACAACTCCAACGGCAGTGTTGCCAACAAGGTCTGCTAGGCAGGCACGAGATGTTCTGCACCGACCTGAATCTAAATTGAGCAGAATTTGCTGAGCTTTTGGTTGAAGAAAATTAAGATCGTTTCGTAACTATAAGCTGCATCAAATCCCAGGAAACCAGTACCTTCTAATTATAATTTTCATCAGCTATATGCAGCGATTCCTCACATTTTCTTCTAGCAAACAGGTACGCACCTTTTTCTTCTTATGGCGGACAGCAATTCCACACAATTTCCTCTAGCAAGCATGTACGTAGCTGTAAACATCCGTTATTTAATATCATTCAGTTTTAGACAAGTTGTTTTGTTATTCATGGCATATAGCTGATCTACATGACTGGATTATTCGTGTCAAGAGGGAAAGAGGATAAAGGCCATGGTGCAGAAGTTGCACAAACACGAAAATGATAGGTTTCATGCTTCAGCTTCCTTTTAATTGTACATTGTCCAGTATTATCCCTATATCCACACAAATATGACCTTTTGGTTTAATATTTTTTATCACAACCACTGAGATAGGTGGTGGTAATTTCAAAAATGGAAAAAGAGACAAATGAATTATGAGAAATCATGTGAACTAAAGAGTTCATAAGAACTGAAGATTCTGGGAATTGTTGTGGTAAATTGATTGTTGCATTCTGCTACATAATGATGGTTACTGACAGTCTTTAATCCCCAATAAACCCGTATGTGGATTTGCATAGTTTAATGATTTCCTACTATGTAGATTTGTAATATCACATTTAAGAATCGTAAATAAATCTCCGTGTGGGTTTATGGTTATAGGCCGTGTCGCCATAATTTTAGGCCGAATATGGTCGCAACAACCATAATTTTTCGACCGAACTTTTTGGCTAAAGAATATTAACTTATTAATGGTCATAGGCTGGATCGCCCATACTTCCTATACAAACACATGAATTTTATAAAATTTGACAGATAAAATGCCCTCATTCCACCTGGTGCACAATCATGCAGGTCAATGGCTGAGGTTTGATGACAATTTGGAGAACTTCATTTTGACGATCGATGACAATTACTTCAAGGTATGTGCACCTTTTGCCCTATTATGCATATTATGCAAGTCGTCAGAGTTGGGCATTCCAAATTGATAGCGATAACTAAGTGGATAAAAGGGATACGTAGTCAGGGCTTATGTTCCATTATTTAAGCCACACATCTTCAAATTGTATTTGCTTACGTTGTTCGAGTGAAACTACGTTGGAGAGAAACGAGGTGAGATCTTAATTAATAATCCAGGTTGGTATACGACATGCTCCCCTCTTTGGTAGATTGGAGTAGAAAATTGCTTCCTGCCCTTCATACGATTGACATGTGGAGTTATTTTTTTAATATTCTTTTTTAAGGTACGGATGGTTTGAATTGGTTAAGCCACACATTCTTTTTGTTACGGTATACTTAGATATGGAAGGTGTATTTCATCATATATCAAGGTACGTTAGTGGTAGAAAATATAAAAAGATCCCTGTGATTTTATGTACTCCCTCCGTCCCAAAATAAGTGTCTCAGATTTGCCAAAAAGTGGATGTATCTAAACTTGCACTTATTTTGGGACGGAGGGAGTACATAATTGTATGAAGAAAATGCCCACCAATTCCCGGGCCATGGAAGGTTTATCGAATTGGCGTGTGTACATTATAAGCCCATTTAAAACAACCATATTCGTCTATCTGGTGTGAAAGCACATGCAGACTGATACGCCTTTAATATCACCTACTTTAGCTGAAAGATCAGGATTTATATTCTACCAAATTAAACTGATCTTTACTAATAGTTTTTTGGTTTGATCTCACATGCATACTGATTCGATTTTGATATGTAGTACTTTAGTAAATAGACCAGAATTTAAATTCTTCCAAATAAAACTGATCTTTACTAATGGTTTTTTGGTTTTTCTTTTCAGATTGTAACTCACTTCTCCGGATGGAAAGAACACATTCTATTTGCTTCTGAGGACTCTGTGTTAAGAAATTTACAAGCGATGCAGTAGCTTACATGTAACTGGTAATATTGTTGCGAGTCCCATGCTACTGAAATAGGCATAAAGTATGTATATTGACTATCATATGTTTTAATCATAATTTTTCTTGGTCCTTACGAAAATAGGATATTAAAGCTTCTTATATGTAGTACCATTGATGTGACCGTCATGTGTTACATGCCATATGCTCTTTCTGTTCGCTGAATGGAGTTGTACTCTGTTTTAAATATATTTTTTAATAAGGCTACAATTATTACTTTTTTGTGTGGTAGATCACAGATATAACGTGGTAAAAATTAGTACAATTTGTTGAAAACATAGTTCTACTCTTCCAAATTCTGTTAATTTTTTTCTTTTCAGCACCATGGGTTACCAAGGATACTATCTATAGTTGGTTTCAATAGTATTTTAATGATTACGCTAAATATCAAATTTGTCAAACAAGGTCCAACGAATGAGAATACACAAGTTTAAGCAATAAGTTTGTAGTGTAACTTTCTAAATATTCGGCATATAAGCCCGTGCGAATGCACGGGTTGACGACTAGTGGGTAAAACTTGGCACTTTATTAAAAACTCCTGAACTAAACTAGACACAAGATCTCTTGTTACAGCAAGAGAACACAAAGAAAAATCACACACAAAAATAACCGGGTTGCCTCCCGCAAAGCGCTTTCTTTATAGCCATATAGCTAGGCTTACTTACTTGGTATCAAGATGGTTGAAGTGAGGTGGCTTGGCATCCCCAAGCTTAAATTCTTGTACTTATTTGATATATGTAGGGTGAGCCTAGGGGTACATCACCAAGATTGAGTTTTTGTCCCTCTTGATCTTGTTCATCACCCTCAATTCTTCCACCTTAAAATTCTCTTTACACAACACTCGTCACAAACTTGATTAGAGGGGTTAGTGCCTTCATAAATTAAATCCACATAGGCACAGCAAAGACATATCATGAATTGATTTTAAACATTCGCTACTGTTACTATGGTTATGTAATGCTCCTTGATCCGCACAAAACACAAGTAATGAGAGTAATGCAGAATAAAGACAGGATATGTCAAAAACTGGACAGCGAATTACTATTATCACTCTTTTTATTTGGTTTTAGCTTTGGGAAAAGTTTAAATGATAGAGATTTTGCAATGGTTCCATTGGCATGAACAACACATGTTCAAGGTCGACCCCAACTTCTCCATTACTCATCCTTCTCATTTACTTTCCCAAATTTCATATAGAGTGAAAATCTTAAACTAATTGTTAGAAATCAGTAGGTAAAGTTATTTTGCAGGTTCTCAAGATATAAAGGTGTGCCCAAACTGAATAGGAGATAAAAGCATAGAGAGCACACCTCAAAACATTAAACCATTAACTTTTAAGTCTAACTCTTTTCCTATGCATTGGCATTTTATATATGAATAAATAACACCCCATTAGAGGTAACCAATGCATATAATGATCAATAGCTTGCATTTTAAATAACATAGAAACATAGAGAGGATTCTTATCTCTTCCTCTCTCATAATAGTTCCAAGCATTGAAGTTAAATATTCCCACATGATTTTGAATAGAATCACCACATAAAGACTTATCATCTAATGAGCATATCGGATCATCAAACTCACAATCAATTTCATCCTCAATAGTAGGGGGGCTAAAAATGTCATAGTCATCAAAACAAACTTCCCCAAGCTTAAGGTTTTCCTCAGTATTAGCAATAAAGTTGTTAAAAGAATTAGTACTACCACAGACATGATTGTTATGCAAATAAATTTTAATTTTCTCCTCAAACACTTCATGTCCTAACTCAAGATAGATATTATACAATTCTAGGAATGTTTTGTTGTTTTCCATTTTATAATTTTTTTTTGTGTTTTAGATTTATATGTTAGTATGCAATGCAAACAAGAATAAAAGTTTAGCACAACGCTCCCCGGCAACGGCGCCAGAAAAGTACTTGATAATCCCCAAGAGCAAGGAATCACTGTAGCACTATTCGATAAGTATTTGAGTGTCGAACCCACGAGGAGCTGAAGGTAAACTATCTATTCTCTAAAGCCCTATAACCCTCTTATATGGCCTTTTATGCAAAGCAATAAATATGAAAGGATCTAACTAATGGAAGCAAGTGACGTGGAGTGGGTTTATCTAGTAGCAAGTTTCTTAGAGCAAGTTTCTCTCAGCAGTTTTCTCAAGCAAGTTTCTCAAAGTAGCAAGTAGCAAAGATCTCAAGTAGCAAATATCTCAAGGGAGCAAATGTTCTAGCAATTGTTATTTCATTCGTGTGGTTGTCACAATTAGTGAAGCACATGTTTCAGTCTTAATTGTTTCTTCTAGGAAGGAACCATAAATAGGTGTAGCCAAGTAAATGAACTAAACCCCTTATGATGGTTCTTATGGCCAAGTAAATGACTGCACAAGAGTTATTAAGACATAGAAGTCCCACCATAGCCTTAAGTTCTAAGGTCCCCTATATATATCCCCAATAAAGTAACTTCATGATTCGGTCTCAGGTTTACATGTCCTCCCAAGTCACCCTCACTCCATTACCTTACCGGTGATCACCTTACATGCATTCCCCAACATATGCGTGCACTCATATATTGTACATCAAGACAATCATAAAAGATAACAAAACTTGTATGCAACCAAACAACGAACTATTTCACTATTGCCAAGAACAAATCACTTCTCAAACATAGATGGAGAGACACAATAGATCAAGGGAAAAAAATATATTGCATCATACATCATGTTTGCCAAGAGTTTACAGTGGGGAGATGGAGATGATCTTGCTGTAGATGTTGATGATGAACACGCCGAAGGGGGGTGGAGCGCTCCGGAGGTGATTCCGGCGGCGTTTCCCCCCTCCGATCTTCTCCGACGGCAGCCTTCTGACTCTCTGTTTCGTGGTTTTCTGTTTCTCCGCCGCCTCCTCTCGAAAACCCTCGGGGGACAATTTTTATAGGCGTTTTTAGGTCACGACTAGGTCGGTGGAGCAAAGATCGACGGCGGCGGAGCTCCGAGGCCCAAAATAGGTAGGCCCACGCGGCCAGGATTTTAGGCCGCGTGGGGCCCTCTCATTTCCAGCTGGTTGGGCTTATGGTCTTCATTTTAAGCCCATTGCGTTCGTCTCGAAAATTCTGAACCGTGCTCTTTGGCCTTGCCCTTTTTGGAGTCCCGAAGCTCACGGAAAGTCTGAAACACTAAAAAAGACGTTTTCTGGAAAACAGGGTTAATTCCAAATAAATGGGAAAACTATGAAGTATTCCCAAAATCATTATAAAACATTGATATAACCCTTATATGATGCAAATATGATTGGAATATAAGTAAAATAATGCAAAGTTCATGTATGCATTTTACATGCATCAGAAGTGCGCAGCATACCGGCCAGAGTAGCAGTAAAATTCATCAGAGGCCTGGTCTGCCGTTTTGGTGTGCCAAATCGCATCATCACAGACAATGGCTCACAGTTCACCAGCGGCATCTTTAGGGCCTACTGCGAGAGCCTCGGCACCAAGCTCTGCTTCGCCTCGGTGGGTCACCCACAGAGCAACGGCCAAGCCGAGCGAGCAAATGCTGAGGTCCTCAAGGGCCTCAAGACAAGAAGCTTCAATCGCCTCAAGGGCTACGGCAAGGGCTGGATCGACGAACTCCCGTCCGTGCTCTGGTCCATCCGCACGAACCCCACGAAGCCCACTGGTGAGACGCCATTTGCCCTCGTGTATGGAGCTGAAGCAGTCCTCCCCACAGAGATCAAGCATGGATCCGCACGGGTCCTTGCCTTCAACGAGGACGATCAAGCAGACCTCCACAACGACGACCTGCTGCTCCTTGACGGGTTGCGCCGCCGTGCCGCCCTCAGGGCAGCAAAGTACCAGCAAGACCTGCGACGCTACAACAGCCGCCACATACGTCCACGCACTCTCGAGACAGGCGACCTCGTCCTCAGGAGAATCCTCTCCAGGGAAGGTCTCCAAAAGCTCTCGCCCATGTGGGAAGGCCCCTACAGGGTCGCACACATCGCCAGGCCCGGCGCGGTACGCCTCGAAACGGAGGACGGCATCCCGGTCAAGAACCCATGGAACATCGCGCATCTACGCAAGTTCTACCCGTGATCATAGTCACGCCAGACATTTTTTGTCTCTAGAGGGAAGCACACAACTTCACCTCCAAGCTTCACAAAAGCTTCTCCTCCCGAGGGCCAGCCCCTCTGAGCTCTCCTGATAACGTGCCACCGCAGGCCGTGAAGAGTCTCAGCCACTGAATGTGGTCCCCATGCCTCGACATGGAAAACTTTATCTTGGTGATACCAAGTGTAATGAACCAATTCTTTTCTCAATGAAACATTGCGCTGAGGCGCCGCTGTGTAATATTTTGGTGGTGAGTTTTACTTTTCAGCATCTTAGTTCATTTCGCGCTCATATTTTTCCCCATGCGCACCTCGCGAGCGGGGGCTGAGTACGGTGGCTGTGCCTCGAGAGCACCCCAGCAGCACCGCAAAATCCAAAGGATCCGAGCTCTAACACGTGAGCACGCTCTCACGCCTGTTACCTCACCAGAGAGCTCTGGCCCAAGGGCTTGCTCCCAAACACGCCACCTCACCAAAGGACCTTGGTACTTACTCTCCTCGCGAGATACTCATGAGGAAACCTATAAGCGCGCATGAGTTTTTACTACCATGTACTTGCTTTGGGTTTGCCTCTCTAACCAATACAGGGAACAAGAGTCCCCCCAAGCTCGTGAAGCCACGCTCCGGCCTCAAGAGGGAAGCGCACCATCAGGGAAACCAACGCCCTCTAAAGCTAAGTCCAGCGCTCGCGCCTCAGGAGTTTTTCCTCCGTCTCACGAGCATCTGCCGGCCCTCGAGCGGGTTTTTTCTCCCTCACACTCCATGGACTGCTTGTGCGTCAAAGGAGAGCCCTCGAGCACCGTGACTCGAGAGCCCTTACCTCTCTAAGCCTTAAACACCCCCCGGCCTTGCCGAGGCAAGCTCCGGCATACCGCAGCGGCGGAGTCATAGCGCAAAGAGATGGGTCCTGACGACGTAGAGCGAAAAAAAAGACATGGAACAGGGATAAAAGACCCATCGAGGGACATACACATAGTAGCGCACGATTAAAGTGTCTTACAAACCAGAATGAATTAAAACAAGTCTTAAAACAAAGATAGCTGCGCATCAAGCGCGTCTTGTTGCAGGAGTGGCCTAGGCAGAGGTTTCACCATCGCCGTCCTCTTCAGCTTCTTCTTCTTCGGCGCCATCATCCTCCTCAGCGGCCTGCTCCGCCTCAACCCTCTTGAAGCGGTCGACGTAATCGTTGACTTCTTCTCGAACCGAGTTGGAGAGGTCCAAGGCTTGGTCCTCCTTGACGGGCTCGGTCACTGACTCGAAGTCGAAGCCGGGTTGAAGACGGGATCGATCGCCACTATCAAGAGCTTGCGGCACTCCTCATCAACAACGTCGCCAAGTTCCGCCACAAGGCCCTCGAGCGCGGTGAAGAGCTGATCGAAGTAGGCGAGGTATGTGGCGGCGTCAGCGTTCCCATGAACGGGAACCGCAGGGGCATCCACTCCTAGCTGCCCCGCGAGAGTGTTCCCCCGAGTCACCAAGGACTTGAGCATGCGCTCCCGCTGCTACGTCAAGACCCATGCCGCCTGCACGCTGTGCTCAGCCTCTACAGCACGCTCCACAGCAGGGCCTACCTGGCGCGCCAATTGTCGGAGAATGACTCCCACGAAACAGGGATAGTCAAGCTCACGAAGAGAGTTCGTGTAAGGGGCTGAACACGTTAATCAAACAACCCTCAACCTGCACGGCGACGGTGCTCGTCGAGCATGAGGAGGGACATCACGACAGAGATGAACACCAGCCCGTACCCAGGTTCACGGCCCTCGTGTGGAGGTAACACCGCTACTCCTGCTTGTCTGTATTGCACTGCTTATGGAGGTTACAGTACAATGAGCTTGCCGAGGGCTCTCTTTTGGCAGTGGTGTGCTCAAGGAAGAGGAACTATGGTCTTCTTCTTCCTTGCGCGTATGTGGCTAAGCTGGAATGAGAAGGCGATCCTTTGCTACGGTGGTGCACCTTCTCCTTTTATAGGCTCCCCGGGCCTCTTCCCTGCGCTTGCGCCGCGGAAGGGCTACCGCATGGCGACAGAAGGGGAGCACGGTGCACCGTAGCCCAGCTGTCCATGGACGCGGTCCATGGGCGTAAAGCTGATGCCTGTGGCAGAGAAACCACCGTCCATGCAGGACGGCCAGCTGGGGCTGCAGAGGAACGTGGGGGTGCCCACGGTGACGTCGGCCGTGGAGCGTAGCGCCGGCCGGTCCCCTTATCACCAAAGAAGAAATCCTTGTAGTCCAATGCGGATGGCGCAGCTTTGTTGACTCCTTTAATCACTAGAATGGCAACTGCGGCGTCGTCGTCACCACGCGCAGGGGCGCGCGTCACTCTGGGGCCGCTGCAGAGCCCATGTGCGCTCTGCAGAGGTTGCTTTGCAATGAAGCAATCCCCACGAGGGCCAAGGTGCCCTGTGGAGGATTCGGCGTTGACCTCTCTCCAGGGGAGATCACCTTGAAGAGGGGGCAGCAGTGGATAGGGCCTCCATAGGCCTCCGCTGCCTCTAGAGCCTCCGCGAGGCGATTTGCCTCGCGAGTCTCTCCAAGCCGTAGGCTTGGTCCTTAGCGGAAATTGGCCATCGAGTGTCGAGGGCCGTGGAGGACAGGCCCAGCACACCCTGGTTCTCACTGGGCCGACAGGGGTGATGTGTACCCCGGAGTCAGTGGACCGAGGTTCCGCTGCAGTCGGAAGGGGTGAGCGCATGGAGGATGCGCTCTGGTTAACCTCAAGGGCATCACTGCATTGAAACAAGAAAAAGTGTTATCTTGAGGAAAGATTATCCCGGGAAAAGGAAGAAAGGGGAACAAGCGTATGTCGGCAAAGAGTATCTTACCCTTGAGTAACTGGCGGTGTCCTCTTGACCCGTGACGGCTTGACCGCCGATTTCTTCTGCATCTTCCGTTTCTTCGCTGCAGGGTCCGAAGCTGTTGCGGTCCCGGTATCCGAGGTACCGGTCTCTGCACGCTTGCGAGATCCGACTAGTTTGCCCGTGGTAGCAGGGCGTGTACTCGGAGCTGGGCCGCCCGGGTTAGCTGATGCCGAGGACAGTGGGTGAGCAAAGGCGATAGGACGAGCATCAAGTACCTCTAACATTTTGCAATCATCGTCGTCTGACCAATCTCGGATTGAGGCTCGGGCTCGAGGTTTACCCGAGGTAGGGGCGCCAGCAGCCGGAATCGACAGTTGATCCTCATCGTCCGGGTCATCTACCTCGGTGACGGCCGGGGCAGGCAGATCTTTGCCCCATTTGGCGGAGGGATCCGCTCCATCTTCAGTCCTTTGCCAAGTGAACCTCTGCAAATCAGAAGCAGTAGAGCCGGGTTATTTTAGGAGCCAAGTATGGAGCCGACATAAGAGTTATCTCGGCAGGAAAAAGTATGTCGGTATAAATTGCAAATTACTTACTTGCTCCGGAAGCCGAGTTCTATCATGAGGTTTCATACCCCATTCCCATTCCTCTGTCATCGTCGTTCGGGCAATTGCCTTGACGCGTCTTCTGACCTCGGGTTTGGTCAGCTCGTGGGTGCTGGTCCGAGTTGGATCGTACTGGCCACTCATGTGGCAAATCTTGTGAACCCGGGCTAGGAGGGGGGAGACTCGGCGGCTGATAAAGGTCCTCAAGAGATCATCGCTCGTTATACCTGCCTCCACAAGCTGATTGACGATCTGGTGAATTTGATTGATCTCGAGGTTCGTATCTTTCGGGTTAAAATTCCATTGGTACTGCTCCGTGGGGGCGCCGAGACTGAATGTCGGCAGGTTCAGAAGATCAACATTGTCCGGGCTCTTCACGTAGAAGAACGTGCGCTACCACTTCCGGCATGATTCCAGGCCTTGAATCCGAGGAAAGATGGAGGCTTTCTGAGGTATAATTGTGGCAGCTCCGCAAGGAGTCATTTCTTTGGGGAGAGTCTTATCCGGATTCGGGACACTCTGCTTCCGGAGTTGGAAGTACTTGGCCCAAAGCTCAACGGTGGGCCAGAGTCCGAGGTATCCCTCGGAGAAAGAAACGCACGCCGAGAGGGTGGTGATGGCGTTCGCCGGGAGATGGTGGGGTTGAAGATGAAATTTGTTGAGGAAAGCCCGGAAGAATGAGCTAGCCGGGAGTCCGAAGCCGCGCTCAAAGTGCGCGACGAAGACCACGCGTTCATTGGCTTGCAGATCCGGCTCGGCCTCTGTGCCGGGAATCCGGCATATCACTTGTGTCGGGATTCGCTTGGTCCGGATCAGCCAATCTATCTCGGCTTGGGAGACATCCGAACCTTCCCATCCGGCGCGCTCGCTTTCCTCGGCGGGAATGTCGGCAGGCTCCGGAGTATTGCTAGCCGACATCTCGGCGGTGCGGCGAGGAAGTGAGAATCTGGTGCCCGTGCCGGCGGCGGAATCTGCAAAGAGGCAAAGGTTGAACCGAGATAAGTATCTCGGAATATTTGAGCAACAGAGGAAAATGCACAAATGGTGGGAAACACAAATCTGTGGCTAAGTGTTTTGCGGAAGGATCTACGGAGTACGAAAAATAGAAGATAAATGCAAGATCTATGAGTTGAACTTAGGAAAATCTACGGAGGAACTATTGCAAGGATAATAAGAAACGCGATGAAGAAAATCTAGAGGAGATCTAAGCAAATGGATTTAAGAGCATCTACGGAGAGGATGAGCAAGTTCATCGGAGAGGATGAACAAGTTCATCGGGGAAGATGAACGTGTTCATCGGCAATGTTAAGGGCGAGGATCTTACCGGAGTCGCGGTGGCGGCGGGGAAGAAGCGGACTCGGCGGCGGCGCAAGAATCTCCGGTCGTCGGCGGCGTGAGTGCTCCGGCGTTGTGCGGTGGCGAAGATCGCTGCGCGGCGGAGATGAGCGCGGTGGGCAGTACGAGTGAAGAATGCGAGGAGGAAGAAGATGATGAGGGTTGCCCTGCTCCCCTATTTATGGGCGTGGGGTGTGTGCGGTTAGCAATATTACCGCGCACGTTCCCCGTAACCGCCGCGCGGATTAACCGCGCACGATCTGCGCGGTTCCGGTAATTGCGGCCGCACGATGGGCCACACCGTGGGTTGCAAAGTGGTAACCGCCGAGGGCACGATCGCGTGCGGTTACTCACGCGGGAATCGAGGAGGCACACCATAGTCAAAGCACTTGAGTGCTCTGTGGACTTGACAGCCCATGGGGCCCGCATGACGTGGGAGGCGTGCGCGCAGTGGCGCGTATGTCCGCGTGCAATAACCGAGGCGTCGGGCAGAGATGCGCTGCCACGTGCTCTGTCGAGATCTGGAGGAATATTGACGAGATTTGCGTATGTCGGAAAACTGGCATAGAATCAAATGTCGGAGTCAGTTGGAGAGGTCATTAGTGTCTTTACGGTTGAACCGACATAGTTATGTCGAATGCTTGGTGTGGTTGTTTCGGTTGTTTAAACCTGTTGTGGCCCTTCATCCAAGGCTGCAGGACCGCACCAGCTTCGGGGTCATAGTGTGGTGAAAGCTATGCCCAGGTGTGAGCCGTGTTACAGTAAAAGCCGACATATCCGGGTCTCTGAAGAGGCCGGGGTATAATGTTGGTACTTACCGACATAGGCAAACCAAGGTATCCAGGGGCAGAAGGGACCGAGGTACCATGCTGGTGCAAACCGGCATATACTGACCGACATATACCAACCGGGGTATGTTAACCGACATATCAATGTCAGTATTCTGGTATCTTCTCTTATGTGCAGGGGAAGCTCGAGGAAGAAGAGTCCGGCATATCCATGCCGGGTTAAAGCAACGAGGTGCCTTGTGTCGGTTGGAGTCAATGCTCCTGTCGCGTCCCGTCTGACACGGGAGCGCCTGGCATGGGAGCGTGCAGGAGGAGCGAGGTGACAGACTTTACCTAACCGCTGACCGCGGGACATCCGGGGTAAAGGCTACGAGATAGGCATGGGCATGCCCTGTCCTGTCCCTGGCAGAGGGTACATTCTAGGTGTACCGTAGTGCTGCAGGGGATGGGCGTGTCACGTCTTGTCTCTGACAGGAGTACCATCGTGACATCCCGTTGGCATGGCTACAGTGCACCGGGAGGGGTATTTCCGTAACTTGGTTTAGCCTATTAATAGGGCTTCACCTCCTTCTGCGTGAGGGACGATGCCCTGAGACTCATTTCCCCCCATAGCTCCTTCTTCTACCTTGTGCTCATCCCCATTGTTGGGATCATACAGCTCGAGGAGCAGCTTTGTACGTGTGACTTCGAGATATATAGAGAGAGATAGGCAGGAGTAGGGGTGTTACCTCCTCACGAGGGCCCCGAACCTGGGTAGATCGTGTGTGTTCTTGTGCTTGTGAGTTCATCTGTGTGCGTTCCTTAGCGCGCTAGCCCTCTCCCGGATCCACCAGCGTCCATCGGCCCCAACATAAGCCATCCTATAACATCTGCCGTGATATCACCACGACAGAAAGGATTAATAATCACATCCAGCAACGGCCGGGCACACGCACGTTTCGAAGGCGTCGTAGCGGCGGGTGAGCTTGTGCGCGACGCCGAGAGCGCCGAGCGCGAACCAGCCGTTGGGGAAGATGGTGAGCGCGGCGCCAGTGCAGCACAGCTCGGCGTGCCGCTCCAGCACCACAACGCCGCCGCCGCCGGGGGACATGCCTACGCCCACGCGCCGCAGCGCCAGCGCCGTCGCCAGTCCAGCGATCCCGGCGCCAACGATGACCACCTCCGCCTCAACAACATCCATAGCCTTGCCGCTACGATTGGCCATCGTCACCTAACCTTACTTGATAGCTCGCTCGCGATGACTGCTCTTGTTCAGAAAATAATGGTACGTACACTAGGCTGGTGGGAGATGCGCCGGGCCGAAACAAGGGACATCTAAACGATATATATATAGTTGCCCCAAACCGAGGATTCTGAGGACATTAGTCCTCAGATCGAGGTGGTCCGCGCACTCGGACACACTAGTTTTTTTAGAGAAAATAATATATTAGTCTGAACGAGATATGTACTCTGGCCCGGGCCGGTGTATCAAGGATTGGCAAATTCATTAGCTCAAGCCTACTGGGCTTTGAAAATATCAATGATTGGTAAATTTATTAGCTCAAGCCTGCCGGGAGCGCCTACTCATCGCATTTAGCAATAGGAAAACTCACATCGCTCACGTCGCTCGCCTTCATGGGCCTGGCCCAATTTCGAACGCCTACACGTACGTAAGCGATCACACGAGATACGATGTGAGCAGGTAGGCGAACGCTACGCGTCAGCCGGCTGTAGGAACGCATCGCTACATCCGCCTTATCCGCCGTCCGATGTGTACTGATCAGCCTCTGAGAATACTCGCGCAGTCGCGTGCGAGACGTCGCTTTCCCAGGCTGTAGGTTCCCACATGATTAGGTGGGCCCTCCTATCCATATTTTCTGCATGCACGCTAGGAAATACTTGCATGCATGCTATATTTGCTAGAGCAACCCAGCGCAGCTGTAGACTCGGTGAAGCTTAGAGTTTCTTCTTATATTTTCTCTACACCGCGGATTAAATCTCAACATGCAAACATGCAACTTTTTTCTTGTAAATCACTAAAAACTTGTGATTTTTTTGTGGCATTTCAAAAGATGCTCATGTAGCAAAAAATATGGAATGTAACAAATCCTCATTTGTTTGCACCAAAATATGAAAAATATGGTTTGGGCTGCATGCATTCCATGATAATGTTACACAAACTTCCTTTTTTTGTAGCAAATTTATATAGTTTTTACATTGTTCATGAGTACTGATGATTGTTATGGATTGTTATCACATTGCTTGTAGCAAATTTGATACTAGCAGAAATTACAATGATTGTTTATATAGAAATGCTGCATATTTGTTGTCCTTGTGATGCAAGAAAATAACACTGATGGTGCAAAAACTATCAAGTTATGTAGCCGTTTAAATTTTCGACATGCTACCAAGAAATAGAAATGTTGCATATTTGTTGTCCTTGTGATGCAAGAAAATAAAACTGATGGTGCAAAAACTATCAAGTTATGTAGCAGTTTAAATTTTCGACATGCTACCAACAAATAGAAATGCTGCATATTTGTTGTCCTTGTGATGCAAGAAAATAATACTGATGGTGCAAAAACTATCAAGTTATGTAGCAGTAGCATTTAAAAAAATGTTTGGGAGGAATTTTTGGAACTTTCTTACACAAGTGATGTCATTGGCAAAAAGGTCAAAGGCTCATATCAAAATATAGAAAAAGATCAAAGCACAATTATTATATGTTTGTAGCATAATTTATGTACTTTTACAACAACAAAAATATACCTATGTAGCATTACACCAAAAAGCTCAAAAAATACAGAACACGCTCACACACGTATGTAACATTGGCAATGGTCACCATGGACACCTTGAAGAGTCAGTATCGGCTTGAAGCATTTGCGCCTGAGCGGCGACACCAGCTTGTGGTAGACGGCGCATGGTCTTGCAGCAAAGTACGGCCGTGAGAGGACAAACATAAAATACATCCAAAATATCTAGCAACATAAAAACTCAAGCAACTATGTGTGGACATAGCAAACCAACACAACACTTACACTGCATGCATGGCGTAGTGTTTTTTTGAACTGACATGGCGCTAGTGTTGCATGCGTAGGTGTAGTAAAAAAGTTTTTTTTAGGATAAAGCAGTCGTTTGCTATTCGATTAGGTAGAAAAAGAGTTTAATTACAGGAGGCCCTCCGAGCCAAAACGAAAAAAAACACAAAGGCCCTAGCGGCCACTACTATCCCGCCACAACATCCCCAGGATCCTGGGTGTGCGCATACGCGCTCTGATCGATGTCCTCCTTCACCAAAGCGGCCACGGCAAGGGGCAGAAGCGCGACGTTCTGAAAAACGCGGCGATTCCGCTCCTTCCAAACCCCCCACATGGAGTAAATAATCGCCCCGCTCGCCTGCCGGCGACTCGTCTTCGGAAGACCCGCGATCGTATCATCCCACCAAGTATCTAGGGTCCTCCCACCCGGCGGGGTAGGGACCCCAATGGTGCCAATCCAAGCGAAGACCTGCTCGCGCACCTCCTTGGCGAAATGGCACTCAAGAGTCAAGTGCTGCACCGTCTCCGGGTGTATCCTACAAAGCTTGCAAATGGGGTCATGCGGCCACCCCCTGATGGCTAAATTGTCCGCCGTGAGCATCTTCCCGTGAAGGGCGAGCCAAGCAAAAAATCTGCACTTGGCCTCCGCGTGCCCCTTCCAAAATTTCGCCGTGCGGAAAGGGGCGACCGTTCCGACGAACTGACAGCGGTATGCCGAAGCCGTCGAATAAATTCCCGACTCCGTCCACCTCCAACGGATCGAGTCGGCCACCTGACTCAGCTGAACTCCCTGTAACAAGGTCCACAGCTTAACAAACTGCGCCATCTGCCCGGCATTGGAGATATTCGCAAGCGCCCTGATCCAATTCCGCTGGTGCAGCTCCTTCCTGACCGATCTCCTTTTTCTTGTGGCGATGGCGTAGAGGTCAGGGAACTGGGAACGCAGCGCCCGGCCCGGCCTCCAGCGATCATGCCGAAAGAGGCATTTCACACCGTCCCCGATGGTGACCTCCGTGGAGCCCCTAAACAGCGCCATATCCGTCTCATCGCACGGCGTCGCCATTCCCTGCCATGGCATGTCCGCATCAGTCCAAGCAAACCAAGGCCAACGCAGCCTCATGGCCCTTCCAAACCTCTCTAGGTCCAGCACCCCCAGACCGCCCAACTCCTTTGGCCTACAGACGGTCTTCCAGTTTACCAGCGGATGTGGTCTCGCCCCCGGTGTCGTGGGTTTGTCACGTCAGATGTCATGGATGACTTCGTAGGTGTGGGATTTGCGCGAGTCAATCGTCTCCGAGCTTGGAATCGCAGGAACAAGGATGAACACAGATTTACCCAGGTTCGGCCCCTCAATGTGAGGTAAAGACCTACTTCCTGCCTACCCTAGATTGGTATTGATATGATATATGTGGTGTTACAATGGAGGCGATCCGATCTGGGAACTCGCCGTAAGAGCTAGGGTTTAGGGCTTGATAGCTTGACCATGTCTAAGTCCTGCGAGTCCTCTTTATATACACAGAGGCTCGCTAGGTTACAAAGGAAACTTCCTCCACAAGGAATATATCGACCAGAACCTACTCGGAGACTAACTCCTCCTCACGTCTTCCAGGATATGTCTTCTAGATTCTTCTCCTTGTGGCGGTACGATGTTGGGCTTGCAGGCCTTTATTGTGCGAGTAAGATGAGTCGCACTTTATCAAATATGGGCCGCGGGTTAATCTACAAAGTATTCCCCCGACATTAGCCCCCAAGTTCTGCTTGGACTTCGGATGAAGGCTTCTTTGTCTTATTGAACTGCTGAACCGTTCTCATCAATGTCCCAGCTGAACTATCAAGAGCGCGACTCATCTGGCCGTGCCTGTTGGTTTTCGAATCTGAACGCCTTCCACGCCTGGGCTTTTTAGTTTGGCCCATCGACCTCCCTGGCGCTCTACTTCCATTACGCCGCCGCTACTCTTTTCCGCCGCCTTTGGTTCCGCTTCTTGCGCTTGCAATCTTCTGGCGGAAATCTCCTTGGTCAAGAGAGATGTCTCGCCGCAGCTGCAACTGGGAAGGTTCGTGGATTGATGAGGTATTTTTGGAAACTTTGGCCGCTCGTGGCCTTCTTCCTCCGAGGGATCAATGCGAATGGCGCGCCGCCGGCGAGGAGATAATTCCCGATCCGCAGCCAGGAGAAGTGATGATTTTCGCGGAACACGTCGAGCGCGGATTCAAGCCCCCTGGTTCTCTTTTCTTTCGCTCCCTGATGTAGCGACTGGGTCTTCGCCTTCATGACATCGGCCCCAATTCAATATTGCAAGTGAGTAACTTCCACGTCCTTTGCGAAGATTACTTAGGCATCTCTCCTTCAATAGACTTCTGGCTTGCTCTCTTTGGCAGCAATAGTAAAAAAGAAGCAATAGATGCATCTTTCCTCCAATGTGGCGCCATATCTTTCCAACGCCGTAAGGGCAGTATTTTCCCAAAGCTAACCCTTGCCAAAAAAGTTAAGGACTGGCAAAGAACTTTCTTTTGCTGCAAAGATACTTCTCCTGAAGGCGAGATTCATCTCCCCCCTTGGTCTCCACTTCCTTTCGAGGCTACCACAGCCTTGTCTTCCAAGCCCGATCCTTCGTCGTTGCCCTCCATCGAGATTCTTTTAGATAAGGTGAGGGCGCTGACGCTCCATGGCCTTACCGGATTGGATCTTATATCTTGCTGGACCAAATGGCGAATTCAGCCCGTGAGTCGCCGTCAGCGACTTATGATGGACTTCACCTGCCATGCTGATGACGTTGATCGCACTTGCCCTGAAGATTGGGACAAAGGGGAGTGGATAAACTTCATTCGCCGAGTGACGAACGAGGATATTGACTCGTATGATAACGTCGGTCTTGCTCCTTTCTGGGCTGAACACAAGCCTTTTGTGGTAATTACTCTTGTAACTTTTTACCTCTAGGACTCCTCCTTCAAAGTTGACTATCTCTGACGTTGATTTTCTTTCAGATTGATCCCTACTTTTGGACTCTCCCATCCGAAGAGGAGACCGGCTCAGGCCAAGAAGCCGCTGTCAAGTTGCCAGAGAAGTCGCTGATCCTGGCGAGGAAATGATTGCACATGGCACTGTTTCCGAGCCTGGTGGTAGCACATCTGAAGAGGAGCAACAAATGGCCAATGCTCTCTTGTCCACGGCTCCAGGCACATCTTTCCTGGCGCTTCCTGAAGTACCTCGCAGGTCCTCTAAGCATCTTCTATCTGAGAGCTCAGAAGATCCCTCGCAACTGAGAAGCGTCGCAAGGCCTTGGCATTGCTTGTGGATATCAAAGCTGCCAAATCTTTAAAACTTGCTAAGCCTGACAGCGCTGTACTTTCCTCCGAGCCTGCGGTGAAGAATTGCCTCTCGACAAGTTCGGGTATTTCCTTATGACATTCTTTCTTTGTATTCATGTGTCTTCATGAAGGGTTGTTTATTCACTGTTGTTTTTTCTATCCCGTAGGCTCAGACCTGCAAGATTTGTCTTCTCCTTCTTCTGGTTGCCTGATGAGGAGCGTCCGTATTGCTTCTGGGTAAGATTTGCTTTCCTTTTATAACTGTTGTGCTGCCATTTTGGTCTATAACCATCAATATCTTGCAGGGCCATGGTTGGAGGAGATACAAAGTCTACCTCCTCCACTGATCTTTCTCAGCCAACCACGAGTGAAGGTGATGTTGCTGGCGAGAACATGGGAACTAGCGATGGCGCGACTTATCTGAAGCCTTCTTTAGAAGAGGGTATTGCCGATGCGGCTCCTGCCGTGGTTCCAGTCGCAGCGCCATCTGCGACTCCTAATGTTGATGGGATGCCCCTTCAAGTTGGAGCTCCTATTTCTGAAGCGGCTGACCTCCCCAGCGCTAGTAGTTCCAAATCAATTGCAGATGCCATAATCGATGCTGGAGATAAGCACGCTGCTTTATTGCGCGACCTGGTTGGGCAATTATCTTCAAGTCCCTGGTACGCATACTGTAGCCCCCAAGGATCAAGACCTTGTGTCAGTTCGCAGGGTGTTGATTCTTTCTTTTCTTCCAAGCTTTGAGCCCCCAAGTACCTTTCAAAATTGCTTATATTCCGTTTACTCGCAGCTTGAGCTTTCCTCGCTTGCTGCTTCTGACGCAATGAAAGTCAAGGGCATTTCCTTAGATAAACCTGAAGTGACGCGATCTGCCTTGGGACATCATAGCGATATCATTAAGAACCAAGCGCAAGAAATACAAATACTCAAAGATCAACTTGACTCCTGTGAAGAGCAATTTAAAGAACTCGAAGCAGATTCCAAGCAGCGACTAATGGAGAAGGATGAATTGATAAAATCCTTGCGAGAGGGGCTGAATCTCAAATCTGAGCTGCTTGATCGGCTGAAAGGAGACCATGCGAGGGAGCTCGCCGCGCGAGATGAAAAATATAACTCGCTGCTCAAGGCTTTTGAGGGTTTTGGATCTGCTGTTAAATCAGCCATTCTGCAACTCGCCGGTACATCCCTAATCCTTTGTCTCTTGATCATTTACATCTGGTGACCATCATGAGCTGCTGATCTGAATAATATCTTGTTTTTTGATGCAGGGCCTGGCGCTCCGGTATACCGCTCCAATTTGAAGGATCAACTGGAATATCTTCAAGATTTTAGCCTGCGCCTTCTTAAAGTAACCAAAGAGGTTATGACAAAAATTGCCCCTGCGGCTGATGCTCCAGATTCATGTGAGTTTTGGCTGAACAGGCTTTTAAGGCTCCTCACTATGTCTCTGATTGGAAGGGGTCTTCTGCTCGCTCCGGAGCTGCTCATGTGTTAACATTACTCCGGGCATATTATCCAGAAATAGAGGTTGGCAAGATTGCTCGTCATGACCGGGCGAAGCGCGCGGATGGTACTGAGCTTCCAATGAGTGAATATTTCGACATCTGGAAGGGTATGCGTGGATACGCCACATTACTTGTTAAGAATTTAGACTTGGGCTCTTATCTGGGAAAGTTCAACCCTGATGGCAGCTTGGCCACGAAGGAGAAATCCACTGGGGCTGAATCATCCCGAGCTTCCGATCCATCCTCAGGACCTGGTGGTCCTTCCACTTCATCTGGTGGTGCCTTGGTTATAAGGACACCTGCTGCTCCAACCTCAAGACAAGCCGCGAAGGCTTCTGTTCCTGCGACTCGAAAGCAGAAATAAACATCCAATAGTAATGTGGGACTTGTCAATAGTGACGTGCCCGTTAGTCTGTAAAAAATTTGTGTACTATAAACAGTACTTTTGTGACCTATAAGCAGGTTCTTTTATGATACTTCCATTAAGTAGACGCTCGCGCGGCTCAGTATTTCCTAGGAACATGTGTGTTCAGGGTCGAGAGCGGCCATGATAGGCAATCAAGCTCGATTGACGCCACACCCCAGTACTTTGGCCGCATAATGCAAGACGCTTCTAGCTTAAGGACTGCCACTCGTTTGGCAAGGGTTGAGGTAGCGAGCTGTGCTCGCTGTGCTTTGTAAAAAAGCCCTCAGGGTTGGTGATGTATGAAATTCAAAAGACTCAGCGACTCAATGATAGTTGAGGCGAAACGACGAACCCTTGAATGTCAAGGGTGCCGGCTTTATTTCATAACCACTCAATTTATTACAGGGTGAGACAAAGACGATGCAGACCCTTTAATGCGAGTTTTCTGTTCCTCGCAGGTCATGCATACTTGATACTCATCGCACTCATTTGCGAAATAATACTCCTGACGGAGTGGTTGAACACCTAGTTGGTTCATGTTTGAGTTGCTAAAAGCGACTCGGGTCGAGCATGATAGCTCCGATGTTTTCATGCCAAAGTGAGGGTCAAATCTTTTGATAGGGTAGTCGCACTGAGTTGCGACTTATGATGATTCACGTCCTTGAGTCGCGGGGGGTAAGGTCTCACAATAGTTGGGCCTCTCTGACTTGGGTTGTTGATTGATATTGGATCTATGCATATACGCCATCTCTTGTTTTGTTTTTGTATCAAAGCGATTCCTGGAGTATTATCTTCCTGATTCGCGACTGTATGGTTGGAATTCACCATCTGGTGGGCGCGTCCTGCTGTCCGTCCATTCTGAGTCCCCAAGGCGACTCGCTTTGGGCTACGGAGGTTTACTGATGGCCTGAGACCATGTGAGGAGTTGGCGATGCAAGCTTCTTCTGCAATTGCTGAGCCTGCTTCCTCGCATTCTAGCGCTCTCTGTCTGTCTCCATGCACCGTGATCACGCCGTTTGGTCCTGGTATCTTTAACTGCAGGTATACGTAGCAGGGGCGGGCAGTGAATTTGACATAAGCCTCTCTCCCGAAGATCGCGTGGTATGGGCTTTTGACTGCTACGACCTCGAAGCTCAGGAACTCTGTGCGGAAGTTTCGCTCGGTCCCGAAGCTGACTTCGAGGGTAATTTTTCCTATAGGTCGAGTGATTATTCCTGGAATTATGCCTTGGATATCCTTCCTTGTTGGTTGTAGCCGCTGCTCGGGTATGTTCATTCGACGGAGCGTGTCTTGGTATAGGATGTTTACTCTTCCTCCTCCATCCATGAGGACTTTGTTCAACCTGTATCCCGCGACTTGCGGTGTGACAACAAGAGCCAACTGCCCTAGATTTTTTACTTCTGGGGGATGATCGTCGCGACTCCAAACAACCGATCGTTCTGTCCAACGGCGGTGTCTTTCCAATGTTGGGACTGAGTCGCGGCTCCATCTGCTATTCATTTGCCTTCTTTTGCTCGCTGTTTGCACATCCACGGTATGAAATTGCCCTATGTTTCTTCTTACTGAAGTTTCAGGCTTTTGATAGGAGTTCTCCTTGTCCTATGCTGCATTGGTCCGCTGTGAGTCGTGATTGATGGATCGCCTTCTTTCCACCGTCTGTAGTAGTGACACTGCGCCTTTGTGTGGCCCGCGGGTCTCCCATCTCTTCTGCGGTGTAAGTCGCAAGGGCTATCAAAAATTCCTTTGGCGCTATTGGGGAGCGACTTCTTGTCTCTTTTCTGCTCCCTTAGTTGATACTCACAGTGTTCTGTTTCCTTTGAGACGGGCGATGAGTCGCTTGCCATCTTATCTATCTCTACGTGCTTGTTAGTAGTCGCCAAGAATTGATCGGAATTATCGATCCTATGCCCAGCGCGGCTTAAGGAGCGCACCGGCGGCTCAAATCTGCAGTTCTTTCCCATAACTTGTACTTCAGGTTGTGCCGTGGTATCTTTGGCAGAGTCAAGGATCCCTGTGACTTGTTTTATCCAATCGCTGGCTGATTCTTTCTCCTTCTGGACCTATTGCCTGAGGTTTTTCACGCCTTCTGTTTGGAACCTTTTGATGAACTTATCCTTTAATTCTTCCCATGAGTTTATGGATTTTGGCGGCAACCTTAGCAGGCAATCCATGGCTTCTCCCTGTAGTACCAAGTGAAAATACTTTGCGAGCACCTCCTGAATTACCCGATTCCTATCATGTTTATTTCATAATCCTCTATCCATAGGACAGGGTCCAGATCATTATGGTAGGTGGTGACTTGCTGCGACTCACCGAAGTTCGGTGGGAAACGAGTGAGCCGTATTTCCTCCCCGAAACACGCTGGTCCTTTCAATAACGAATAGGAGCTCACGGGTGCTGTATCTTCATCTGAATCAGTTTCAAACGGGCTGGTTGAGTCGCGTCGAGCGTTTGCGGCTTACCTTCTGCCTTACTCTCTTTATCTGGTGATATTTGCAGTCCTGCTAGCTGGTTGTCTACTTCTTCCAGGTTGCAACTTTCCTCGCCCCACGATACCTCGCGTTGTGGCTCGTTGGGCGTGATTCCATACATGTTTGCTTGTTGTAGGGCAGCCGTCTGTAGCAGATCAATCGCATGGCAAGCTTCCTTATCAGCTCGCGTATCTCCAACTGGTGCTATTTTTTATAATATCCCGATCGCGGCGTGCATATTGCTCTCTGGATTGTTGTGGAACTTCTGCTTCGTCTCTTGCCCCCCTTTGACCGTCTCGGCGCAAATTGCCTGTTGCTTTTGATGCCAAGACCTCAGCCG
The DNA here is from genome assembly GCA_947311845.1 of Poa pratensis. Classification (NCBI taxonomy): domain Eukaryota; kingdom Viridiplantae; phylum Streptophyta; class Magnoliopsida; order Poales; family Poaceae; genus Poa; species Poa pratensis. The sequence goes on along the minus strand of CAMZMU010000047.1, from coordinate 58,396,604 downwards.
CCGATCTTCTTCCTGGAGTTTTTTGCGTTCCGCCGCGAGTCTTTGCGCTTCTTCACAAAGTTCCACCCTGATGGCTTCGATTTCTTCCATTTTGGGATTTTTCTCTCGGCTAGGCAGAGGTTCCCAGATTGATTTTGACGGGACGGCGGCGGACGTTTTCGCTGCAGCTTGTTGCAATTCTTCTAGTACGCGGACCCTGACTGGCCGCAGTTCCTCTCCTGATTCGTCCCCTCGAGTCGCGTCTGAAGATCTGCGACTGACGGACCCGACGAAGATTTTCGCAGACCCGATGGGAATAATATATCCAAATTCAATGTGATCTGCCTCTGGTCCCCACTCTGAGTCGTTGATGAAGGGAACACCATTGATATCTTCCACTTGGCCGATGGCGATGTCCTTGAACCCTGATTCCGATCCTGCGCGGAACGTGACGCTCTTGACCGCAGGCCCCACGGTGGGCGCCAACTGTCGTGGGTTTGTCATGTCAGATGTCATGGATGACTTCGTAGGTGTGGGATTTGCGCGAGTCAATCGTCTCCGAGCTTGGGATCGCAGGAACAAGGACGAACACAGATTTACCCAGGTTCGGCCCCTCAATGTGAGATAAAGACCTACTTCCTGCCTACCCTAGATTGGTATTAATATGATATATGTGGTGTTACAATGGAGGCGATCCGATCTGGGAACTCACCGTAAGAGCTAGGGTTTAGGGCTTGATAGCTTGACCCTGTCTAAGTCCTGCGAGTCCTCTTTATATACACAGAGGCTCGCTAGGTTACAAAGGAAACTTCCTCCACAAGGAATATATCGACCAGAACCTACTCGGAGACTAACTCCTGCTCACGTCTTCCAGGATATGTCTTCTAGATCCTTCTCCTTGTGGCGGTACGATGTTGGGCTTGCAGGCCTTTATTGTGCGAGTAAGATGAGTCGCACTTTATCAAATATGGGCCGCGGGTTAATCTACAAAGTATTCCCCAACACCCGGTGTAGCCCCCGGTTTCATCCATAGAAAACTTCTCTTGATCTTCTCAATCCGCTTGATCACCCACATTGGCAGCTTGAAAACTGCAAGGTGGTAAAGAACCATGGAGGAGAGCACCGAGCGGCAAAGGATGACGCGGCCGGCTCTAGTGAAGTGCTTCCCCCACCATCCCGCAAGCCGCGAGCCAATCTTGTCAATCAAGGGCTAGAAATGGACCGCCTTCAGTCGAGAGTGGTGCAGCGGCAGCCCCAAATAAGTACAAGGGAAGCTCCCCCGCCTCGCCGGAAAGACCTCAAGGGCCGCCACAATCTACTCCTCCGTGCATCCAATGGGGTACGCCTCCGACTTGCCGAGGTTTGTGCGCAGCCCCGAGGCCTCCGCAAACACCGCAAGGATCGCCCTCACCACCATCATGTCCGCCACCTCCGGCCCGACAAAAATCCCGGCGTCATCGGCGTAAAGAGACACTGCGAACCGCACCGGGGCCGCCCGGAAAGGAAGCAGAAGGCCCGCCTCCGATGCAAACCTGAAGAGGTGGTGCAAAGGGTCTATCGCAAGGATGAAGAGCATTGGTGACAGCGGGTCACCCTGTCGCAGCCCCCTCCTGTGCGCAATCTTGGGGCCTGGCTTCCCATTGAGCAACACCCGAGAGGATGCCGTGGAGAGCAGCAAACAGATCCATCGCCGCCACCGCGGCCCAAAGCCCAGAACCTCTAGGAGCTCTAGCAGGTAAGCCCAACTGACCGAGTCGAAAGCCTTGGCAATATCAAGCTTGAGGAAGAAACCCGGCGTCTTCTCTTGAGTAAAAAAGTTTCCTCCGGAGCAAACAAGTCTGTGACTCTATGGTCCACCATGTTGTGGAAGGCTTGTGTTGCTCTGCTGCATGCGTACGATAGAAAACCATGTGTGAACGGGATAACCACTTGCAAGGCAACTCACGAAAAGGCAGCGCGTGGTAACGGGAGAACCACAAGACGGAAGTAGCGGAGCGCGCGCGCGAACCGGCTGATGCATCAGCCGGTTGATAGATAGAGTTTTCCGAGCAGGTCCGTACATGAACGACAAGGCAAAACCTGAAGAAAAAAAGACGAGCGCCCACGAATCATATTATTTGAATCTGAATTTTTCAAAGTCCGAACATTTTTAAATCTGGACAGTTTTAAAATCTAAACAAATTTCTTATACGAACAAATTCGAAATCTGAACAAGTTTGAAGTCTGAACAAATTTGAAATGTGAACAAATACAAAATCCAAACAAATTTCAAATCTGAACAGATTCAAAATCTGAACAGATTTGAAAATCTGATCAAATTTGAAGTCTGAACAAATTTTAAAAGTTGTTCAAATTTGAAAATTGTTCGGATTTGAAAATTGTTCAGATTCAAAAATTGTCGGATATGGAAGTTCTTCAAATTAGAAAATTGTTCAAATTTAAAATTGTTCAAAATTTCAAATTTGTTAAAGTTGAATTTGTTCAAGATTGAAAATTGTTCAAATTTAAAAAATGTTCAAATTTCGTAAATGTCCAGATTTAAAGAGAACAAAAAGAAATGAAAAGAAAAAGAAAAAGAAAAAATCGGCCAGAAAACCGAAGTGACGAGAACCAGAAAACCGGCAAGAAAACTAACGAGCAACTGTGTTCTGCGCGCGACGGAAAAACAGTGAAGGAGTTCTCTTGGGCCGGCCCATCCGACATACGCAACGCCCTAGATACAATTCGTGTTACGTGATGAATAGGATTTGCCAAGCCTGCCGGCTTTGGAAGTACGTATTTGCCTCATAAATAACTCGTTGACATGTACATATTACTATATGTGTATATGTGCTGTCAATAGAGACATCCATCTTGCATTGCATGACAGCAAACAAAATGACCTGCCCTCCAAGGGCACTAGAGAGTAAACAATGTCTGCTTGCCATGACCGAGACTAACTTCGGGTCCTATATAAAATCTCTACTCCCTCCACATCAAAGTATATTGAACATCAATTTTGTCCAAAGGAAAATCTAATAAAGTTTGACCAAGTTTTATACGAAAAAATTATCAACACATTCAAATACCAAATAAAATTTATACAATGCGCTCATCTGTGTTATACTCAATGTTTCTTCGAGCATTTATGCCACGGTGCATTGATGAGATTTGAATGAATTATCAGAGATGATCAGAAAAAACAGAGCACGTCACCACAAATGTAGCATTGACAGCGTAACATCAAATCTGTTCGTCGGTGGTGAGTTTATGGTCGTCACTAACTTGAGCACCGCCGACATGCAAAGATTATTGCGCCCGCCGCTGGTTAGCCTTTTCTCGTCGTCCGAAGCTCGCGTTCTCGTCTGCTGGAGCTCGCGACTTGTCGGCTGGAGTACCTGGCGCCGAAGGGCAGCAATAAATGCGACGTCAGCGCTAGCAGTCCAGCCGGCGAGTACTGCGACGTCACCCGTAATGATTACCGGTGACTAGTCATAGGTGACGAACACGTCCCTCGTCGTTGTAGTCGATACTGCGCCCGTCACTAGTAGTCCTTTTCGCAGTAGTGACCCACCTCAGTGCCCAAAAACCCTGACCACCTAGGTGCCCAACAAAGCCTAGACCATGACATAGAACAAGGAGGTAAAATCTCCGCCTCCGCTCTGCCTCTCACCGCTACCATGCCAGAGAACAAGGAGGTAAATCTTCATCTCTTCCTTGCTTGTGGTAGAAAACGTTCGCCGTTCCTTTCTTTTGATACCGATTCGGATTGTCTGTGTTCGTAGTCCTATCCAAAGTGCTCGGACACAATGGTATTTGCAGGAAAGGCAGCTCGAAGAAGAATAGTTTTTCTGTAACCCTAGGCGAGGATTTTGCACATGGCATGGTTTAATACTCATTTATTGACAAAGATTTTCTATGTAGAGTTAATTGAAATAATCTTGGTAACTCATTTAATTCTGTCTCTTAACCTTACTCTGCTTCCCTTTTATTTTGCCATTTTATAGGTCATTCCATGCTTCGCAAGAACCTCTTTTCTTGCAGACTATAGGGTTTGTCATTTCGGGAGAACAAAATTTAAAGCTTGTCTGATTACACAGGAGGACTTCAGATTCGAAGTTACGGTATATACTGGCAATAGCCTAACTCTCCTTACTGGCAGAATGTGGCATGAATTTGCTAGAGTCCACCAACTGGCAGTTGGCGATGTTTTGATCTTCATTATGAGCAAACATGGTCCATTAATTGACTACCGTATTCTCGTACAAACTGCCAATAATTCATCCAAGTTGTTGTACTAAATCTTCATTTTCTTGCTCGTTTTAGTAAACAGACAATTTCTTGCTTAGTTGCAGTATACAACTAATTAACTTTTGTTCCTCCTATCTGCCAGCGTATTATGATTTGTCAAAGATACAACGTGAACTATTTGACTCTCTGGGTAACTTTGATGATGAAGCCAAAGTGAACTGGAGAATGATGCAGCATGTGATTAATCACGTGCGATATTTTGAGGCCACTGTGCGCTATCACAAGGCTTTAATGCCAGATGCAATGTTCAAAGAGCATTTCTTGATCCTCCTAGGTTCTGTGTGTTAGTGAACAATACTTAGGATTATCTAAGAGTGCATTGAGTGATGCAGATTATTTATAATATACCAGCACCAACACCGCAAAGGAAATGCAGAAGAAACTTTGCCTCTTGCCAAATTAGGGCCGGATAATCCAGCCAGGAGAAGGGCCGGATAAACCGGGCCTACCAGGATTTTCTCAAAAGCCCAGAGGGCGCATCACTCAGAAAGAGGGACGGATATTCCGTCCAGAATCCATTATAGCCGGACATTTGTAAATGGCCGGATAATCCGGCCCCTCGGGAATTTTGGCTAAGTCACCAGGGCACGTCAGACAGAGAGAGGGCGCGGATAAAGTGGAGCCGGAGATTTGCCTCTGGCCGGATTTTCTCAGATGGCCGGATAATCCGCCCCTCGGAATCATCGAAGAACAGAAGCAGGAGGCGTCACTAAGAGAGGAGGCCGTACATTTAGTATGGACCGGATTATCTGCCCCTGGACGGATAATCGAGCCCTTACTTAAGCCGGATAATCCGGCCTCCAAAATCTCCAACGGGCAGCAACGGCTACATTTCGGGAGGGGGTATAAATACCCCTCCACTTCATCTTCTCCAGCTGCTCGTTCCCCACGAAGAACCCTAATCCTTTGAGCCACCAAATCAACAAGATATCCACCTCCAACCATCCAAAGCCCATGGCCTTTGGAGAATCGAAGGAGGAGGCTGACGAAGGATAGTTTCCATGATCCTACCGCAGTCTCACTTCCGAGGAACGAAAGAGAGTTTATTTGTTCGGCGGACGGCTTGGGTCAGCAGGTTTGGATCTCGTAGACTAAGAACAAAGCTAAACAGAAGGTATAAGTGTATAATGAGGAGGATCCCTCAGACTTTATTCATAAGATGATCGTGAGATCGTACAGAGAGTAGCTACAAGATGATCTCGGGGGGTTTATAATGACACCCGACGAGAGAAGATGAATCTAGGGTTTATAACTAAGGCTAATGACTAAAAGACTTGGGCGAATATGGCGTGTCCTCTTCAGGTGAATGTCCTTCAGGTAATATAGTCGTCGGTGACGTCAAAGGGTTCCTTAGTTGTGACAGGTCATCATCTTGTCTTGGGCGCTACGTTGATCTCCGATGGCATCTTGCACGTAGAGTCTGGTCTTCCGGGGTCTCCTTGAGCCGACTTACAGCCCACAGGTCAGGTCGGTCGAATGGTTGAGGTCGGTTGAGAGCTTCTGGATCATGCCTTCATGTCTTGGGAGGTCGGTCGTCGTGGGCAGGAATCGTGGGTTAGGCCCATGTAGAATACAGGCCTAAACCCACCCATAATCGACAAGCCCCGATCAGTACCTTTAATGAGGCGGCCTTTTTTCCTGGGTCGCTCCATCTCGTCCATGACCTTCTGCTGACGGGCTCGATGGCTTCATCTTCATCTTGACGCGTGAGGTCCTGGCGAATGTGTGGGGACCCGGACTAGCTGTCCGAGATACCCGATTATGCTTAACACAACGATCCCGTGATCAGTCTGTCGTTGCACATAATCCGAATTGGATACCAAAGTTTACATCCATTACAATACCGAATAAAAAGTCTTACATAAATGGTCATTTAGACCAAGTCTTACATAGGTGCCTTCATGGGCCAAACCAAAATATCAGCGGAAGCTACGGCGTAGTAGACATCATATTCTAACGATGACAACCCGACAGGCAGCTGACTTGTGGAGATCCTTAGTTGGCGTAGAAGTCGCCATACTCCTGCTCGGCGTAGTGCTCCTCCTCGTAGTCTGGCTAGGACAATAGCCAGGGACGAAACCAATATGAGTACATTTGAATGTACTCGCAAACTACCCCAACATGAGTATGCACTAGGTCTTACCACTTTTATTTATTTAAAACATCTCTATATCTTTATTGAAAAAGGTAAGAAGAGTTTTATAACCACTTTTAAAGAAATCACCATTTTATCTGTTTCTCCCAAAACTCCTCCTTTTTCCGACCATAGCCCGTCATGGTCCACTTTCATCCAACCACCTCATACCGATCCGTTGGTATAGGTGTAGGAAACATTCTCCACTTCATTTTTCTTTTAAAACTCAAAGTCTTTTAAAAACTTGCACAAGGTCAAAGTAGGGCCTCCCAACTGTCCATATCCGAGGACTCGGCTATTCGAATAGTTTTAACACTCTGCAGAGGTAGCACGCTTTTAGCCCACATCCATCCGGCAACTCATCGTGTCTGCCACGTCTCGCCATACCAGGTGTATGCGAAGTAAGCCGCCGGCCATAGCCCTTATTTGCTCATGCTAGTATAGGATCCTTCCCATATGACACTTTCCATCGACACCCAGTCCAGTTTCCCGTCAGAAACCCTAAGTGTGAGGACTCATAGTTTTGTCCGGCGGTTTATGGTGGAACCTTCTATCCTCCCCACCAACTTGTGTGAGGACCCGGGTCAGGGGGTAGGTCCTCGGACCATCCCCTCATGCATAACGGAGTCATCTCCGTCGATGAGGTATCCCATACTAATAAGAGCAAACTACATGACTAAGCCTTTTTCCCATATGTGGTAGATGTGGTCGCACAGGGTATCGGATGGTTGACGTAAGTACAAGGACACACTGTGCATTTTTCATAAACATCACCATTTTTCCACTTCTCCATTCCAACACCGACATCTCGGCATTTCATAATCTCACAAGTAATTGCAAGGAGTTTTGAATAAACCATATTTGTTTTTCCCATCCTATAATTTGATATAACTATCTTATATTTCTACATAGGTGGCAAAATAATTTCCATATACTTTTGAAATGGGTTTTATAAATCTTGCCTTGAGAGTAAAACATGTTATGAAAGTAGATGCATATGTTTGTAGTGCAAGCTCAGAGAATAGCTTGCCTTGCTTGGCAAAGTGATCTTGCTCTTGTTCTTCAAATTCAGCAAACTCTCCTTCCTCGATATATCCGACAACGTTCTCGTCTAATTAATAAACAAACAATGCAAACAATCACTAATCTATACAAGCAATCATCTCAACAAAACAATCATGAACATCACACATAGCTACTGCACACATCAAACCATACAATTTGGTTTCCAAATAATTGAATTTAAACATCATTTATTTATGTTCAAAATTATGGCAGAAACTTGTGGAACATGTTTAATTCAATAACTTGAGTTCTGTTGGTCACAAAAATACAAACTAAAATTCTATGGAAAGCTACTGATGTGTAGAAGACAACACAATTTGATTTGGTTCAGTTGGAGTTACTAAACTCCCTACATATTTGTTTGAATCCAGTAACTTAATAATCAAGTTTTAGTTACCAATTAAGTTCTGTTGATCCTAAAATTAAATCCTTTTAGGGGTAACTAAACATGGCTAAATGTGATCTAACAAAATTGGTCCTATTCATTTGGGTCAACCATTAAACATATTTAAATGTTTGAGTGCAGAAGGGTGTTTAAACTTCAACTCGTACTAAACAAATCCTACTGCACCATTAATTCTACCAAAATTAGGGAAGCTAATAAAAGGCAGTACTAAGCTAGAAAAATTGGTTTGGAATTATTTGGACAAACAGAGTATCAGAAACAAACAAGTTTAGAATTTAAACCTTCTGTGGTATTTTTAATAATACTTTTTATTTATTTATCTAAATGAGTTGAATCCAATTGGGTTGGTTAAACATTTTCATAAGCTTTCCAGAGCAATTGGATTTGATTTATTTTCATGTCTAGATCTTGAGATATTGAATTTTGAAGTTAGGTCCAGTACTGTTTTTCCAGAGAAATTAAATTAGAAAAACTAGCTGTTCTGGATAATGTTGAGGATCCTGACGGGTGGGGTCCACTCGTCAGTGACTCAACCGAAACGCTGCGCGCTCTGGATAATGTTTAAAACACTGACAGGTGGGGCCAGCTTGCCAGCGGCTATCTACAGCGAAGCGGTACGTTGCCGTTGGATCTAGATCCAACGGCTCTCAGAGCCCGCGAACGGCGACGACCAAAAATGGGCGGCGCCGCCGCGCCGGCGGCACGGTGATGGTCGGAATCTCACCTAGGGGGCTCGGGAAGGCTCGGCGAAGGCGTGGATCGACGGCGGAGGCTCGGGTAAGGCTGCTGGATGAACTTGCGCTTGCTGGGGAGGGCTGGTTCGTCGGCGGCGAGTTCCCGGACTTCCACGGCCTCGGCAGCGGACTCCGGCGAGCTCCTGGCGACGCGTCTGTGCACGAAAACGAGGAAAAAAGAGCTCGGGTGAGTGCGGTGAGGGTGGAGAACAAGGTTCAGGGCAGAGAGGGGACAATGGTGGTGTGTGGCGTTGCGGCCATGCTCGACCTTGACGGCGGCGACGGTTGCGGCCGTGCACGCCCTTCTGGCGGTGCACAGATCAAATTGGAGCGAGGGAGAGTGAGTGGGGGTGGTGTGGAGTTCCAGAGGGGTGCGGGGGTGGTTTTATAGGGTCGGGGCGGTCCACGATGGTCGCGGTTCACGGCGACGGCCATGGCGCGCCCGAGGTGATCATTTCCTCGATTCCGCGGCGAGGGTGCAGGGGATCGTGGCGGCGTGATGTTTACCGGGGTCCGGACGTGTTCTAGAAGCATCTAGACGAGCTGTGCGTGTCGGCGTGCAGAGAGGTGCGCCAATTTGGGACGGCGCCGTCGGAGTGACTACGGCGATGCAGAGGGGGACAGGGGCCACCACGGCGAGCGGCGTGCTCCAATTTTCCTCCTCTGGGCGCAGAGACGGCAGAGGCTCGGCGAGCGCTGCAGGGGGGGTCCGGGCGGCGAAGAAAACGGCGAGCAACGCCATGGCGACACGGCGATGGTCGTCGGGGTTGAAGTCGACGACACTTTTGCAGAAAGCCCCCTGCTTCTTCTTTTCTTTTATTTTCCAGTTTCTTTTTAATATCCAGAAGCTTTTCTGGGATTTAATTGGGGCACTTAAACATTTTAGAAAAATTTGCAAATAATTGTGGGGCCTCCCCATAACATGTAGAAGCTCCACAAAAATTGGCTTTGCAAAATAAAATGTTTTGCATCATTTTCTTTCATAGGGTTTTGAATTTGGTAATTTGGTTTATTTCAAATTGATTTTACTTTACAATTTTAAAATTAGTTTTAAAAATAGCATTGAAGAGGGAAAGTAGTAAGAATCAAAATGGGAGTGTTTACATTACAACTCCACTGACTTTGGTTTGAAAATAATTGAGTTTGTCACTTGAAGAATTTCATGTGACAACTTGTCACTTTTATTTTTCCTTCTTTATAACTTTATTTTGTTTTCTACCTTTTTTTTCAAGTGTTCACTAGAGCAAGCAACACACACAACAAGAACAAACAACTTAAGTAACAAGAAGCAATCAACACACAATAAACAACAAAAGTTTTTGTTGGCTCTCATTTTTGGAATATAATATTGATAATATTTTTGGGATGTTACAATCCTTCCCCCCTTAAAATAAATCTCGTCCCGAGATTTGCTAGGCTTGGGTTTTAAGGAGGTCTGGGAATTCGCTTCGAAGATAATCTTCGCGTTCCCAAGTTGCTTCTTCTTCAGAGTGGTTAGTCCACTGGACTTTGTAAAACTTGATCGCACGTCTTCGGGTAACACGAACATCTTCTTCGAGAATTTTGAGGGGTCTCTCACGATAGTCAGGTCTTGGTTCAGGTCGATGGAGAGGTGGTCGATGTTTTTGAAAACATCAGGCTGGTCAGGAACTTCAAGACACTTCCGGAGCAAGGAAATGTGGAAGACATCATGATAATCTCCTAACTCCTGGGGCAATTCCAGCTGATAGGATACTTCTCCTCGACGAGCAATGACCTTGAAGGGTCCAATATACCTTGGCGCTAACTTTCCTTTGACATGGAAACGCTGCATTCCCTTGAGGGGTGTCACTCGGAGATAAACATAATCTCCGACACTGAAGTGAGATCACGGCGCTTGGTGTCAGCGTAACTCTTCTGACGGGATTGGGCAGTTTTGAGGCGTTCACGAATAAGCTGAACTTGCTCTTCAGCTTCACGGAGGGTATCTGGTCCGAACAATTTGCTTCTCCGGTATCGGACCAATTCAGGGGTGTACGACACTTCTTGCCGTAAAGGGCTTCAAAAGGGGCCATTTGCAGACTAGACTGATAACTGTTGTTGTACGAGAACTCTGCAAACGGAAGACAATCTTCCCACTTGGAACCATAGGATAGAACACATGCGCGAAGCATGTCCTCCAATATCTGGTTCACTCGCTCAGTTTGGCCATCGGTCTGGGGATGATAAGCTGTGCTAAATGCTAACTTGGTTCCGAGGGCTTCATGAAGGGATTTCCAGAATCTTGAGGTGAATTGCGTGCCTCTATCAGATACAATCTTCTTAGGCACACCATGCAGGCTCACTATTCTGGAAATATACAGTCTGCTAACTGAGCTCCGTATGGTGGTCTTGACAGGAACAAAGTGGGCAACCTTGGTCAGTCGATCAACGATGACCCAGATTGAATCATGGCCTCGGTTGGATCTTGGAAGTCCGGTAATAAAATCCATTCCAATCTCATCCCACTTCCACTCGGGAATTTTCAAAGGTTGAAGCAATCCAGCGGGTCGCTGATGTTCAGCCTTAACTCGCTGGCAGATGTCACACTTGGCTACGAATGAACCAATCTCTCGCTTCATTCCATGCCACCAAAATCTTTCTCGAAGGTCTTGGTACATTTTGGTTCCGCCGGGGTGGATTGAATAAGGGGTCTCATGGGCCTCCTTCAGGATTAACTCCTTAAGTTCCGTGACATTGGGCACACAGATACGGTCATTGAATTTCAGCACTCCTTCAGCATCTTCGGTAAAACCGGGTGCTTTGCCGAGGGAAATCTTCTTCCTAATTCCCTCTATGCTTTCATGACCTTTTGGGCTTCTTTGATTTGATCCATCAGGGTTGGGGTTAACTCTAAATTGGCGAGATAACCATGGCTAACAAGCTCTAGTCCAAAATCTTGGAACTCTTTGAACAAGGCTGGCTGTTCGGCTTGGATCAGGGCATTCAGGGTGCAAGGTTTGCGACTAAGGGCATCGGCAACTACATTAGCCTTTCCAGGGTGATAATGGATTCCAATATCATAATCCTTGATTAATTCCATCCATCTCCTCTGTCGCAGGTTCAGATCTTTCTGGGTGAAAATATACTTCAAGCTTTTGTGATCTGTATAGACCTCGCAGCGATGTCCCGCAAGATAGGGACGCCACGTTTTGAGAGCAAGAACAACAGCAGCTAACTCCAAGTCATGGGTTGGGTAATTCTCTTCATGCGGTCGCAACTGCCGGGACAGGTACGACACAACTTTGCCTTCTTGCATCAGAACGCAACCAAGTCCGAGGCGTGATGCATCGCAATACACGTCGAAACTCTGGGTGACGTCTGGCATGATCAGGATTGGGGCTGAGGTTAGTCTCTTCTTCAGTTCTTGGAAACTATCCTCACACTTCTGAGTCCATTCAAATTTCTTGTCCTTCTTCAACAGTTGGGTCATGGGTTTGGCTATACTGGAAAATCCTTCAACGAACTTGCGGTAATAACCGGCAAGTCCGAGAAAGCTTCGGATTTCAAAACATTGGTTGGGGATAACCAGTCAAAATGGCTTGATCTTCTCTGGGTCAACAGAAATTCCTCCGGCAGACACAACATGTCCGAGAAATGCCACTTCACTGAGCCAAAACTCACACTTGCTAAGCTTGGCATACAGCTGGTGCTCTCGGAGGTCTCCAAAACTAGACGCAGGTGTTCAGCATGCTCTTCTTCGGTCTTGGAATAAATAAGGATGTCATCAAGGAAAACTACCACGAACTTGTCGAGGTACTCCATGAAAATCTTGTTCATGAGATTCATGAAATAGGCTGGGGCATTGGTCAGACCAAAAGACATCACGGTGTATTCAAACAAACCGTAACGAGTGGTGAAGGCGGTCTTGGGAATGTCTGTCTCTCGGATCTTCAACTGATGGTATCCTGTCCGAAGATCGATCTTGGAAAAGACTCGGGCTCCGTTCATTTGATCGAACAGATCCTCGATCTTGGGAAGAGGTACTTATTTTTAATGGTCACGTCATTCAGCTTGCGATAATCCACACACAGGCGTGTGGTACCGTCTCTCTTGTCCACAAATAATGGGTGATCCCCAAGGTGAAGCGCTTGGGCGAACAAGTCCTTTGCTGAGCATATCTGCCAATTGCTTCTTCAACTCAACCAGCTCTTCCGGATTCATCCGATAAGGTCTTTGGGATATAGGGGCGGTTCCTGGGATAAGCTCAATTATGAACTCAATTTCCCGGTCTGGCGGCATACCAGGCAATTCTTCTGGGAAAACATCCTTGAACAGGTGAACAACACGGATCTCATCTAGGGCAGGTCGAGCTATGCTCTCATGGCAGCCTGGGTGAGATTGACTAGTTTCAGACACATACTCCACTTCTACTTCTTTGTCGGTGGTGATGGATACAGCTCTTCTAGCACAGTCAATTCGACCATGGTACTTGGCTAACCAATTCATACCGAGTATAACATCGATGCCTTGGGTTCCCAGAACAATTAAGTTAACTGGAAACTTTTCTCCTTTGATCTCAAGGGGTACATCGGAGCAAAACATCTTGGTCTCTACGGTGGATTCTGGGATTTGGATGACCATGGGTTTGGGTAAGAGGCTCTCGACTAAACCTCCCTTAGCAACAAATTCTTGGGTAACAAATGAATGGGTAGCACCAGAATCAAACAGAACAGTTGCAGGTACTGAGTTGACAAGGAACGTACCCAGCACAACATCCGGAGCATCCTGAGCTTCTTCAGCATTGATGTGGTGCAGACGACCCTTGGCAACAGCAGCATTTCCGCGGGTGCGGCATTCTTGCCATTTCCATTTCCATTGCGGCCTTGACCATTGTTCTGTGCCGGCGCATTGGGGCGCTGGACATTCCTCTTGGGATTGGGACATTCTTTGGAGTAGTGACCCTTGTTGCCGCATTCAAAGCAGATCACATTGGGATTGCGGGTGAAGTTGTTGAAGTTTCCTCCGGGACGGTTATTGTCATTGGGGCGGTTGAAGTTGTTTGGGCGGTTAGGGTAATTGGGGCGTGGAGCTTGGGGTGGACGATAGGCAGGCCTGGTGTTCTGCTGAAAGATACGAGGTTTCTGGCTGCTCGAACCTTCCTGAGCATTCATCCTCCTCTTGCGACCTTCATACATAGACTTGCGCTTGGTCTCCAGCTGGATGGCTTTGTCCACAAGTGACTCCAGATCACGGAAGTCATGGATAACCAAGCACACTGCAGTTCATCATGAGTCCACTCATGAAACGCTCCATCTTCTTCTCTTCTTTGTCGGTGTCATCAGGAGCATACCGAGATAAGTCGGTAAACTCATCCAGATAACCGACCACATCTTACTTCCCTGCCTCAGCTTGCGGAACTCATCCTTCTTCCTCTCAATAAGTCCGTGGGAATATGCTTCTTGCGGAACTTCTCCTGGAACTCAGCCCAGTTGATGACATGACCAGCTGCTGGAGAGCCTTGGTAGTTTCCCACCAAGCTCTTGCAGGTCCAGCGAGATAGTGGGTTGCATACAACACTTTCTCATTCTCTCCCACAGCAGCAACTTCAAGATTATTGTCGATGGTGCGAAGCCAATCATCGGCTTCTAGTGGGTGAAGTCCCTTGGAGTAGGTGGGTGGGTTGGTCTTCTGAAAATCGCCTAAGGTGGATCGCTGGTTCCATGCCATTGCCATTACCACCATTGTTGTTGTTGTTGTTGTTGTTGTTGTTGTTGTTATAGCGGCTGCGAGTTGTTGCAGGGCAACGAGATGAGCTGGCGCTCTGCCGGGCATTTTCACGTTCCTCCATGATAAGCGCGAGAAGTTGGGCGGGGGTTGGGTCCGGTGGTGGTGGTGCTGATCCTGATCCTCCGTATTGTCGCGACGGGGCGGCATCCTGAAGCACACCGGGTATAAGAGGCAAGGCAAGAAAAGTTCGACTAAGGGAAAAGACGATTCGCAAGTGGTTGATTAATTTAAGGATTATATGAAAATATTTCACACAGATTTAAACAAGACAAACATACTTATATTTCCAACATCACATCAAGAGTTCACATCAACACAAGCTTACAACATCAAGCTTACAACATCACCTTACATCTAGATACATAACATCTGGTTTCCAAAAGAACCACTACTACGACTCGACTAGATAGGGGGTCAACCTAATCCTGCGGTAGTGATCAAGTCACTCGCCTACTGAGGTGGAACCTCCAGCTCTAACACGTCAGCATCTGACTGGTAGGTGGCTCCTCGGGATCCTCCTCCTCGTCCTCGAGAACTGCTCGAGTGGCTCCTCCTCCTCGTCAACTAACTCCTCCTCATCATCCTCCTCCTCACAGTCCATCTCCTCCACGAAGTCATCATCGTCACTGAGGAAAGCGTTGTTCTCCTTGCGGAGATCCTCGCCCTCCTCCTCCATCTCGTCAGTATGGTGCTCTAGATCCTCAATCAGCCGTCCTGCTCTGCCACCTTCGTGCGGAGCTTCACGATAGTCTTCCTCAGCTGGGCCCTCTTCCTGAGAAGAGCGACCTTCTCCTCCATCAGCTTCATCTCGTTCTCGCGAAGCTCAACGAGCGACTCGCGGTCAAAGTGGAGCTGAATCCTAGTGCGCAACAGATCATCCTGAGTGCACTGAAGTAAGATCTCCATGTCCATGATGTAGCTCCCAAACATCGGGTGGTAAGGTGAAGGAGTAGGGTGTCCATCGCAGTTGCGCCTCCCGTAGAACCGGAAACGGGAGTCTACTAACTCCGCCTTGTGCTCCTCACAAAGTCGGGCTAGCATCCTCTGTGTAGCAGTACAGAGACCATCAACCCAGGTGGCCTCCTTGGTGGTGAAGATGAGCGTCCTGGAACTGGGAGACTTGATGTTCCTGCGAACTGACGACCTGATGAGCCAGCTCAGCCTTCCGACACCGTGAACATCAATCTGAGCTCCCTCAAACTCTGGAGCGGGGCGACCTAACAGCTTGGTCAACTCGAACAAGTCCCTCTCAAACGTCAGCTTGCTGTCCTTCTCAGCTGAACGAACTCGGTCCAATGGAGTGCCATCTACATTTTTAAGCAAAATTTTAAGTTAGTTAGGTGACAAGTGTATCAAAATTTTAATATAGTAGGGCAACAAGTGAGTCAAATTTTAAGCTTAATGAGAGGTGTGCAAAATTTTAGGGATAAGGAAAATGTAATATTTAATGAGAGTAAAATTTTGCATAAGTAAGAGGATTGGAGATAAGCAGTTTTCAAAATACTTCATTCCTTTCTTTTTAGAAATTCATCTTTTGTAACATTTGACAAACGACCATGCTAACTAAGGTTTCCTAAAGTCAGGATGGCTCTGATACCAAGTCTGTGGGGACCCCGGACTAGCTGTCCGAAATACCCGATTATGCTTAACACAACGATCCCGTGATCAGTCTGTCGTTGCACATAATCCGAATTGGATACCAAAGTTTACATCCATTACATACCGAATAAAAGTCTTACATAAATGGTCATTTAGACCAAGTTCTTACATAGGTGCCTTCATGGGCCAAACCAAAATATCAGCGGAAGCTACGGCGTAGTAGACATCATATTCTAACGATGACAACCCGACAGGCAGCTGACTTGTGGAGATCCTTAGTTGGCGTAGAAGTCGCCATACTCCTGCTCGGCGTAGTGCTCCTCCTCGTAGTCTGGCTAGGACAATAGCCAGGGACGAAACCAATATGAGTACATTTGAATGTACTCGCAAACTACCCCAACATGAGTATGCACTAGTTTTACAACTTTTATTTATTTAAAACATCTCTATATCTTTATTGAAAAAGGTAAGAAGAGTTTTATAACTATTTTAAAGAAGTCACCATTTTATCTGTTTCTCCAAAACTCCTCCTTTTTCCGACCATAGCCCGTCATGGTCCACTTTCATCCAACCACCTCATACCGATCCGTTGGTATAGGTGTAGGAAACATTCTCCACTTCATTTTTCTTTTAAAACTCAAAGTCTTTTAAAAACTTGCACAAGGTCTTAGGCCTCCCAATTGTCCATATCCGAGGACTCGGCTATTCGAATAGTTTTAACACTCTGCAGAGGTAGCACGCTTTTACCCACATCCATCCGGCAACTCATCGTGTCTGCCACGTCTCGCCATACCAGGTGTATGCGAAGTAAGCCGCCGGCCATAGCCTCTTATTTGCTCATGCTAGTATAGGATCCTTCCCATATGACACTTTCCATCGACACCCAGTCCAGTTTCCCGTCAGAAACCCTAAGTGTGAGGACTCATAGTTTTGTCCGGCGGTTTATGGTGGAACCTTCTATCCTCCCCACCAACTTGTGTGAGGACCCGGGTCAGGGGGTAGGTCCTCGGACCATCCCCTCATGCATAACGGAGTCATCTCCGTCGATGAGGTATCCCATACTAATAAGAGCAAACTACATGACTAAGCCTTTTCCCATATGTGGTAAATGTGGTCGCACAGGGTAGGATTGGTTGTATAGTACTAGGACACTGTGCATTTTTCATAAACATCACCATTTTTCCACTTCTCCATTCCAACACCGACATCTCGGCATTTCATAACTCACAAGTAATTTCAAAGGAGTTTTGAATAAACATATTGTTTTCCCATCCTATAATTTGATATAACTACTTATACTACATAGGTGGCAAAATAATTCCATATACTTTTGAAATGGGTTTTATAAATCTTGCTTTGAGAGTAAAACATGTTATGAAAGTAGATGCATATGTTTGTAGTGCAAGCTCAGAGAATAGCTTGCCTTGCTTGGCAAAGTGATCTTGCTCTTGTTCTTCAAATTCAGCAAACTCTCCTTCCTCGATATATCCGACAACGTTCTCGTCTAATTAATAAACAAACAATGCAAACAATCACTAAGCTATACAAGCAATCATCTCAACAAACAATCATGAACATCACACATAGCTACTGCACACATCAAACCATACAATTTGGTTTCAAATAATTGAATTAAACATCATTTATTTATGTTCAAATTATGGCAGAAACTTGTGGAACATGTTTAATTCAATAACTTGAGTTCTGTTGGTCACAAAAATACAAACTAAAATTCTATGGAAAGCTACTGATGTGTAGAAGACAACACAATTTGATTTGGTTCTTGGAGTTACTAAACTCCCTACACATTTGTTTGAATCCAGTAACTTAATAATCAAGTTTTAGCTACCAATTAATTCTGTTGATCCTAAAATTAAATCCTTTTAGGGGTAACTAAACATGGCTAAATGTGATCTAACAAAATTGGTCCTAATTCATTTGGGTTAACCATTAAACATATTTAAATGTTTGAGTGCAGAAGGGTGTTTAAACTTCAACTTGTACTAAACAAATCCTACTGCACATTAATTCTACCAAAATTAGGGAAGCTAATACAAGGCAGTACTAAGCTAACAAAATTGGTTTGGAATTATTTGGACTAACAGAGTATCAGAAACAAACAAGTTTAGAATTTAAACCTTCTGTGTATTTTTAATAATACTTTTTATTTATTTATTAAATAGTTGAATCCAATTGGGTTGGTTAAACATTTTCATAAGCTTTCCAGAGCAATTGGATTTGATTTATTTGGATGTTTAGATCTTGAGATATTGAATTTTGAAGTTAGGTCCAGTACTGTTTTTCCAGAGAAATTAAATTAGAAAAACTAGCTGTTCTGGATAATGTTGAGGATCCTGACGGGTGGGGTCCACTCGTCAGTGACTCAACCGAAAGGCTGCGCGCTCTGGATAATGTTTAAAACACTGACAGGTGGGGCCAGCTTGCCAGCGGCTATCTACAGCGAAGCGGTACGTTGCCGTTGGATCTAGATCCAACGGCTCTTAGAGCCCGCGAACGGCGACGACCAAAAATGGGCGGCGCCGCCGCGCCGGCGGCACGGTGATGGTCGGAATCTCACCTAGGGGGCTCGGGAAGGCTCGGCGAAGGCGTGGATCGACGGCGGAGGCTCGGGTAAGGCTGCTGGATGAACTTGCGCTTGCTGGGGAGGGCTGGTTCGTCGGCGGCGAGTTCCCGGACTTCCACGGCCTCGGCAGCGGACTCCGGCGAGCTCCTGGCGAAGCGTCTGTGCACGAAAACGAGGAAAAAAGAGCTCGGGTGAGTGCGGTGAGGGTGGAGAACAAGGTTCAGGGCAGAGAGGAGACAATGGTGGTGTGTGGCGTTGCGGCCATGCCCGGCCTTGACGGCGGCGACGGTTGCGGCCGTGCACGCCCTTCTGGCGGTGCACAGATCAAATTGGAGCGAGGGAGAGTGAGTGGGGGTGGTGTGGAGTTCCAGAGGGGTGCGGGGGTGGTTTTATAGGGTCGGGGCGGTCCACGATTGTCGCGGTTCGCGGCGACGGCCATGGCGCGCCCGAGGTGATCATTTCCTCGATTCCGCGGCGAGGGTGCAGGGGATCGTGGCGGCGTGATGTTTACCGGGGTCCGGACGTGTTCTAGAAGCATCTAGACGAGCTGTGCGTGTCGGCGTGCAGAGAGGTGCGCCAATTTGGGACGGCGCCGTCGGAGTGACTACGGCGATGCAGAGGGGGACAGGGGCCACCACGGCGAGCGGCGTGCTCCAATTTTCCTCCTCTGGACGCAGAGACGGCAGAGGCTCGGCGAGCGCTGCAGGGGGGGTCCGGGCGGCGAAGAAAACGGCGAGCAACGCCATGGCGACACGGCGATGGTCGTCGGGGTTGAAGTCGACGACACTTTTGCAGAAAGCCCCCTGCTTCTTCTTTTCTTTTATTTTCCAGTTTCTTTTTAATATCCAGAAGCTTTTCTGGGATTTAATTGGGGCACTTAAACATTTTAGAAAAATTTGCAAATAATCGTGGGGCCTCCCCATAACATGTAGAAGCTCCACAAAAATTGGCTTTGCAAAATAAAATGTTTTGCATCATTTTCTTTCATAGGGTTTTGAATTTGGTAATTTGGTTTATTTCAAATTGATTTTACTTTACAATTTTAAAATTAGTTTTAAAAATAGCATTGAAGAGGGAAAATAGTAAGAATCAAAATGGGAGTGTTTACATTACAACTCCACTGACTTTGGTTTGAAAATAATTGAGTTTGTCACTTGAAGAATTTCATGTGACAACTTGTCACTTTTATTTTTCCTTCTTTATAACTTCATTTTGTTTTCTACCTTTTTTTTTCAAGTGTTCACTAGAGCAAGCAACACACACAACAAGAACAAACAACTTAAGTAACAAGAAGCAATCAACACACAATAAACAACAAAAGTTTTTGTTGGCTCTCATTTTTGGAATATAATATTGATAATATTTTTGGGATGTTACAGAATGCTTGAGGTCTTGAGGAAGGTCTCGCATGTGCCTTGGTTCTGAACATGCAGACCTTCTTGCGTGTCTATCCCCGGAGTGGGTCAAAACAGCCTTCTCATCTCAGATGTCCCAGGGTAATGAGCTTACGACGAGGTCCTGCAAAACAACAAAGGGAAAACAATCCTTTCTTGATAGTGTTAGTGTCTCGAAGACCTGAGGAGGTCTGAGGTACTCTTCCTCGAACCATGGAGTACTGAGCCGAGAGGTCGGGGAGGTATCCGTAATCTGAGCTCTTTATCATGTTGGAACTGCCTGTGGACCCTTCTGACGTGGCGAGGTCCCTGCGGGATTTAGGTCCAGTCCAGTATGACGTAATCTCTGACGTTGCTTTGTCTCTTTGACTGCTTCTGTGAACAGAGGAGGTCCTGAGAGGAGATATTTCCATGGCCACGAGGACCTGAATCTGAACCGATACGAGAGGTCACATCGGTAACTGTTGCATGCCAGAGCCCCTTTACTGTGTGGGAATCTGTTCCGCCCGGCGAAATTGAAGGTGGGGATCATAATGAGATTCCTGCCGTCGAGGACAGTTGAAACGACGTGACACCGCAGACGTCCAGGGTTTTTCCCCACTTGTGGTTAACCTCTTCCTTGGTTTCCGCGCTCGACCTCATAGGATGGCCGTGTGTGTGTTCCCTTGGATCCGATTTGTGTGGTCACGATTCATTAGCGGGGAGACGAGAGGACATGGCCTCGCTCCCTTATAAAAGGATCTCGGAAGAGTTGCGTCATCCGTGCAGTTCCTTTCCCCTTCTTCTTCCTGCTATTGCTTGTCCAGCTGATGCATGTAAAATGCATACATGAACTTTGTAGTTTGTTGACATG
Source organism: Poa pratensis (assembly GCA_947311845.1). Classification (NCBI taxonomy): domain Eukaryota; kingdom Viridiplantae; phylum Streptophyta; class Magnoliopsida; order Poales; family Poaceae; genus Poa; species Poa pratensis. Next base: position 58,375,818 of record CAMZMU010000047.1, on the reverse strand, counting down.
ATTACCCACATATTTGCATCATATATAATGTTATATCAATGTTTTACATTCATTTTTGGGGATTTACCAATGATCCTCTTTATTTTGGTTATAACCCTGCAGGGCAGAAAAAACCTGTTTTCAATGTTTTTGATGTTTCAGACCTATACGGAGTCAAAAGGACCTCATCTTTTGGGAATGTCATTTTTTATCCATGAGAAGCATCTGGAGCGCAAGGACCTCATGAGATGGGCCAGGAGGCCCAAAAGAGCATAGAGGGCGCGCCCAGCCCAGGGGGGCGCGCCCTACATGCTCGTTTCCTCCTCGGCCGTCCGATCGCCTCGATTCTTTCGCGTACGGAGTTCTTTTGACCAAAAAACCACTATATAAGGTCCCCCGGGGCGTCCTCGAGAGAGAGCACACCAGAGACGAAAACACACCAAACAGAGTCAGATTCAGCCAAGATTGGAGGGGGAAACTCCGCCGGAGCTGCCTCCGGAGGGATCTCCATCTCCTCCAACATCTCCAACATCATCACCATGATGAAGAGGGAGTAGTCCACCTCTGGACTATGGCGTTGTGGCAGTAGCTTGGTCTATTTCTCTCTTGTTCTTCATAGATCTAGTACCATATGAGCTTCCCAACATGATTATGGTCATATCAGTAATTCCTATGTGGTGTATCTTTATTCTATGATTTGATCTATGAGATTGGAACCTATTTTGTGTAAGATGTATTGATAGATGCATATCATGCACCCCGATCTTAATTACTTGTTTTGATCCAACTTGTATGCAAGATCTTGTATGAGGAGAAGTGTGTATTAGATGGAGTAGCATGGGGGTAGTGATTGAATTGTGACAACTTTATTCAAGATCTACTTTGGTTTTTACCTTTCTATTGCTGCCTCACTAGGGTTAAAGTGAAATCATGTGCTATAATTATCATGTGACAGTGAGATAATCTTGTTAGATCACGGTAGCATATTTGTGTTTCAAACATCATGTCATATTGCTTAAAGCTATACTCCGATTTGTTCTTAATTCAAGATTGCATGGAGGTTTCCCTTTCTTGTGGAGTATAAGGAAGATGTGTATTATCATCTTTATGTTAGGACGTGATGCCCATTTGAATGCTTATCATACACATATAGAAGTTCCATAATTGTTTATCATTGATGAATTGTTTTATGATCACCACAACTTAAAAAGAGAGTAGACAAGTGAACCCATGACCCCCGGTCGAATTTTAATCATAATAAACACCTTTCCAACACTTTTATCATCACTTTTATTTTCTGCAATTTATTATTTCGAAAATACAAAAATACTTTCCATATTTGCAATCACTCATAAAAATCCAAAAAAATCTTTATTACCTTCCATATCATCTAGTTTGCATTTAGTTACTTTATTTACTTTATTTATTTCAGTTTGTTTTATTTATATTTCATAATTCTAATACGAAACCTTGTGCTTGACAACCACTTGGTGGAGTTGGGGACACAAGACATTTTATTTTGCTTTATAGGTTGCTTGACGAGGACAAGAGAAATTAACTTCCCACATCTAGTTCGCCGAGAGTTCGATATAAACCCTCGAGTCACCCTTGTGGGGAAAAGAAGCTTGCTACAACACTCTGCACTTGGAGTCCCAACGAAAAGTGGCAAAGATTGTTGCCATCAAGACCATTTTCTGGCGCTGTTGCCGGGGAACTAGCGGAAGGACATCACAAGTGGAGCATCACCATCTTCTTGGCGCCGTTGCCATCATCTTCATCAACTTGTGTAACAACCCAAGCTTGGGGAAGTTGCACCACTGTGAGCTTTTTCTTCTCCTTTTAGATTTTTAAAGCACTTTTTCTTTGTCTTGTTTTTAGTCTTATTAAATTTTCTTTAAAACACAAAAACACATAAAAATTAGTATAACATTTAAATATGCATGCTAAACTATGGAGAAACTTGAAATCCACATACCTAAAGGTCATGTCAAAAGGTTGGAAGCCTACTATGAATATAGATTAACTAAAGCAGGAAATAGAATGGATGAATTGCTTACACATCTCAACCAAATGGCTATTGACTTTTGTGAATCACATGATATAACTTGTTGCACTAGAAAAGACTATAAACACTCTCACTATCAATGTAAGCACAATAGTGATCCTATTATTGCTTCTTATCAAGAGTGTAAATTCTCATGCCATGATATAGAACAAGTTGAGAAATATATTGCCTATGTTGGTGCCATGAGCTAGACTCTCTTATGAATGAAAAACATGAAACTAGTCATGATGCTCGTGTGATGAAAGGACACATATCTATTTTCCTCCAAATCTGCATAGAAGAATTTAGTGATAATCCTTATGTTATTAAATATAAAGAAAGAACTCTTGCTGCCATGAAAAGTACTAATACTTTGCAAGAAGATATAGTCAAACCTAAGCTTGGGGAAAAGTGGGATCTTCCACCTTCACTACCAACAAATGATAGTAACACTGAAACTCAAAACTCATTTGTCATTTATGAAAATCCATGCATTTCTTGTGTAGGAACTGAAACACAAATGCTTATTTATGAGAAACCTTCCTATTATGATGAAACTAATGATGCACCTATGCTTGCTAGTAATTATACTAGTAAAACTATTGATGATAATGAGGATTGTGTTTTAGATATACTATATGATAATGCTTTAGATGATGGTCCTATTCCTATTGATAATCCTCCATTTATGATACATAATGATAAAAATGATATTATTGCTGTTCATGATGATACTCTTATTAGTAAGAGTCCTATAATATTCTTGAGTTCTCCTGGTTTAACCTTAGAGGAGAAATATGAACTTGCTAGGAAATACATATGTGGTTTGCAACTATCTTTTGTTAAAAATCCTTGTTGTAACCATGATCTTGATATTGAAAATAGTACTAGCAACTATTTTGAAAGAGGAAAACATGCAAATGAATGCCATGATAATTATAATGATCCTATTTATAGAGAGCGCCGTTTTGGCTCCCGGGAGCATATGCTCCCGGTATTTTCAAAAAAAATTCAAAATTTGAAAACTCATCAAAAAAATCTGAAAAACATCATGCACGTACCTGACCATGGTACGCACCACCGTATTTTTTTTCGCGCCGAAATGACATCGTATGCGCCCTGTACAAAAATGACAAATTTCCTGTCAGAAAATGAGATTCAAATTTTGAATTTCTGACAGGAAATTTGTCATTTTTGTACAGAGCGCGTACGATGTCATTTCGGCGCGAAAAAAAATACGGTGGTGCGTACCATGGTCAGGTACGTGCATGATTTTTTTCAGATTTTTTTGATGAGTTTTCAAATTTTGAAATTTTTTTGCAGATAACGGGAGCATATGAGCCTGAGCTCCAAAGCGAATTTCCGCTATTTATATAACAAACTTTTTAAACTTGCATGCTTTAAATGGCTACAATATTAAATTTTCTTCTAGTGCTTGCAACTACTATGAAAGAAGAGGTGATAAGTGCCCCCTTTATGCTGCTAAAAACTATATGTTGCATTCACGTACTGATAATATGCAATGGCATGCCTCTATTTACTTTGATTTAGTCATATATAAAATGCCAATGCATAGGAAGAAAGTGAGACTTCGTTGTTATTGTTCCCATAACTTGTGTTGCTTTTCACCATCTTTCAACTTGACTTTTACTTTGATTAGTATGAGCACACCATAGGACCCAGGTATTGTGTATGGAATACTTTCCAAGGAAGAAGGAGGTAGCTAAGAAGCACAAGCTACCACATGAATTCCATATCACTTGATCAGGTAAGTAAAGCCTAGCTATATGGCTATAAAGAAAACGCTTTTCGGGAGGCAACCCGGTCTTTATATTTTTTATGTTTGTTTACTGTTAAAAAGATTCCTTTTAAGTTTCTTTGCTGTTAGATAATAATAAAGTACCAAGTTGAACCCATCTTGGATGTTAAAACTTGTTAAAACATATGGAGTAGCAAATTCCTGCAGAACAGTTTTTAGTAGAAAAATTCTATGATTTTTTATGTAACTCCGTTTGCCCTCATATTAACACACCATTTACAACTTTTAATCCTTTGTATGCAAAAAAATTGGCTAAAATTCCTGACATGTCTAAGTGGCCGAAATAAATTCGTTTTGCTGATGCTGAAAATCTGGACAGATTCTGCCATGTTTTGTTTTAACCACTCCCAAGTGCTTCTAAATGGTTGCCATGAGCTATATTATATGCTAGGGATGTGTAGAAACATTATATTCTTGCTGGAACATTTTAAAATAATTTTGTCCTTCATATATATGCAGCAACTATTATACCTTTGTGCCACTAATGTCACCTCTCAGAAACGAGATGGGAGAAAAAGTTTTGTGTTGAAGTTTTTTGACAGGGAATGGAGGAACACCACACCAAGAGCAATCCAAGAATGGTTAAAACCATAAGCTTGGGGATGCCCAAGGCACCCCACTGGACCTATTAAACTCTCGGTTTGCTAACCTCTAAACTTTGTTTTTCGAGCAACATGATTCTATCGCATAAACTTGGAGCGTCTGTTTTTCTTATTTACTTTTGTTTGCATTAAAAAGGACCACCATCACTATCATTATGCATATTTATGATTAAGCTACTGAAAATAAAGTTTGTTATGAAATTTTTAAACTGAATATAAATGCCTTGATATAAAAGAAAGCAATGAAGCCTGCTACCCCCATGGGTAGCTACACACCCTAAGTTTGACCGAAACGTATATGCAACGGTAAAATGAGTTTACTCAAGTAGACAAGGGGGATGTCACTAGTAGAGTTGATAGAATTATTAAAAAGTATTTTGAAATTTTTTCGAATTTTTTTCCATCCGCTGTGATTTTTTTAGTAAAGTTTGACCCAAAAGTCAACAAAAAAGTCAACTATGAAAAAAAGCTAAAAATGACGACCAAAAAATATTTTTTTGAAAATTCCGAAACCAGTTTTGTACACCAAATATCCGTGTTTTACTAGGAAAACAAGCTAAGACAGATACATACGGCTTGCATCTCCGTATAACGCATGGGTGTGTAGCTACCCATGCGGGTAGCAAAACGGCTCTCTAAAAGAAAAGGGGGGATAAAAGCAAAAAGCTGAAATTTATGTTGTGCCTAGTTCTTAAACTCAAGTACTTTCTATGAAGTATGATTTGTTTGTGCCTATTAATTTGTACATTTTGCTCATGCTTATTTATGTTTAACTTTAAGGAGCAAGATGAGAAAATAAATGTTTGGCACTATGAACTAGATTGCACACTTTCTTAGATCTCTTTTTGCTAAGCCTTCTCAATGCAAGCTAAGACTTGATCCAAACCCCTAAAACATAGACTAGGCATATCAACCCATGTGCAAATGCTACTTCCAAGTATAATATGTATGTTAATCCTCCAAAACAATCTTAAAACATCCTTTTTGTGTATTTTAAAGCTCATAAGAAAGTAAGGTTTGGGGTGATACCACTATGGAATTTTATGTTTTTCCCACCTTGTAAGTTGTTTTGTTAGCTAAACCATGCTGTCATGGTACAAAGCTTTTCAGTATTTTAATGATGATTATCATGATCACCCTTGAATATTGATCACTTGAATTGTTCTGGTCATGGATTGCATCGCTGCGAAATAAAGTGTGCAAACTGGAGTAGGCATGGTTGGAGATTGTACTTGGGCCGCCAGCCAAAGCCATGCTTACATGGTGAAAGCTTCACATGATGATAAACCATTTGGATTAAATGACTCATGATGTTGTCTTGTCTTTTAAGGTAGGGAGATTGCCCCTTCTTTTTGAACATGACTATCAATAAATAAAAAAAGAAGGGAAACCAACTTTTGTCATATGCTCAAAGAAACACAAGGGATGGGGGCATATCACTACACTGGGACAGGAGGTACCTTAATGATACATTCTATGATAAGTCCGCACCTATTATGAAGGGCCTAAGTTGAGTAGTAGCGGAGTGCAAGCTCATGGCTAAGGTGTTCATGGACAAACAACTTATAAGATGTGTGAAACATAAACCATATGCAACTTTTGAAACAAAAGCTACTTGGAACCCCATCCTTATTAGTATTGTTGCCATGAACTACATAGCTCAAAACTTTATTTTTACATTCTTTTATGGAGGTTTAACATATGTATTCAATGCTTCCTTTCGGTTCGGGGTGCAAAACATCCCAAGGGAATGACATAAAACTAAGAAGTGAGTCTTCCAGAGTCAAAGAGTCAAAGGCATAATACCAATGCCAAAAGTTCAAAGAAATCTCTCGTTCTATAGGTTCATCAAAGTGTGCTTGATGGTTTGTATTACCTTTCATTTATTTTGTCACTCCATTACTTATTGTTTAACATGCTTATGGATGTGGAAAAGGTATAACTTGATAGTACACTTGCATATTATGTTTTATTGAAAAGACTTGAACTTATGAACCTTGCATGATAATAAAAGAAGCAAAGTAACAAACTCCAAAGTCCATGTTTATTTTTTATCACCTTCATGCTCGAGGACGAGCATGGGTTAAGCTTGGGGATGTTGATGCATGTAAAATGCATACATGAACTTTGTAGTTTGTTGACATGATTACCCACATATTTACATCATATATAATGTTATATCGATGTTTTACATTGATTTTTGGGGATTTACCAATGATCCCCTTTATTTTGGTTATAACCCTGCAGGGCAGAAAAACCCTGTTTTCAATGTTTTTGATGTTCCAGGACCTATACGGAGTCAAAAGGACCTCATCTTTTGGGAATGTCATTTTTTATCCACGAGAAGCATCTGGAGCGCAAGGACCTCATGAGATGAGCCAGGAGGCCCAAAAGAGCATAGAGGGCGCGCCCAGCCCAGGGGGCGCGCCCTACATGCTCGTTTCCGCCTCGGCCGTCCGATCGCCTCGATTCTTTCGCGTACGGAGTTCTTTTGACCTAAAAACCACTATATAAGAACCCCCCCGGGGCGTCCTCGAGAGAGAGCACACCAGAGACGAAAACACCACCAAACAGAGTCAGATTCAGCCAAGATTGGAGGGGGAAACTCCGCCGGAGCCGCCTCCGGAGGGATCTCCATCTCCTCCAACGTCTCCAACCTCATCACCATGATGAAGAGGGAGTAGTCCACCTCTGGACTATGGGGTTGTGGCAGTAGCTTGATCTATTTATCTCTTGTTCTTCATAGATCTTGTACCATATGAGCTGCCCAACATGATTATGGTCATATATGTAATTCCTATGTGGTGGATCTTTATTCTATGATTTGATCTATGAGATTGGAACCTATTTTGTGTAAGATGTATTGATAGATGCATATCATGCACCCCGATCTTAATTAATTGTTTTGATCCAACTTGTATGCAAGATCTTGTATGGGGAGAAGTGTGTATTAGATGGAGTAGCATGGGGGTAGTGATTGAATTGTGACAACTTTATTCAAGATCTACTTTGGTTTTTACCTTTCTATTGCTGCCTCACTAGGGGTAAAGTGAAATCATGTGCTATAATTATCATGTGACAGTGAGTTAATCTTGTTAGATCAAGGTAGCATATTTGTGTTTCAAACATCATGGCATATTGCTTAAAGCAATACTCCGATTTGTTCTTAATTCAAGATTGCATGGAGGTTTCCCTTTCTTGTGGAGTATAAGGAAGATGTGTATTATCATCTTTATGTTAGGACGTGATGCCCATATGAATGCTTATCATACACATATAGAAGTTCCATAATTGTTTATCATTGATGAATTGTTTTATGATCACCACAACTTAAAAAGAGAGTAGACAAGTGAACCCATGAACCCCGGTCCAATTTTAATCATAAGAAACACCTTTCCAACACTTTTCTCATCACTTTTATTTTCTGGAATTTATTATTTCGAAAACACAAAAATACTTTCCATATTTGCAATCACTCATAAAAACCCAAAAACAACTTTATTACCTTCCATATCATCTAGTTTGCATTTAGTTACTTTATTTACTTTATTTATTTCAGTTTGTTTTATTTATATTTCATAATTCTAATACGAAACCTTGTGCTTGACAACCACTTGGTGGAGTTGGGGACACAAGACATTTTATTTTTGCTTTATAGGTTGCTTGATGAGGACAAGAGAAATTAACTTCCCACATCTAGTTCCCCGAGAGTTCGATATAAACCCTCGAGTCACCCTTGTGGGGAAAAGAAGCTTGCTGCAACACTCTGCACTTAGAGTCCCAACGAAAAGTGGCAAAGATTGTTGCCATCAAGACCATTTTCTGGCGCCGTTGCCGGGGAACTAGCGGAAGGACATCACAAGTGGAGCATCACCATCTTCTTGGCGCCGTTGCCATCATCTTCATCAACTTGTGTAACAACCCAAGCTTGGGGAAGTTGCACCACTGTGAGCTTTTTCTTCTCCTTTTAGATTTTTAAAGCACTTTTTCTTTGTCTTGTTTTTAGTCTTATTAAGTTTTCTTTAAAACACAAAAACACATAAAAATTAGTATAACATTTAAATATGCATGCTAAACTATGGAGAAACTTGAAATCCACATACCTAAAGGTCATGTCAAAAGGTTGGAAGCCTACTATGAATATAGATCAACTAAAGAAGGAAATAGAATGGATGAATTGCTTACACATCTCAACCAAATGGCTATTGACTTTTGTGAATCACATGATATAACTTGTTGCACTAGAAAAGACTATAAACACTCTCACTATCAATGTAAGCACAATAGTGATCCTATTATTGCTTCTTATCAAGAGTGTAAATTCTCATGCCATGATATAGAACAAGTTGAGAAATATATTGCCTATGTTGGTGCCCATGAGCTAGACTCTCTTATGAATGAAAAACATGAAACTAGTCATGATGCTCGTGTGATGAAAGGACACATATCTATTTTCCTCCAAATCTGCATAGAAGAATTTAGTGATAATCCTTATGTTATTAAATATAAAGAAAGAACTCTTGCTGCCATGAAAAGTACTAATACTTCGCAAGAAGATATAGTCAAACCTAATCTTGGGGAAAAGTGGGATCTTCCACCTTCACTACCAACAAATGATAGTAACACTCAAACTCAAAACTCATTTGTCATTTATGAAAATCCATGCATTTCTTGTGTAGGAACTGAAACACAAATGCTTATTTATGAGAAACCTTCCTATTATGATGAAACTAATGATGCACCTATGCTTGCTAGTAATGATACTAGTAAAATATTGATGATAATGAGGATTGTGTTTTAGATATACTATATGATAATGCTTTAGATGATGGTCCTATTCCTATTGATAATCCTCCATTTATGATACATAATGATAAAAATGATATTATTGCTGTTCATGATGATACTCTTATTAGTAAGAGTCCTATAATATTCTTGAGTTCTCCTGGCTTAACCTTAGAGGAGAAATATGAACTTGCTAGGAAATACATATGTGGTTTGCAACTATCTTTTGTTAAAAATCCTTGTTGTAACCATGATCTTGATATTGAAAATAGTACTAGCAACTATTTTGAAAGAGGAAAACATGCAAATGAATGCCATGATAATTATAATGATCCTATTTATATAACAAACTTTTTAAACTTGCATGCTTTAAATGGCTACAATATTAAATTTTCTTCTAGTGCTTGCAACTACTATGAAAGTGGAGGTGATAAGTGCCCCCTTTATGCTGCTAAAAACTATATGTTGCATTCACGTACTGATAATACGCAATGGCATGCCTCTATTTACTTTGATTTAGTCATATATAAAATGCCAATGCATAGGAAGAAAGTGAGACTTCGTTGTTATTGTTCCCATGACTTGTGTTGCTTTTCACCATCTTTCAACTTGACTTTTACTTCGATTGGTATGAGCGTGGCGGACGTCCGCGGCCAGGGGAGAGGCTCGGGGACGGGGACGTGGTCGATGATGCGTGTTAAGTTACACGTCCGTTGGGAACCCCAAGAGGAAGGTATGATGAGTGCAGCAGCAAGTTTTCCCTCAGTAAGAAACCAAGGTTTAATCGAACCAGTAGGAAGTCAAGGGTCTTCTGAAGGTTGTTGGTGGCTGAATGTGGCACGGCGCAACACCAGGGAATCAGCAGCAACGTGGAACCTGCACACAAGACAATCAAACTACTTTGCCCCAACGAAACAGTGAGGTTGTCAATCTCACCGGCTTGCTGAAAACAAAGGATTGAAAGTGTGGTGTGAAAATGATGTTTGCTTGCAGAGAATTAAAGAGAATAATGATTGCAGTTGGTTGTATTTCATATGTAAAAGAATGGACCGGGGTCCACAGTTCACTAGTGGTGTCTCTCCATAATAAAATACTAACATGTTGGGTAAACAAATTACAGGTGGGCAATTGACAAAATAGAGAGTGCATAACAATGCATATACAAGTCATGATGATCGCTATGAGATTTACTTGGGCATTATGACAAAGTACACAGACTGCTATCCAGCATGCATCTGTGCCTAAATAGTCCACCTTCAGGTTAGCATCCGCACCCCTTCCAGTATTAAGTTGCAAGCAACAGACAATTGCATTAAGTATGATGCATAATGTAAACAATACAAATATCCTTAGACAAAGCATTGCTGTTTTACCCCTAGTAGCAACAGCACATCCACAACCTTAGAACTTTCTGTCACTGTCCCAGATTAAATGGAGGCATGAACCCACTGTCTAGCATAACTACTCCCTCTTGGAGTTACAAGCATAAACTTGGCCAAAGCTTACACTAGCAACGGAGAGCATGCAAGATCATAACCAGCATAGGCATGATAAATCAATAATCAACTTGACATAGTATTCAATATTCATCGGATCCCAGCAAACACAACATGTAGCATTACAATAAGATGATCTTGATCATGATAGGCAGCTCACAAGATGTAACACCCCGAAAATTTAGACCAAATTTTTAAAATTTATTTTTGGACGCCGGAAAAACTTTTTCGGGTTTCTAAATGTTTTCTTCGAACCCGTTGGTCTTTGATTTGACTTTGGGTTCTCTCTCTCAGAAAATTCCCAACCATTCTCTATCTCCGTCGACCTCCACCATAATTCCAGGACATCGTTTTATCTGTTAAACGGTGATTCCAAAATCCTTCCGGTCTATTCCACAAAAAGTCTCCACCGCAATTTTTTCTTGGAATAAATTCTACCAAGCTACCATATGGTTCCCCCACACATATACATCACTCCCATGGAAAAATATTTCCTAGTCCCATGCAATATTCCAAAGATTATTCATATTCTCTTTTATGTCAGTTTCAGTCCGAAAATTATCCAGACACCTTCCACTCATCCAAAAATTCTACAATTTAGGGGAGATGAATTAATCCACCTCCTGAACATTTCATTCCACTGCCCCAACCTCATTTGAGCAATATTTGAGGTACTTCCTTTGTGGTGCTCTTTTCTTGCCTATTTGCAACTTCCAAAGGAACTCCCATTTTTATGTCTCTAAAAATTCCACCAAAAATACCAGAGGACCCCATGTCCATATAAAGACCATCCATGCAAAAAATATTGCATACTCCAATGCGATATTTCCAAGTTAGCCAATATTTTCAAAACTGCCATTTCTAGTCCAGAAATGTTTTAACCAAGCTAGGAACCTCCAATAATTCTGATAAGTTCAGGGAAGGCATATTTTGGCATTCCCTACATTTCATCTTTTGGAGCCAAAACCATTTGAGCAACCTTTAGACCACTTCCTTTGTGAGCCCAAATAGATGCCATTTCAAGATCTTCAAACAAACCTACACCTAGAAATTTCCAATGACCATGATACTTGAACAGGTTGACCAATTGGTCTTTAGACACACAAATCCAGGAGATCACCCCAAGGAGAAGCGTGGAACACCACTTTTCCTAAATCATGCCATTATGGCCATTTTAGGCCATCTTATGGAAAACCAATTTCCCATCATCCAAATGACCTCAAACTCCTTGGAAACTCTCCCCTGACCACAACAACCCATGCCTAATTTTTGGGAATTTTTCTGAGATGGGCAAGGCCCCTAACATTTCATCGAACACCTACTGTAGTTTTGGTTTTCTAAAAATTTTAGTCTGCAAAGTTGCACCTCTTTGATTGATTCTTGTTTGTGGGTGTTTGTCTTGATCTTGTGAACCCAGTAGTGCAGATAGTTTCGTGTTTGGACCATCCAGTTGTCGGGAACGCGGTGATGCCGCCCGTGGCGCGCTCGGCCGCCCGGACGCGCACACCGGCATCCCCTGTCCTCTCCCCTTGTCCTCCTGTCTCGCTGTCAACCGCCGAGCGTCGCCGTGCCGAGCCCCTCTCTCCCCTCGCGGCACCTGGCTCCGGCGAGCCAAGCCCTGCCCAGGCCCCCATGCCCCTGCCCAACACCTCGCCTCCGCCGTGCGCCGACAACCGCAAGACGCCGCGCCGCACGAACAGTGCACCGCCAAGCGCAAGCGACGCACCGACGAAACAGCAAAGCTCCAGGAACCCCTCGTGCTCCCCTGTTACTCCAGCTCATCGTGCTTATCCTCCCCCTCCTCCTCTGTGGCCACCCGAGCCCCGACGCGTCGCAACGGCGACCTCCACCCGTGCCCCTGCCTCTGCCCCCTCCGGCTATAAAAGGCCACCCCGGGCTCCTCCCTTCGACACACCTCGCTCTCCTCCCACTCTCCACGCCCCGGCATCACCACAGCACGGGAAATCGATGGAATTTCCGCCGAGTCCGAAGCTCCGCGAGCACAGCACCTCGCCGTGGTAGCCTCCCCTGCCGCTAGGGAGCTCTTGAACGAGCGAGGCGTGGCCTCTGGCTTCTTTCTGCTCGTCCTCGAGCTCTGCGGTGCAGCAGGATGGCGCCGGCATCAGCCTGCCGTGCGGTCGCCATGGCCGCAAGGCCGGAGCTCCGCGAGCTCACGGGCGACGCACGGAGGCGCTCCCTCTCGGCCCCATCTCCTTCCCGGGGTGCGGGGTGAGGTGGTGACCTCGCCTCGGTCCTCGCCATGCTCAGCCGGGCCGGCTGCCGCCGCCGGACGGCCACCTCGCGTGCTCTCCCGTACGTGAGAAGCTAGAGGAAAGCTAGCTAGAGATGAACAGTCAACTGATCAGCGCATTTCCAGTTCTACGTTTTCCTCAATCGAAAGCGTATTCCTTAAGTTTACGCTTTCCCAGAGCGGAAACATATTCCAGGGAAAACCCATTTACCCAGCGCGAAACGTACTCGGGACAGTACGCAACCCAGCCCAGCTCAGCCAGCTCGAGCTGGGTATCTACTGCCCTGTGCGGTATATAGCTATCCTTCGCTCGCTCGTTTCTCTCAAACCGTAGCTCCGTTTGAGGCGATTCAAATTCCTAAATTCTCGTCTCGACACAACCTTTCCGGTGGTATGAATCCCACCTTGTTCCAAGGAAGTTCCTGAGGTGCCCCTCTTGTGGGTACATTCCGGAGTTTCCGGAGAAGCGGCTTTCGACCCCGACACAGCGAAACCACCCCGACCCTTTCAAGACAAATGGATCCCCGCTTTCAGGCAAGCTAACTCCTTGCTTTAAGCCGTCCAACAATGTTTGGTTGTTACTTGTTGATTGCCATGCTTGGTTGTTTATATCTGTCTACTGTTATATTGTTTATGCCGGTCTGCTATTATTATTGCATGCCTATTCCTCGTCTGTATTTTATATGACCCTTGTATTGCTGCGTATGTCATATTGCCTGTTAAATTATTGCACTCCTTATATTGTTTATCTGTGCGACACTCACATTTCCGGGGCAATGGCCGGGTCTCCCGCCTCAGCCGAGGAAGTGGGGGAAATTATTACAACTGTGCGTCTCGCTTTGCGGGGCTTTGTTTGGTTTTCTTCCTCTTCGCCGAGGTGAGGAGCGGACGAATGTCGTCTTATGATCCTCGGGGTTGGGGGCATTCGTGTTAGTTGCCTCTTGTCCCACCGTCAAATATGGTTGGCTTAGGCCACCCGGACTGCGACGCTGGGAGCTGACTTTTCCGCGGTTCTTTTGCCGAGATTGCTGACACCACGTCGAAGTAACCTTCGAGTGGAATGGATGCTCTCTCATTTTTATGAGTGCTTTTCGGTTATTCTTTACGGTGACACTCACACTTCCGGGGCAATGGCAGGGTCTCCCGCCTCAGCCATGGAAGTGGGGGAAATATTATGCTATTATTGTTATTGTTTATCACTAACCCCCGAGTGACACCGGCAGGGTCTCCCGCCACAGTCACCCGGGTATTATTGTCATTATTGTTATTGTTGTTATTATTGTTATTATTGATACATTGTTGTTTATTCATGCAATTTTTGTGTTGTTATTGTTTGTGCTAGGCTTGTGTTGCTTGTTGTTTGTTGATGCTGATACATGCAGGTTGTTACGTTGTTTATTGTGAATGTTGTATTGGACTAACCCTGTTGTTTGGACTTGTTATGTTGAAACTTGAATAAATTGAAACAACCCTCCAAGCTTCGATAGGGTCAGTCCATAGTGCCACTAATCTGAACATCGAAAGCACTACCACTGTCGCTCACATGGGCGGGCCTTGACCTACGTAATCCTATTGAGCCTCCCTTGATGCCACCCTTTTGGCAAGTCTAGTCGGTTACCATAGTTGGTCGGGGCTAGTCTTGCGAAGGTTCCGGAGCTAGGCGTCGCTCATAGGTTGGGGACGTGCCGGATTCACTTCTGCATAAGGCATATAGTTATGTCGGTGGCTATATAGGGAGTGTCTTGATGGCGTGAACGGTTGAGTGAGTGTATCAGACCGTCTTAAGGACGTGATCCTAAAGTACCGGTTGTTAATGATCCACTTAGATGAGTGAAGTATTGCAACCTCTCGAGAGTGTAAATCTGGATATCTAGCCTAGTTCCAAGGTCATGGAACAACAGTTCAGTGTCGGTCACACTATTGTCTTTGTCGAGTCAGGAGGTTAAACATAAGTTCGGTTGAAAGTAAGATGAACAACCTGATTTCACTAAATGAACAATAAGTTGATGCAGGGAATGTTACTTGAGATGTGATTGTGAACCAAGTTTAGGGATGGCGGTGTGATGCGTTGGGAAGCCTATAGTTAGGCCAGAGCCCACATCAACCGTGCGTGCCCAGAGTGAAATGATGAGGCCAGTGGGCCTAGCAGTGATCACAGGTGATGTTGTGTATTATTTGGTACCCACTTGGTACCCCCGTTTTCTCGTCACAGGTAAGCTCGTTGTATGATTGCCGGTGCACGATCCAACCCCACCTGGCTTGGACTCTGTACTGGTGATACCCCCGTTGCTTGCTTATGACATGTTTTGTTGTCAATGCCATGCTACTTTTATGTCATGTATCTAGATTACACCTTGCCATGTTGTAGGATTTTATTTTCAGTGTATACCTTGTTGCATGATTGTTGGATTGTTTGTGGTGAGGGGCGATACTTGCTGAGTGCATAATAATGTACTCACGGGCCTTGTGATTGTGGCCAGGTTTTGTCAAGGATTCATCTTCCACCTTAGTAAGGATTTGAAGCAAGAGCGTGCTAGGATCAGTAGCCCAGCCAGAACCTGTGGAGTGGAGCCGCTCCAAGCCGTAGCCTCTCATATGTCTTCCGCTGCCAGTTAAAACTCTGTATCGTGCCATGCTGGGATTGATATTTCGTCATTCCTTGATGGCCTTGTAAACCATTTGTAGCACTGATGTGCCTGATTGTGTAATGATTTCCATTATGTTACACTGTTGTGACGTGCGGCCAGTTATCTTGGGATGGCGCACGGGACGACTGCCTCTCTGGTAATATATGCCAGGGAGGGGTGTCACAGACATGGTATCAGAGCACCAGGCTGGCTGTAGACTACCCTAGCATGGAAAACCCGCCTTACTTTTGCCCGACAAGGAGCCCGATGGATTTGACCCATCTCCGCCTAACCGGCATGGCTGGTCGGTCACAGTAGGTGCAGTAGGACTTGTCCCAATCCCAGAGAGGCTCGCGATTTCTTCCATGAGAAGGAATCGACACTACCCATTATATGAGACCCAGTCCTAGCTGCCTATAAAATCCCACCCTCGCCTGCTATCCTTTGCAACCCAACTCTCTTGAAGCAGATCCCGCTCAGGAATCTTGCGCTCTCTCTCTCCCTAGTACCTTAGCGTGAGCTTGTAGATGGAAACCACCCTTGTTTTCGAGACCACCGCTGAGTTTCGCCCCGGTTTTCCACCTCTGTTGTGGGAGGCTACTCGCGACATTCTTGGTTGTGTTTCTCGGCCGGTGTACCGTGTATATCGGTCTAACCTCTCCTCCTGCGTGAGCGAGTATCATGCTGATGTGCATGTTGCTCCAGGTGCCTTAGGAAGCGTGACGCCATGTGTGATTCAAAGCCACTTCGTGGATTCCCCTGAAATGGCTCTCCAGGTTGCAGCTTGGAAATGTCTCGCTCGTTGCGATACTTTGAAGCCGCGACAGAACCTCCCGCCTCTCGCTTTTTCCCGCCAAGATCCCTTGCAAGCCCCAGCCATCCCATGGTAAGCATTGAAGTGATGCTCAACTCAACCTTGTCCACCTCGAAGCCTACACCACCGCCTTGGAAAGCATTCTTGCCTACCACTTGGAGGAATGCCATTCCAATAGGCAAGCCCTTGCCCGAGTCCCGCAGCCCACTGACAAGAGCCCAGTGGATACCAAGCTTTGCGTAGGACCAAAACCGCAAGATCCAGAAGGCAACAAAGTGGATGCCCAGACCAAGTCCCCACCAAGTGAGGAGTCCTAAGTTGGTAGGTGAGAGTTTGTGAGGTTGTTTGTTTTTCTGTGTTGGCTTGTAATGCAAGTTCTTGTCTGTTTTCTGGTTGATGTCGAATCAGCCGTAAAAAAACTTGGTGTTCTGATTTCTTGTTAACCACTTGGTTGACGTGTGACAGAATACCATGTCCTCTTTCTTCAGTTGAAAAGTTTTGAAGAAATGACAGATCACATAAAAACAGAAGTGGTATATGTGAACCCAGACGCATATGCACGCTTGTAAAATTAATGCAAACTTTGAATGATATTATTTTCTAGTATGAGAATTATTTTGTGTGTGTTGCACAAGTTTAACTATTAAGTGGAAGTATTTAATGAGACACTATAACCACGGTGTCCCGCTCACTTAATGTTGGCTCGTGCATAGGTTTGAAAAACTCATACATGTATCGACGCAAGGTTCCTCACCCAATATGAACCTTGTGAGAACTCATGTTAAAGAAAGGGCCCAAGCCCTCCACGATGACCTCCATCACAAGCTTTGTATGCTTGTTGAGTGTCCCACATCGTTGGAGCACAAAGGATTTTTGGTAGAGTGTTTTGTTAGCTTGTTTGTAGACTTGCTTGTTTGCTTTTGCCATGGTTGTGTTGTTTATGTGTGCCCTGCCGTGAATGTTTGAGCAAAAACCATAGTTGTATTTATATACCATGGTGGTAGATCCTATTTGTTTGATTGTGTGAGCCCCTGCCATGCCATCCCTAGAATGCATTAAGTGCGATAAATATCGAGCCTTGAAGATACCTGGTTTTAGGAAAAATCCCGTTGAGTGTTGATCTTTCTATACGTTTCCAACTATAGTCGTGGTTGGAAGGTTTACGAAAAAGGTTTAAAATGTAGGGGTATATTAAAACCGTACAAGAATATCTTGTATAACCCCGGGAATCTCTAAAAGTCTCCGAATCTCGGGACGAGATTCTTTTTAAGGGGGGAAGGTTTGTAACACCCCGAAAATTTAGACAAAATTTTAAATTTATTTTTGGACGCCGGAAAAACTTTTTCGGGTTTCTAAATGTTTTCTTCGAACCCGTTGGTCTTTGATTTGACTTTGGTTCTCTCTCTCAGAAAATTCCCAACCATTCTCTATCTCCGTCGACCTCCACCATAATTCCAGGACATCGTTTTATCTGTTAAACGGTGATTCCAAAATCCTTCCGGTCTATTCCACAAAAAGTCTCCACCGCAATTTTTGCTTGGAATAAATTCTACCAAGCTACCATATGGTTCCCCCACACATATACATCACTCCCATGGAAAAATATTTCCTAGTCCCATGCAATATTCCAAAGATTATTCATATTCTCTTTATGTCAGTTTCAGTCCGAAAATTATCCAGACACCTTCCACTCATCCAAAAATTCTACAATTTAGGGGAGATGAATTAATCCACCTCCTGAACATTTCATTCCACTGCCCAACCTCATTTGAGCAATATTTGAGGTACTTCCTTTGTGTGCTCTTTTCTTGCCTATTTGCAACTTCCAAAGGAACTCCCATTTTTATGTCTCTAAAAATTCCACCAAAAATACCATAGGACCCCATGTCCAAAAGACCATCCATGCAAAAATATTGCATACTCCAATGCGATATTTCCAAGTTAGCCAATATTTTCAAAACTGCCATTTCTAGTCCAGAAATGTTTTAACCAAGCTAGGAACCTCCAATAATTCTGATAAATTCAGGGAAGGCATATTTTGGCATTCCCTACATTTCATCTTTTGGAGCCAAAACCATTTGAGCAACCTTTAGACCACTTCCTTTGTGAGCCCAAATAGATGCCATTTCAAGATCTTCAAACAAACCTACACCTAGAAATTTCCAATGACCATGATACTTGAACAGGTTGACCAATTGGTCTTTAGACACACAAATCCAGGAGATCACCCCAAGGAGAAGCGTGGAACACCACTTTTCCTAAATCATGCCATTATGGCCATTTTAGGCCATCTTATGGAAAACCAATTTCCCATCATCCAAATGACCTCAAACTCCTTGGAAACTCTCCCCTGACCACAACAACCCATGCCTAATTTTTGGGAATTTTTCTGAGATGGGCAAGGCCCCTAACATTTCATCGAACACCTACTGTAGTTTTGGTTTTCTAAAAATTTTAGTCTGCAAAGTTGCACCTCTTTGATTGATTCTTGTTTGTGGGTGTTTGTCTTGATCTTGTGAACCCAGTAGTGCAGATAGTTTCGTGTTTGGACCATCCAGTTGTCGGGAACGCGGTGATGCCGCCCGTGGCGCGCTCGGCCGCCCGGACGCGCACACCGGCATCCCCTGTCCTCTCCCCTTGTCCTCCTGTCTCGCTGTCAACCGCCGAGCGTCGCCGTGCCGAGCCCCTCTCTCCCCTCGCGGCACCTGGCTCCGGCGAGCCAAGCCCTGCCCAGGCCCCCATGCCCCTGCCCAACACCTCGCCTCCGCCGTGCGCCGACAACCGCAAGACGCCGCGCCGCACGAACAGTGCACCGCCAAGCGCAAGCGACGCACCGACGAAACAGCAAAGCTCCAGGAACCCCTCGTGCTCCCCTGTTACTCCAGCTCATCGTTCTTATCCTCCCCCTCCTCCTCTGTGGCCACCCGAGCCCCGACGCGTCGCAACGGCGACCTCCACCCGTGCCCCTGCCTCTGCCCCCTCCGGCTATAAAAGGCCACCCCGGGCTCCTCCCTTCGACACACCTCGCTCTCCTCCCACTCTCCACGCCCCGGCATCACCACAGCACGGGAAATTGACGGAATTTCCGCCGAGTCCGAAGCTCCGCGAGCACGGCACCTCGCCGTGGTAGCCTCCCCTGCCGCTAGGGAGCTCTTGAACGAGCGAGGCGTGGCCTCTGGCTTCTTTCTGCTCGTCCTCGAGCTCTGCGGTGCAGCAGGATGGCGCCGGCATCAGCCTGCCGTGCGGTCGCCATGGCCACAAGGCCGGAGCTCCGCGAGCTCACGGGCGACGCACGGAGGCGCTCCCTCTCGGCCCCATCTCCTTCCCGGGGTGCGGGGTGAGGTGGTGACCTCGCCTCGGTCCTCGCCATGCTCAGCCGGGCCGGCTGCCGCCGCCGGACGGCCACCTCGCGTGCTCTCCCGTATGTGAGAAGCTAGAGGAAAGCTAGCTAGAGATGAACAGTCAACTGATCAGCGCATTTCCAGTTCTACGTTTTCCTCAATCGAAAGCGTATTCCTGAAGTTTACGCTTTCCCAGAGCGGAAACATATTCCAGGGAAAACCCATTTACCCAGCGCGAAACATACTCGGGACAGTACGCAACCCAGCCCAGCTCAGCCAGCTCGAGCTGGGTATCTACTGCCCTGTGCGGTATATAGCTATCCTTCGCTCGCTCGTTTCTCTCAAACCGTAGCTCCGTTTGAGGCGATTCAAATTCCTAAATTCTCGTCTCGACACAACCTTTCCGGTGGTATGAATCCCACCTTGTTCCAAGGAAGTTCCTGAGGTGCCCCTCTTGTGGGTACATTCCGGAGTTTCCGGAGAAGCGGCTTTCGACCCCGACACAGCGAAACCACCCCGACCCTTTCAAGACAAATGGATCCCCGCTTTCAGGCAAGCTAACTCCTTGCTTTAAGCCGTCCAACAATGTTTGGTTGTTACTTGTTGATTGCCATGCTTGGTTGTTTATATCTGTCTACTGTTATATTGTTTATGCCGGTCTGCTATTATTATTGCATGCCTATTCCTCGTCTGTATTTTATATGACCCTTGTATTGCTGCGTATGTCATATTGCCTGTTAAATTATTGCACTCCTTATATTGTTTATCTGTGCGACACTCACATTTCCGGGGCAATGGCCGGGTCTCCCGCCTCAGCCGAGGAAGTGGGGGAAATTATTACAACTGTGCGTCTCGCTTTGCGGGGCTTTGTTTGGTTTTCTTCCTCTTCGCCGAGGTGAGGAGCGGACGAATGTCGTCTTATGATCCTCGGGGTTGGGGGCATTCGTGTTAGTTGCCTCTTGTCCCACCGTCAAATATGGTTGGCTTAGGCCACCCGGACTGCGACGCTGGGAGCTGACTTTTCCGCGGTTCTTTTGCCGAGATTGCTGACACCACGTCGAAGTAACCTTCGAGTGGAATGGATGCTCTCTCATTTTTATGAGTGCTTTTCGGTTATTCTTTACGGTGACACTCACACTTCCGGGGCAATGGCAGGGTCTCCCGCCTCAGCCATGGAAGTGGGGGAAATATTATGCTATTATTGTTATTGTTTATCACTAACCCCCGAGTGACACCGGCCGGGTCTCCCGCCACAGTCACCCGGGTATTATTGTCATTATTGTTATTGTTGTTATTATTGTTATTATTGATACATTGTTGTTTATTCATGCAATTTTTGTGTTGTTATTGTTTGTGCTAGGCTTGTCTTGCTTGTTGTTTGTTGATGCTGATACATGCAGGTTGTTACGTTGTTTATTGTGAATGTTGTATTGGACTAACCCCTGTTGTTTGGACTTGTTATGTTGAAACTTGAATAAATTGAAACAACCCTCCAAGCTTCGATAGGGTCAGTCCATAGTGCCACTAATCTGAACATCGAAAGCACTACCACTGTCGCTCACATGGGCGGGCCTTGACCTACGTAATCCTATTGAGCCTCCCTTGATGCCACCCTTTTGGCAAGTCTAGTCGGTTACCATAGTTGGTCGGGGCTAGTCTTGCGAAGGTTCCGGAGCTAGGCGTCGCTCATAGGTTGGGGACGTGCCGGATTCACTTCTGCATAAGGCATATAGTTATGTCGGTGGCTATATAGGGAGTGTCTTGATGGCGTGAACGGTTGAGTGAGTGTATCAGACCGTCTTAAGGACGTGATCCTAAAGTACCGGTTGTTAATGATCCACTTAGATGAGTGAAGTATTGCAACCTCTCGAGAGTGTAAATCTGGATATCTAGCCTAGTTCCAAGGTCATGGAACAACAGTTCAGTGTCGGTCACACTATTGTCTTTGTCGAGTCAGGAGGTTAAACATAAGTTCGGTTTGAAAGTAAGATGAACAACCTGATGTCACTAAATGAACAATAAGTTGATGCAGGGAATGTTACTTGAGATGTGATTGTGAACCAAGTTTAGGGATGGCGGTGTGATGCGTTGGGAAGCCTATAGTTAGGCCAGAGCCCACATCAACCGTGCGTGCCCAGAGTGAAATGATGAGGCCAGTGGGCCTAGCAGTGATCACAGGTGATGTTGTGTATTATTTGGTACCCACTTGGTACCCCCGTTTTCTCGTCACAGGTAAGCTCGTTGTATGATTGCCGGTGCACGATCCAACCCCACCTGGCTTGGACTCTGTACTGGTGATACCCCCGTTGCTTGCTTATGACATGTTTTGTTGTCAATGCCATGCTACTTTTATGTCATGTATCTAGATTACACCTTGCCATGTTGTAGGATTTTATTTTCAGTGTATACCTTGTTGCATGATTGTTGGATTGTTTGTGGTGAGGGGCGATACTTGCTGAGTGCATAATAATGTACTCACGGGCCTTGTGATTGTGGCCAGGTTTTGTCAAGGATTCATCTTCCACCTTAGTAAGGATTTGAAGCAAGAGCGTGCTAGGATCAGTAGCCCAGCCAGAACCTGTGGAGTGGAGCCGCTCCAAGCCGTAGCCTCTCATATGTCTTCCGCTGCCAGTTAAAACTCTGTATCGTGCCATGCTGGGATTGATATTTCGTCATTCCTTGATGGCCTTGTAAACCATTTGTAGCACTGATGTGCCTGATTGTGTAATGATTTCCATTATGTTACACTGTTGTGACGTGCGGCCAGTTATCTTGGGATGGCGCACGGGACGACTGCCTCTCTGGTAATATATGCCAGGGAGGGGTGTCACACAAGATCTAAACTTGATGGCACAAGAGGAGAAGACAACCATCTAGCTACTGCTATGGACCCATAGTCCAGGGGTGGACTACTCACACATCACTCCAGAGGAAGGCATGGCGATGTAGAGCCCTCCGGTGATGATTCCCCTCTCCGGCAGGGTGCCGTGAAGAGCTTCAGAACCCTCCCGAGCTAGGGTTGACGACGGCGGCGGCGGCTCTGGAATTTTTCGTGGATGGAGGCTCGGGTGTTTATGGTTTTCCCGAGAAAGGCAATTTATAGGCGAAGGGGCGATGTCGGTGGAGGCCCGAGGGCTCCTCACCACGTGGCGGCATGCCAGGGGTGGGACCCGCGCCACCACATGGTGAGGGCGCCTCGGTGCCCCCCTTCGTCTCTCCTTCGGACTCCGTGTACGTGACAGAAAAATAGGACCTTGGCTTTTTCTTTCGTCCAATTCCGAGAAATTTTTCCAGAACAGCTTTTCTGGAATAAAAAACAGCAGAAATCAGGAACTGGCACTGTGGCATCTTGTTAATAGGTTAGTCCCAGAAAATGCATAAAAATGCTATAAAGTGTGAATAAAACATGTAGCAATTGATATAATATAAGCATGTAACATAAGAAATTATAGATACGTTGGAGACGTATCAAGCATCCCCAAGCTTAGTTCTACTCGTCCTCGAGTAGGTAAAATGATAACCACAAATAATTTCTTAGGTGACATGCTACCACATAATCATGATCAAATAATATTGTAAAGCATATGTTATGAATGAAGTGACTCAGGGCAATGGTCTATAGTTTGCTAACAAATAGATAATGAGTAAACAACTGAATCATATAAGCAAAAACTTTTCATAAATAGTACTTTCAAGACAAGCATCAAAAAGTTTTGCATAAGAGTTAACTCATAAAGTAATAGATTCTAAGTAAAAGGCATTGAAGCAACACAAAGGAAGATTTAAGTTTCAGCAATTGCTTTCAACTTTCAACTTGTATATCTCATGGATAATTGTCAACACAAACCAATATAATAAGTGCAATAAGTAAGCATATAAAAATTGTTGCACACAAAGTTGACACAAGTGTTTGCTTCTGAGATAGAAAGGAGTAGGTAAACTGACTCAACCTAAAGTAAAAGAAAGGCCCTTCGCAGAGGGAAGCAGGGATTAAATCATGTGCTAGAGACTTTTAAGTTTTGAAATCATATAGAGAGCATAAAAATAAAGTTTTGAGAGGTGTTTGTTGTTGTCAACGAATGGTAGTGGGCACTCTAACCCCCTTGTCAACCAGACTTTCAAGAGCGCCTCCCATGAAGGACGTTATTTCTACCCAAAGGCAGATCATCCCTCTTCTCTTTTGTTTACACATGTACTTTAATTTGGGTGACACTCCTCCCAACCTTTGCTTACACAAGCCATGGCTAACCGAATCCTCGGGTGCCTTCCATCAATTACATACCATGGAGGAGTGTCTATTTTAAATGATCAACTTTTTAAATTGCTTACTGATAAATCAGGGCAAAACATGTGAAGAGAATTAAAGGTGAAAGTTGTAATTAATTGGGACTGGGCACCCCATTTGCCAGCTCTTTTTGCAAAATTATTGGATAAGCGGATGTATATGCCACTAGTCCATTGGTGAAAGTCTGTCAGGAGTAAATGACAAGGTTGAAAGATAAAACACCACATACTTCCTCATGAGCTATAAAACATTGACACAAATAAGGGATAATAGCTTTTGAATAGTTTAAAGGTAGCACATGAAGTATTTACCACTAGTACAGAACGACACATCAGAAACGGGCCAAAAACCCCATCGGCAACGGAGAAAGGGTCCGTGTCCCCGACCCTGTCACTGATGTGAAGATCTCAATGGCAACGGAG
Source organism: Poa pratensis (assembly GCA_947311845.1). Lineage (NCBI taxonomy): Eukaryota > Viridiplantae > Streptophyta > Magnoliopsida > Poales > Poaceae > Poa > Poa pratensis. Next base: position 58,351,353 of record CAMZMU010000047.1, on the reverse strand, counting down.
GAGATAAACCGTTTCTGATATATTTAACATTAGACACGGAGTTTTGCTAATAACCGTTTCTAATAAGGGTTACAGGAAAACAAAAAAAAACACGGTGACGGGCTGTGCCGTCGATGGAGCCCCGCTCCATGCGACTAGACGGCCGCCCGGTCGTCACCGTATTTCTGTACGCCCTGCTTTACAAAAGTTCATCAGTGCGCGTGGCTGGAGCTCTGCTCCTATGTCTTCACGGCCGCCAGATGAACATCTACTGTCTTTCCTGCTGCGCAAAATGTACTGCTCCTGGTGACGGCACCGTGTATGGAGCCCCGCCCCTAGGTCTTCACGGCAGCAGCATCGTCACCAAGCATCCACCAAGCCCTTGAAACAACGAATATTATTTGTTAAAAACAGCAAACAAAGCTAATAAACAGAGCCAATAAGCAGTAAACAAAGCAAACCGAGCTAAATACATAGCTGAAGAGCTAACTAACAGAGCAAACCAAGCTAAATAAGTAGCAAACATAGCAAATACATAGCTGAACAGAGCTAACTAACAGAGCAACCCGAGCTAAATAAGTAGCTAACATAGCAAATACATAGCTGAACAGAGCAAACCGAGCTAAATAAGTAGCTAACATAGCAAATACATAGCTGAACAGAGCTAACTAACAGAGCAAACCGAGCTAAATAAGTAGCTAACATAGCAAATACATAGCTAAACAAAGCAAACCGAGCTAAATAAGTAGCTAACATAGCAAATACATAGCTGAACAGAGCTAACTAACAGAGCAAACTGAGCTAAATAAGTAGCTAACATAGCAAATACATAGCTAAACAAAGCAAACCGAGCTAAATAAGTAGCTAACATAGCAAATACATAGCTGAACAGAGCTAACTAACAGAGCAAACCGAGCTAAATAAGTAGCTAACATAGCAAATACATAGCTAAACAAAGCAAACCGAGCTAAATAAGTAGCTAACATAGCAAATACAAAGCTGAACAGAGCTAACTAACAGAGCAAACTGAGCTAAATAAGTAGCTAACATAGCAAATACATAGCTAAACAAAGAAAACCGAGCTAAATAAGTAGCTAACATAGCAAATACATAGCTGAACAGAGCTAACTAACAGAGCAAACTGAGCTAAATAAGTAGCTAACATAGCAAATATATAGCTAAACAAAGCAAACCGAGCTAAATAAGTAGCTAACATAGCAAATACATAGCTGAACATAGGTAACTAACATAGCAAACCGAGCTAAATAAGTAGCTAACATAGCAAATACATAGCTAAACAAAGCAAACCGAGCTAAATAAGTAGCTAACATAGCAAATACATAGCTGAACAGAGCTAACTAACAGAGCAAACCGAGCTAAATAAGTAGCTAACAGAGCGGTCATTTACCTTAGGCGAGGCGGGGTCGCTTTCCGTCGCGGATTGCGTCCCAGGCGTCGGTGCCGGAGCCACTGCCAGAGGAGACGTCAGAGGAGACCTCATCCTGCTCGAACACCGGAGCGTCCTCCTCCTCATCCTCCTCCTCCGCCGCCGCCACCGCTGCCGCCGCTGCATCTGGCACAGGGCCCTGGCCAGGGAGAAGAGAGCGGTCTATGGCCGCCCGGAGCCGCGTCTGGAACAACGCCTCCTCGGCGGCTTCTATCGCGTGCTCGGCGGCGGAGATGCGGATAGCTCTCTGCATCGCAGACGCCCGAATGACACCCTCGGCGCGCTCGCGCTCAAAGGAGGCGCGAGAGAGGAGGAGACCGACCTCCAGATCTGTAAGGACCCCTCAGATTTACCGGTCCAAGGTGCCCAAGTTATGTAAACAGATCACGATCCCAATGATCAGTGCATCGCGATCACATAACCAACATGGTATACAGAGTTACATCATCCAACTCGATCCGTACAAGACTTACATAAATGGTGGTCACACGACCAAGCCTGCAACCATCGTCACGCAGGACGGAATTAACCACGATATAGCGAAAGCTTTCGGCTAGCGCCGGCCCTCGTCACAACCGGACGCATTTCCACAGAGCAGTTGACCGGTGACACTCAGTTGGCGTAGTCGTCGGCGTACTCCTCCTCCTCGTCGTACATCTCCTCGTTGAAATCTGGACATTGGAATATCCAGGGACACAGCCATGAGTACAATTACGTACTCGCAAGACCACCACCAGGCTTAAGTTTTCATAGTATGCAATAAAAGCGTTTTCAAAAAAACTGGGATAGGTGCTATATATGACTATAGGGCTTAATTTTCACAAACGACGCTTTTAGACATAGAGAATACAACATCTCTATATCTTTGTTGAACAAATCATTTGGAGATATAATTCTACTTCTTTTAGAAATGGCAGAAAAACCATGTCCACGTTTGAAAACACTTTTGTAAAGCTTTCTTCAAATCACTAGGATAGGATGCCCCTTTTTCCTTTCCGGGTTCCGACTGGTTGACTCCCCGAGACCAACCATCTTCTCCCAAAATCCGTACCTCCCAGGTACCTCCTTGATGCCTCCTTTTTCTTTGCCGAAAACAGTTTCTTTTCAAAACATAAAAATGCCCATACGCCTAGATCGGGGGCCTTTCCAACCGTCCATGACCGAGGACTCGGCTATTCGAATAGATTTACACTCTGCAGAGGTGGTACACTTTCACCACAAGATTCGGATGGTCTGCCGTGGATCAACCACGGACTGTACAGAGACAGCATGCACACATCAGACGGCCGATCCTAACTTCCACTATGTCAGTGCTAGTATAATAATATCCTCTTCGAGTGGGTTTGTTCTCCCCGGCACCGAGTGAGCTAGCCGTATCGATCCGGTTTCCCCTAGTCTCACACCGCCATGACAGGAGACCCACCGTTGCTTCCCGGTGGCACACGAAGTCCACACTTTGTATGCCCATATCCAGCATTCGGTTCCGGGGACTCTAACCCCTTCTAGCCAATTGAGGAGTATTCGAATACTAACACCAACAAGCTTCCGCTAAGCCCCGTGCCCATTTTGAGGTAATGTGGTTGTACGGGTTAATTGTTCGGGTGAGCCGCTAGGGCTGTACTTTGTTTTCAAAAATCATCTCCACCTCCGACTGCTCCCAGCAGCTCGGGTTTTCATAATCACTTCCGATTGCTCCCAGCAACTCGGGTTTTCGTAAACATCTCCGATTGCTCCCAGCAACTCGGGTTTTATAAAACACTTTCTCGCCGATTCCTCCCAGCAACTCGGGTTTTCTTCCGAAAACATTTCATCAAAACCAGGCTCCCATCCTATAGTTTTGAGATAAGATTATAAGGATATACTACTAGAAAATATAATTTTCTAGATAGCGCCTTCAGTAGAAGACTTCTCAAGTAAAGACTTATTCTTATAAAACCTATTATATACTAGTGGATATCTTTGGCCAAACAATATTTTGTAAAAATAGTTTTGGGGTGGCAAAATGCCACAAAAGAAATAAAGCATGCATTATTTTATTTTCAAAACAAAACATGCTTTGTAGAAATAATAGGATTTTAGTAGGGTGGTGAGGTGGCTTGCCTGGCTCAGCAATATGTCCCTGTACTTTTCCTTGTTGATCAAAATAAATGAATTCCCATACTTCTCAAATAAATCGTTCTTCAATAAATCCTCTCGAGAGGCCACCCCGATAGTGTCGATATCTAGCGTCGCAAACAGGGAAATAAACAACACTCAATACACCAAACCAAAACCACAAATGATACACAACAAGTAACAAACCACAAGTATAAAATTAATCAATCAAGCAACCAACTAAGCATATTTTCTAAACAACCAAAGACACTAAGTGAACTTAATTGGAGAACACTTAACACAAGTTTCATTCTCTGCTAACAAAGCAGTTCCAACTAACAAGCCATTTTATCAAGCCATAGACTTATGGGCATCATACTAATGGAAGTATGACACCACCACCCTAATAGTTAAATAGGTGGTTTTAAGTAAACCCTAAATCAAAACTCCCCTTAGGGTGATTAGGTCATTTAACAAGGCGGCTACAGTAGTTTAGGAAATACTTCACACAAAAGTATCTCTTTAGTTTTCAGGAAATAGTTCAGACAAAAGTTAAGTTACTACTTATTTTCTATTAATAAAATAATTCACCAAGCTAAGATAGAGACATTAACAAACTACTCATGCTAATATTTAACTTAAAGACTACCAAGTTTAACTAACAAGGCAAACATATTAAATCACACAAACATGTTTGGCAACTACAATACAATTAATTATTTAATTACAAATAGGGTTAAGGTGAGATTTAGGCAACCTTTATGGATCACTTTCAAATTGTAAAACTAAGCATCACTAATAAACTTAAACAACCAGTAGCTAACATTCTTAATTGAAAGTGGTTATTTAGCTCATATAATTTATTAGACAACACCAACATAATCAAACAAGTGTTAAGCTTTTCAATCACCACTTAACAACACATGCTTAACTCAAATCAAACCTAACACATACCACTAACAGTACTAACATACTAAAAGTAACTTGATTTGGTGAGCTACAGCACCAAAACAATTCACAACAACAAAAACAACATTTTCATAAAGGACCAAACAATTGTTTTATCATTTTTAAAAGGCAGAAAACACCATTTTAAGAGTTTATTAAATCCAGGGTGTTCTGTTCAACCAAATTTTATGAAAAGCTAGGTTTAGATTCCTTGTATGATTTAGAAACTACTGCAATTGGATTTACCCAAAAATCTTATTCACAGAAAATCAGATAAATGCTAGGAAACCCTACTGGTCCAAACTTCAAACACATACAATTTTAAACCTAAGCATCACAAACATATGAGGTTAATTTCTACAGAAAGCTACACTCACATGCTTTCCAAAACAATTGGATTCACAAATTTTGGATTCATAAAACTCAAGATATTAAGGATTTAGTGAAAAAGTAACTTTTTACAAGATTTTACCTACACAACAATTAAAGTCATAATTTGGCAAACAACCAGTTCTGCATGATTAAGAAAACACATAGGAACACTACAAAATTGGAATCACTCAGTTTGCATGCTCGAGGATTAAATGGTGAATTAAAACCTACACATATCTAAACTGGATTTATAAAACAGAAAACGTTTTTATCAGAAAAACACACAAACGGGCCAGATCCGACTTTGGGCCAAGCCAACAGTGTTGGGCCGGCCCACGGCGCTGCGCGCGCTGGCCAAGGGGTAAGTCACCCTAGGATCGAGATCTAAGGGCCAGGGATAGATCTGGGAGGCTCAAACATGAGCCGTTGATCTACAGATCGACGGCTGCTGCTATTCTTCTTCTCTAGGACGCAAGCAGCAGGTTCAGAGGTCCGGCAATGGCGTGGAGCTCGGGCTGCTCACCTTGGGGCACGTACGGGACCTCCTAGGGTTGGTGGAGGACGCATAGAGCTTGGGGAGGCTGTGGGTGGCTGCAGTTCTTGATGGAGCGGCCTAGAACGACGGCGAACTCGACGACGTCCACGACAGGCACGGGATGGCAGCGGCTGCTCCATGGACTTCCTGGACAAAATAATGGGTGCATGAGGGAGAGAGGAGCAAGGGGAACACGGAGGTGCAAGAATGGAGAGCAGAGAGGGACGACATCGAAGGCGAGATTGCTCGCAAGCTCTCGGGTCCGAGATGGACTTCTCACGTTCCTCGCCGACAGAGGATGAGAGGGCAATGTCTCTTGCTAGGGGTGGGAGAGTGGAGGCTGGGGAGTGCAAATGGCAGGGTTAGGGCACGGGAGGAGGCCCGTGGCCTCTTATCCAAAAGGTGGCCGGTCCATGGTGGACTCGGAGCACAAGCTCGAGTTACGAGGTGCACGGGAGCGGGATTGGCTCGGGGAGGTGGTGGAGGAGCGTCTGCTGGCACTGTTTCTCATTTTGGAGGCGAGCTACTGGCCTGGGGCCGTTGGCAAGGTCTGGGACAAGGGAGAGGTCGTGTCTGCCCATTAAGTGCTCGACAAAATGCCCACAAGGAGAGGACAAAAGGGGAGGCCGGGCTAGGGTTAACCAGGGTCGAGGGAAAAGGTCCAGGGGTTGTTGGGAGCCCAGAACACGTCCAAGGCATAGGGAGTGAGAGAGGGGTGAAGTGAATGAGGAGTCATGGCCATGCATGGCCTAATGGCCACGGCCATCATACTCTCTTTTCTCTTTCTCGATCCTGCAGCAACAAGCAACACAATAACGAGCCAAGACAGTAACTAGGAGATATAGGGAGGGATATGGGGTGCTGAGGAAAGGTTAGAAGAGTTTTAGGGCAAGGTTGAGGTCTTGACAGAAAATTCAGAAATCTGTTAACATGATGGTCTCAAAACCATCATGCATAAGTGACCAAATGACCAAGATTGATAAGAAGAAAGATACATAGATGAAGTACTACCTATGGTGACCACAAAGTTCACAATTGCACAAATTTACAGGGAGGTTTACAGGGTTTTGCGAGGGGTCGAAAAGAGAACAAAATAACAGTTTCAGAAAAATGCAGTTTTCAGACTTGGTGAAAATTCTAAGTTCCAGGAAACTGTTATCATGAGGGTAACAAAACCATCATGGGTATGTGACCAAATGGACAAAAGAGTCCATAAAAGGGTACAGGGATGAGGTGCTATCTATGGTTATCCCAAGGGTCACCAATGCACGTCTGTGGAAGAAAGTTTGGATGGTTTTGAAATGAGACAAAAAGAGAATAAAGTAACAGGTTCAGAAAACTGTTATTTTGGTGGAATCAAAACCATCATGGATTAAGAATGTTAAAAGCATACAGAGGTAAACTAAAACATAGGGTGATACCTAGGATGACAAGGATGGATGATGTGGTTGTACATTTCCAAAATAAACACCACAAAGATAAAGGTGAGGTTCTAAAGAGGCAATCTTTTAACAACAAAGAAGATAGGTCCAAAGATGGTTTTACCAAATTTTCTTCAAGAGTTTGAATAGTATTTGCAAATATTTTTGAATAAAGGAGTTACATATCACCAAAGGAATGTTGGATAATTTTTCTAAGAATTTTTGAAATACTTTTATTCATAAAACATTTTAAAATCCATTTCTGGCCTTTTTGTCAATAAATTATTATACTAAGAAAAATGTTTCCAAAACAAATATTTTTGAATAGAGATGAGAGGTTATATCATATGGATCACAGAAGTGATTTTTAAGAAATAACTCTTTTGAAAAATTATTTGAGATCTCTTGTGAAAACAAAGAAAACAAGAGGCTTTTTAGTAAGCACCAAATCATTGGAGAGAAAATGGTTTTAATGGTCAAGGCAAGAACATTGGCTATAATAGTGGTGAAATACAAGTAAAAAGAATGGCAAGGAACTTAGGTTGATCTCAAAAGGAATAAGAAGTGATTTTAGAAAGGATGCAAAGATAAGAGTGGTAGAGACACTAATTGAATTGTCATAAAAAAAAGGCATTGGAATCAAATGATAGGAGGTTTCAAATTACCCTTTCAAAACTTGAATAGAAGGTGAGGATATGGGATACAATTTCCTTGATGGATCACTGATGAGAAGAGCAAGATTTGCCACAATGGCATGTCTCCAAAGTTGGAAGTTTCTATTAGCTAAAAAGACATCTTAAGATGGGAGAAGGTATATGGACTATTTTACTTGTCATAACATTGATCACAAGGGTCATAATATAACTAGGTTGAGCTCCAAGGTGGATAATTAGAGAGGTCATCGACACAAACACAAACCACAACAAGTCAAACAGTGCAAACATGGGTGAAACACATCCATAAACAACATAACTCAAAAAGTTTTTGTTGGTTCTGATTTTTGGCTCTCTAATAATTGTGTTTTTCTGGCCTCCCAAAATTGGGCTGTGACAAGATCCTCGTCCTCATCGTCCGAGGAGGACGATGAGGACGAGATCCGGGCATCGGTGGCCGCCGCCGCCATGGATCTGGATGGGATTTGACGGCTCAGAATGAACTCGCGACCGCAGTCGCCGGGGATCTCGCCCCAGTTGTAGGGGAGATCCGGGCTGCGCCTCGGAGGGTGGGAGGAGGAAGATGCTCCATCCTGACTTCCATCGGCGCCGGAGGGGTTCGCCATCGATGGGTGAAGTAGGAGGAGAGCGTGTGCGGCTAGGGTTAGGAACTGGGGAGAGTGAGACTGAGAGTGAGAGTGAGATACAGTACTAGAGTGGGAGATATTAATACCGGCACCGCTTAATGTGCCTTCACATGGGAAACGGAGATAGACCGATCTCCGTTTCTGATGTGGCAATATCAGCAACGGAGATATTCTTTCCTCCGTTGCCTATATATGAGCAACGGAGATCTTTTCAGCCTCCGTTACCATTGTGTCGGGCCCATCGACCGACTAGCGCGCGCGCGCACTCGCGGAAGCGCGCGGAGCTCATTTTTCTGTCGCCTAACTCTTGTCGTTGCCATAGAGGGGTATCCGATGTGTCGTTCTGTACTAGTGTACTTGGAATGGCAGAAAATACCACATAATAGGTAGTTATGGTGGACACAAATGGCATGGGTTTTGGCTCAAGGATTTGGATGCACGAGAAGTATTCTCTCTCAGTACAGAGTTTAGGCTAGCAAGGTTGTTTGAAGCAAACGCAAGATATCAACCAGTACAGCAAGACTTACATGAAAACATATTGCAAGCATTATAAGACTCTACACTGTCTTCCTTGTTACTCAAACACTTTTACCAGAAAACATCTAGACCTTAGAGATAGCAAACATGCAAACCAAATTTCAACAAGCTCTACGGTAGTTCTTTACTAATAGGTTTTTAACTACATGATGCAAGAGATTAAACATGAAATACTTGAGAGCTCAAAACAATTGCCAAGTATCAAATTATCCAAGACAATGATCTATATGTGTGTCTTTTCGATATACCATCTACCACATGTTGCATTTTCTGTTTTCAACCAAACACCAATCAACTTATTTCAACAAAAACTCTCCAAATAATTTACAAATGAAACAAGAGAGTACCATCTACAAGAACTAACAGCTCTGAATAAGAGATGCATGAAAAACAGGAGCTAAAAGCATAGCAGTAGCTAGATAAGAATACTCAACAGATATAAGTGAAGAATATGAGTATTCACATGAAAAAGCGGAGCGTGTCTCTCTCCCACACAAGAATGCTAGGATCCAATTTATTCAGAAAATAAAAATAACAATGCGAAAATAAAAGCACACAGACGCTCCAAGTAAAGTACATAAGATGTGGAAGAATTAAAATATAGTTTCACTAGAGATGACCTGATAAGTTGTTGATGAAGAAGGGGATGCCTTGGGCATCCCCAAGCTTAGACGCTTGAGTCTTCTTGAAATATGCTTGGGTGACCCACGGGGCATCCCCAAGCTTAGGCTTTTCACTCTTCTTGATCACATCATATCATCCTTCTCGCTTGATCCTTGAAAACTTCCGCCACACCAAACTCAAAGTAATTCTCATTAGAGGATTAGTGCATAATCAAAAATTCTCATATTCTACAGTGACACAATCATCACCAATACTTCTGGACATTAGCTATAGCCACTGATGTTTTATGGAGCAAAGAAATCCAATCAAACATAGTAAAAGAGGCAATGCAAAATAAATGGCAGAATCTGTCAAAACAGAACAGTCCGTAAATACGAATTTTTTCAAGGCACTTAAGTTGCTCAGATTGAGAAACTCAAAACTAATGAAAGTTGCGTACATATCTGAGGATTACGCACGAATTGTTTCAGAAATTTTCAATTTTTATGGAGTGAATAAAGCTCAAAACCGTGGACAGAAAAAATCGGTCCCTGTGCAAAAATCCAAATCTAGCATCAACTTTCTACTAGAGACTTTACTTGGCACAACATTGCAAGAAAATAAAGATACAAAGGAGTTGTTACAGAAGTAAGCACACTCCTTGACTCAAATAAAATAAAAATAACAGGAAATAAAATGATGGGTTGTCTCCCATAAGCGCTTTTCTTTAAAGCCTTTTAGCTAGGCATAGTAATTTTTATGATGCTCACATAAGGATAAGAGTTGAAACATAAAAGAGAGCATCAAAAAGCATATATAAAACATGTTTAAATCTAAAACAAGTCAGTGAAGCACAGAGTGACTAGCACAGGAAGGCAAAACAAGTGCAAATTCAAAACTTTCAACATAAAGAGAGGAGACATAATATTATTGAGATATATGAAATTGTGTCTCCCTCTCTCATTATGACCATTAGGTCTTAAAGCAACCAGCATATAAAAGCAACACAAGAGAAAGCTCAAAACTTTCATCATAAAGAGAGTAATTTTAAGAACATGAAGATTGCTATAACCATATTTTCCTCTCTCAAAATAATTTTTAGTAGCATCATGAATAGACTCAACAATATAGCTATCACATAAAGCATTCTTATCATGATCCACATGCATAGAAGTATCATTACTCTCCACATAAGCATAATCATTAGTAATAGTGAGAGTAAAACTATCACAGCCATCATTGTAATCATCATAAATTGCAGGCATAGTATAATCATAATGAACTTTATCCTCAATAGTAGGTGGAACTAAAATATCACAATCATTATAATCATCATATATTGGAGGCAAAGTATCATCAAAGCAAATTTTCTCCTCAAAACTTGGGGACTAAAAATATCATACTCATCAAAACCAGCTTCCCCAAGCTTAGAACTTTCCATGGCATTAGCAATAATGGTGTTCAAAGAACGTATGCTAATAACATTGCTACTATCATGCAAATAAAGTTCCATAGGTTTTTTAATTTTCTCTTCAAACACTTCCTGTCCCAACTCAAGATAAATTTCATAAAGCTCTCTCATGTTATTTTCAGCCATAGGACTAGTTTCAAGGAAAGTAACCATTGATAGCAAGTAAAGAACTAGACATCCGAAATAAACTAGATGCAGGAATTTAATTTTTTTGTGTTTTTGATTTTTAACAACAAACAAGATAAAATAAAATAAACTAAGCAAGACAAAAACAAAGTAACGAGATTGGAAGCGTGAGACTCGCCTTGCAGAAGCTCCTCTAATTCCCCGGCAACGGCGCCAGAAAACTGGCTTGATGCATGTTAAGTTACACGTCCGTTGGGAACCCCAAGAGGAAGGTATGATGAGTGCAGCAGCAAGTTTTCCCTCAGTAAGAAACCAAGGTTTAATCGAACCAGTAGGAAGTCAAGGGTCTTCTGAAGGTTGTTGGTGGCTGAATGTGGCACGGCGCAACACCAGGGAATCAGCAGCAACGAGGAACCTGCACACAAGACAATCAAACAACTTTGCCCCAACAAAACAGTGAGGTTGTCAATCTCACCGGCTTGCTGAAAACAAAGGATTAAAAGTGTGGTGTGAAAATGATGTTTGCTTGCAGAGAATTAAAGAGAACAATGATTGCAGTTGGTTGTATTTCAGATGTAAAAGAATGGACCGGGGTTCACAGTTCACTAGTGGTGTCTCTCCATAATAAAATACTAACATGCTGGGTAAACAAATTACAGCTGGGCAATTGACAAAATAGAGAGTGCATAACAATGCATATACAAGTCATGATGATCGCTATGAGATTTACTTGGGCATTACGACAAAGTACACAGACCGCTATCCAGCATGCATCTGTGCCTAAATAGTCCACCTTCAGGTTAGCATCCGCACCCCTTCCAGTATTAAGTTGCAAGCAACAGACAATTGCATTAAGTAGGGTGCATAATGTAAACAATACAAATATCCTTAGACAAAGCATTGCTGTTTTACCCCTAGTAGCAACAGCACATCCACAACCTTAGAACTTTCTGTCACTGTCCCAGATTAAATGGAGGCATGAACCCACTGTCTAGCATAACTACTCCCTCTTGGAGTTACAAGCATAAACTTGGCCAAAGCTTACACTAGCAACGGAGAGCATGCAAGATCATAAACAACATAGGCATGATAAATCAATAATCAACTTGACATAGTATTCAATATTCATCGGATCCCAGCAAACACAACATGTAGCATTACAATAAGATGATCTTGATCATGATAGGCAGCTCACAAGATCTAAACATGATGGCACAAGAGGAGAAGACAACCATCTAGCTACTGCTATGGACCCATAGTTCAGGGGTGGACTACTCACACATCACTCCGGAGGAAGGCATGGCGATGTAGAGCCCTCCGGTGATGATTCCCTCTCCGGCAGGGTGCCGGGAAGAGCTTCAGAACCCTCCCGAGCTAGGGTTGACGACGGCGGCGGCTCTGGAATTTTTCGTGGATGGAGGCTCGGGTGTTTAGGGTTTTCCCGAGAAAGGCAATTTATAGGCGAAGGGGCGATGTCGGTGGAGGCCCGAGGGCTCCTCACCACGTGGCGGCGTGCCAGGGGTGGGACCCACGCCACCACATGGTGAGGGCGCCTCGGTGCCCCCCTTCGTCTCTCCTTCGGACTCCGTGTACGTGACAGAAAAATAGGACCTTGGCTTTTTGTTTCGTCCAATTCCGAGAATATTTCCAGAACAGCTTTTCTGGAATCAAAAACAGCTGAAAACAGGAACTGGCACTGTGGCATCTTGTTAATAGGTTAGTCCCATAAAATGCATAAAAATGCTATAAAGTGTGAATAAAACATGTAGCAATTGATATAATATAAGCATGGAACATAAGAAATTATAGATACGTTGGAGACGTATCAGTCGACGCCTCCCTCCTCGCGAGCACGCACGGGAGGCGCTGGAGGCCGACTGCCGCCGGCGATGGGCGGCCCGGCGGAGCCAGCCGAGGACGGCGGCGAGGCCGTGGGGCAGGGCCACGCCCGGGGAGGGTCCTAGGTGGCTGAGGGAGGCCGGGGTCGTGTCGTCCTCGAGCTCGCCCAGCTCGCCCAGCACGGCCATGGCAGCAGCTCGGTGATCTCTCTCCTCTGCTGGTTCTAGGATGGACCGAGGGTGGGGATGGGTGTGTAGGGACAAGGGGAGGCTACCCTGCTGGTTTGGACGAGCAGCGGCGCTGTGGTGAGCTTGCTCGGTTCGTAGACCGACGGTGTCCACCTCGGTGGTTTTCCACCGAGAGCAGCCCTGCCCTTGAGCAAACCAGAGAGAGAGCCAGGGGAAGGGAGGGGGTGCGTGGTTGTGGCTCGGATTTGCTCGGGCTGCTTGGGGTGGCTTTACACAGAGGTATGGTTGCCTCCAGATATTTCTCCTCCACCCAGGAGGATAAGAACGAGGAGGGGGTGAGGCTGCTGTGCTGGACGCACAGTGTCGCACGAGGCTGCACTGTGACGGCGGTTAGGCTAAACAGGTTTAAGCTAAGCGAGTTTAGGTCATGCCAAAGCGTGCGTCTAGAGCGCGACGCGAGCGGCATCGTCGCGTTCCCGGTGACTCGGGGCGCCAAACGGACAACGGTTTCCACCACTGGGTTCGTAACGACGAGAGCAACCCATTAAAACAAGAATCACTCAAGGATTCCAAACTTTGTAAAGTAAGATTTTCAGAAAACCAAAGGCACCGAAGGTGCTCGATGAAATGACAGGGGCCTTGCACATCTCAGAAAAATCCCCAAAAATTACCACTGAGTATTTGTGGCATAAGGAGGGTGTCTATGGAGTTTGAGCCCAAATGTGTACTGGTAAATTGGGTTTCGACAAGATGTCCAAAAATGGACACAATGGCATGGTCATGGCAAAGTGATTTTTCACACTTCACCTTGGGGTGATTTTCTGGATATGTGTGTCTATGGACCATGTGGTCAATGTGACCAAGTCTCATGGTCATAGGATTTGTCCAGGTATAAGTTTGCTTGAATATCTCAAAAGGGCACCATTTCGGGCTTACAAAAGTAAGTGGTAGATTGGTTGACCAAATAATTTTGGTCCCAAAAGGAAAAGTGTTGGTAATGGAAAATTATTCCTCCCCTGAATTTATGAGAATTTTTGGAGACGCGTAGCTTGACTCAAACATCTCTGGATCAGAAATGGCATTTTGGAAAATAATGCCCAACTTGGAAATATTGCATTGAAGTATGCAATATTTTTGCATGGATTGTCTTTATATGAATATGGGAGTCCTCTGATATTTTTAGTGGAATTTATCCAGCTATGGAAATAGGCTTCCCTTTGGTAGGTGGAGAAAAGGGTTTAAAAGGTTCGATAATTAGGGCTAGGGTTTTTGAGAGAAAACCTAAGCATTAAAATTTTCACGGGTGATGGAGTGGTTCGTGGAACACTGGGAAATTCTTGAGAGAGCAATTCCCCAGTCAAATCATCCTCAAAAGATTTGAAGAAATATTTAGGATAAGAGGAAAAAGTTTTTCAGGTGGCGGAAAACACCACTAAAATTAGTATGAATTTTTTGGGTGTTACATGCACTTTCTCCTCGAGAGGAGCTTCTTCGATCTCGGTCTGGGATACAACACCGACACAGCCCCAAGTGTCTTGTTCCCTGGTGGTAGCGACGGCACCCAGACTTGGAGGTCACCATCTGCGGCGGGGTGAACCCTGGACTAGATTGCTTTTCTTTTCTATGTTCTAGGGTTCTTTGTGTAATTTTTCTTTCCCCCGTGTTGTAATTTATTTTGCCCTTAAGGGAGCTGTCTGTAATTTTGCACCCGCCGATTAAGTAATGTCGGTTTCCAGGCCCTTCAGGGCCTCTCCCGTTAAAAAAAAGGCTTCCTAGCTATGGAAATTATTTAAACCAAATAAGACTCGATAAAGTTCAAGCTTAAAGTTCAAGGTTAAATAGACGAATGTGAAAATCATTCAAAATAGATGTGACTATCCAACAACAGTTCTTTACACATGACCGACCCAGTAATAGTCTGGTATTGTTTTGTTCGAAGGGCGTCTATTTCGAGATCTTTGAGTTTTCCTTGAATTCAATATAGTTTCATGACTCTGTGGAAAACACTGATCTTAATTCCTATTAGGGAGACCTTGAAAGTATCCATGGCAGCAATAGATTTAGCAAAACCATACGAAAAAATTATAACAGGTCTAATATGAATTAAAAAAATATGCATGGAGAATTTCGAAGGATCTGTGTTCTACAAAAACTCTATGAAATACTTTAAATCAAGTAAGGGTTTACAAGGTTGAAGGGGTATAAGTGGACAAACGCCCACAAACAAGAAAACCAACGCGATTCATCCAATCAAGCGATCCCCATTTCCTTGCATATTTTGACGAAGGTTAACTCTCTTCTCGAACTTTTGAGTTTTGCTTCAATTGAGTATACTAAGGGCGATTTCTAATGGGCTCCTTCTTATGCATAAGCAGGCTTATGGATTTTGGTGGAAAAAACTATGGTGGGTAGAAGCAACTCGAAGCTGTTCGGTACAATTATTTTGTGCTTCTAGAGTGCTGACATCTTAAAAATTTATGAAAAAGATTAAACTGCTGACAACTTGGTCCCACTTAGCAGTGGCTCTCTCGCAACAATGGCACGGCCGGAGCGTGGTCGAGCAAGGGATCGACGAACGCGCGCGCGCTGGAGAAGACCACGACGACCATTGCAGTGGTGGTCGGCGGCGGAGCTCAAGGGCTTGGCCACACTGAGCATGGGAAGGAGAGGACAGAGGTCCATAAGGACCAGGAGCTCACTCTAAGCCCGACGGAGGGGTCAGGGAGGGCGGAGAAGGCACGGCGGCGACGAATAGTGGCGGCATAGCTCTGGCCAGAGTTGGAGAAAGAGTCCCGATTCCAGCGTTATGGACGGTCCCAACAAACGTGAGTTGGGGAGGCGGCAGAGGAGGTCGAGGCGAAGCTCTCAGCATGCCCGGTTCTTCTCGGCGCGGCACGAGACGGCGGGGCTAGGTTTCTGTCGGGGTCGGGTGAACAGGCAGATACGAGCGATGTGGACAATTTTTTTATTTTTCCTTTTTTCTTCCCCAACCGTTATTCCCTGTGGTGGCACACCTTCTATAAATAAGAGCAAAACAAGTGGCAAATATGTGTACCGCTTCGGAGAAGCTCGGGAGGCTGTCAAGAAACGAGTCGGAGTTCGGGGTGGTTTTTGCCTATAAACTAGAGAGTTCTTTTAGCAACGCGGTTTTCCCACAACTAAGAGTATACCTACCGCTTATCATGACCGTTGATTTTGCATCCAACAAACCATATCATTCCTACTATTTTATGTGTTAAAAATACTAAAAAATATGTTAATGCGTGGTTTTATTTTTTTCTGTCAATGCATGCACAGAAAATTCATGTTAGTACATGAATCTAAAATTTAAATTACATAAATCCATTAATTATTGATAATGCATTGACATTTGGAGATTCATTGATAAATTTGTTGGACGAATGTTGATAAAATGAAGGGTGTGGATAGTTGGTAGATATCCTCTTAGTTGTGGTATTACATTTTTGTTCTTTTAGGCTTGTTCTGCTGCCCAAAAGAAGTCTTTGAGGCCATCCCCAATTTCCTTGCATATTTAACGAAGGGTGTCTCTCTTCTCGAACTTTCGAGTTTTTCTGCAATTCAGTTACTAGTTCGTAAAGATTCATTTTCAAAACAAAAAAAAGGAGTTCATAAAGAATCTTTTAAACACACTAGCAATTCAAATCCCAATTTAGGCGTGTCTCCAAAGTGTCTTGACCCAAAATTGCACGGACCGCTACCCACTGTCTCGTTCGGGCGCTATGCGGATATGGCAATCACACGTCAGCCTTTCTTACTGCCGCCGCGACCACGCGATGCCCAGAACTTAATCCTAAGCTCCCGCCTCTCCAGCATCTTCTCCACCTCCACGATGGGGAGCCCCTTGGTCTCCGGCACGCAAACGAGCACGAAGCCGAGCGCCGCCACGGACAGTCCCCCGAAGATGAGGAACGTCCACGCCGGCCCGATGGCCTCCGTCAGCGATAGGAACGACTGCGCCACGACCAGGTTCGACACCCAGTTCGCCGTCGCCGCTACGCCACCGCACACGCCACGGTGCCGCAGCGGGTAGATCTCCGAGTTCACGATCCACGGCACCGTCCCCATCCCGGGCGAGAAGAAGGCGATGTACAGCGCCAGGCCGGCCATGGCCAGCCACCCGTATCGGCTCGGGCACCCGCGCGTGTACCACAGCCGGCCCTCTCCGTGGCACGTGTCGCGCACCGTCGAATTGGACAGCAGGCACGCGCCGGGAAGGAGCTTGCTGCCGGCGCCGGACGCGCAGAAGCCGCACTCCGTCGAACTGGCCTTGAGGCAACGCGTGCAGTCCCAGCCGGAGCTGTTCGTCCGGTAGTCTGCGCAGGTGAGCGAGCGGTCGAAGTGGCTGGTTTCGGCAGCGCCGACGGCGGGGGAGTGGGAGGTGGTCTCGTGGAACACGGTGGAGAGCAGAGCGAGCGAGGCTATGACGCCGACAAGGCTGATCACCAGCAGCTTCCTCCGGCTGGTGCGGTCGATGAAGTAGATGCTGACGATGGAGCCGAGCGCGTTGAGGCCGGAGGTGACCAGCGACAGCGCGAGCGCTGTCTGATTGGAGGCGAACCCGGCGAGCTGCACGATGGTGGGGCTGTAGTACATCACCATGTTGATGCCCACCAGCTGCTGGAACACCTGCAGCCCCACCCCGGCCACCAGCCCCCGCCGCACCGTCTTCGTCTTCACCAACGCCGTCAGGCTTAACTTCTCCGACGACCCCCGCTCCCGCGCTTCCGCCTCCACCGACTCCTTCAGTTCCTGCATCTCCCTCGCCACCTCCTCCACCGCCGTGTATATCTTCCGCAGGATCGCCTCTGCTTCCTCCAGCCTCCCTGACATGGTCCAGTCCATTCAGTGTAAAGATTACATGAAAGACCCAAGAAAAAATTACTCCCTATAACTAACTAAAATTACCTTTCTGTAAAGCCATCTTGGTGATTCGGGGAGGAAGAGCATGAGGACGAACTGGAACACGGCAGGGAGGCCGGCAACTCCGAGCATCCACCTCCACGTGCCCGGCGCCTTGGTGAAGGCGAGGTTGATGAGGTAGGACAAGAATTGGCCTCCGGTGATGAGGAAGCCGTTGGTGCTCACGAGGGCGCCCCGGATCCTGGCCGGTGACGCCTCAGAGATGTAGACCGGCGCCGTCATGGAGGCCATGCCGACGCCGAGGCCGACGAAGACGCGGCCAACCACGAGCTGCGCGGGGCCCATCGCCGACGCCATGACAGCCGCACCCGCGAAGAAGAGCAGGTCGGCCACGAGGAGTGACGTCCGCCGCCCGAACCGGTCGTTGGCCCAGCCGCCGACCGCCGCGCCGATGATTGCGCCGGCCACCGCCATGCTCACGATCATTTCCTACACCAACCATACATCTCTTACTGTGAGTCATCTCTAACTATATCAAAGACGGAACCTTTCGCGGCCTCTCAGCGATCAAAAATCGACGGGCCCGGCGGGATTCGCCGTCGCCTCTTCTCTCCCCTCGCCAAAAGCCGCCTGCCGACGCGCCGCGCCGTCACCGGAATCGCCGCCGCCGTGCGACCGCTCCCTCTGCCGCGTCTGCACCTCGCCGCGGCCGCTCCGGCGACACAAAAGAGGCGGCGCCGCCGTCCGCGGGCAGCCCGCCTCCGCGCGCCTCGGACGCGCGCGGGCACACGACCCGCCTCGCCGTGCGCGGCTGCTCCGCCGCGAGCTCCGCCGCGTGGCCGATTCCGCCACCCGCTTGCGTCCCCGTATGACGTCAGCACACACCCTGACATGTGGGACCCCACTGTCAGCGTTAGAGCAATTACAAAAAATACTGGAAAACCGTAAAATTCATATCTTTTAAACCATAATTCAGAAAAAAAACAACTAATGTACCAAAATTTTCAAAAAAACAAAATCTTTACAGATAAAACATTTCTAAACATCATCAAACAACTAGATTCCTCTTTAAATTCATAACTTTTTAACCATAATTCAAAACAACAACAAAAAAAAACTAAAATAGCAACAATTTCAGAAGAAAAAAAACTTTTACAGCTAACACAATTCCATGCATCATCAACCAACTAGAATTCTTGATTAATTAAAAGAAATACAATATGAAATATAACATTTGTGCAAATGACATCTCACCTCCATTTAATCCCATATTTGTATTTGTTTTCTTCTATTTTTTGCTTCGCATTAAAACAACATTGGAATAATGATCACCATGCACATAAATGATTGCAGCAAAATTTAGCTTACAAAACAAGTATAATTTCCTTTTTTGAATTCTATTTTGTTCTAATACAGTTGCAAAAATACATTGAAATTAAATCTTTGTATTTATTTTCTTTTATTTTTTTATTCTCTTTTGCTTTGCAGTAAAACAACATTGGGATAACGATCAAAAAGAAGAAAAATATATGCAAGACCTTTTAGTTTACAAAACGATTATGTGAGCATCCCACAAACTAGCTAACAGCAAAGTTTCAAAAAAAAAAAACTACTCCCTCCGTTCCTAATTATAGTGCGTTTGGGGGAATTTCCGACCAGGTGAAAAATGAAAAAAAAGACAATTATACCCTCACTTGTTTAAATAAGTTACATGGAATGCCCTCCCGCAGTCAAGCGACCCGATCACCTTTCTAATCCAAAATTTGAATCGCGATCACGGTCGATCGCCGCCTCGCGCAGCTCTTCCCTCGCTTAGATCCACGCCCAGCCGCTCGCCGCTGCTTCCTCCCGCTCCACCCAGACGCTCCCCGCTGCAGTTGATCGACGTCCTTCCCTGAGCAACAGCAGCACGCCTAGCTCAGGGATCGATCCGCGTCCGCCTCGCGCCTAGCTCAAGGATCGGTCCGCCTCGCGCCTCCGCCTCGCCCAGGGATCGATCTGCTGCTGGGGTCGCACTGCAGCGCCTGAGCTGGAGCGCCACCACAGCGCCGTCGGCAGCAGCCGGAGCAGGCACAGCTCACCTCCAACAGCTCGCCTCCATCAGCAGCACACTTGAGCTGAGCATCAGCAACACGCCTGGGATCCACCAGAGGTCCATCTCCTGCAATTCCTCTGGTTCAGGTCCCTGCACAAGGTCACAGAGGATATCAGTTGCAAGCAGCAGTAATTTCATCCACAAGTTTCACGAGGCAGCATTAGATACGGGAGCAATTCAAGTTCAGCAACATCAGCAATACTCCTAGAGCAGTACAGCAACAACAACACTAAATCCTGGAGCACTACAGCAACAACAGCATCACCAAATCCTGCAGCAGTTCAGCAACAACAGCACTAAATCCTGGAGCAGTACAGCAACAGCATCATCACTAAATCTTGCAGCAGTTCAGCAACAGTAGCAATACATCCTAGAGCAGTACAGCAACAGCAGCATCACTAAATCCTAGAGCACTGAGCACTAGCAGCACCAACCTGACAAGGAAGCAGCTGATCTCCTCTGGTTCCTCCATCTCCTTGGGTTCCTGCAACATTCGCTTAGCACATCAGTATGGTAGTCCCGGACCTCAATTTCACGCCACCAGCAGAAGAAGAAGAAGTAATGCAAGAACAAGATGGACAAGGGCCACATGATGAACCAGTACTCCAAGATGAACAAATATTCCAAGATGAACTAATGCAAGAACAAGATGGAGTAATTGAACAACATGCTGCTGCAGGTATAATTCAGTGTATTCAGATTTCATATAAATCCAAGTTTGTGTGCACAATTCATGGAAATTTTTTGTCTAGTGAAAAATAAACACCATCCAAATAATGAGCTCATATCACTACCCAAGACCAACACAGCAAGCTGCAATCACTAGCAGTTCAAGCACAGCAAGTTTTAATTTCTTTTTGGTTATATTTATTGGTGTAGGTGCTCAGCAAGCAAAGAAGACACGGAAAACACTCAGTGATACACAGAAATATGCTGTTTATGTAGCTTTGCATGCACTATGTATGAAAGGAGGTGGAAAATTTGATAAAGAAGATAAGAAGAACATTGCAAAAAATTTTGAGGTGGATATTCGGCAGATACAGAGTCTTTGGCAGCGGGCTATGAAGCAGATTGAGGAGGGTTTGCCGGTAGACGTTTCAAGCAGAAGAAAGGGCAGGTGCGGAAGGAAGCCACTAGAGATTGATCTATCACGAATCCCTAGTATCCCACTAAACAAGAGGTCAACAATTAGGTCTCTCGCTTGGCAACTTGGAGTCAATCCTACGACACTATTCAGAAAGTTTGAGATGAATCTAATCCGAAGGCACTCAAATGCCCTAACGCCTCCACTCACAGAGAAACACAAGAGAAACAGGGCACAATTTTGTTTAGAAATGATTGATGAAGACACAATTGCAACTGCAGATCCCCTTTTCATCGACATGTACAGAATTTTGCATGTTGACGAAAAATGGTTCAATATGACAGTGAATGACAAGATCTACTACTTGCTGCCTGATGAGCCAGATCCTAAAAGGCCTGCAGCTGTAAATTGCATAGGCAAAGTCATGTTCCTCACCGCAGTTGCTCGACCTAGGTATGACAGTGAAGGGAAAATGACATTTGATGGGAAAATAGGTATGTGGCCTTTCGTGAAAGAGGTACCGGCGCAAAGAAGAAGTCAAAATAGAGAGAAAGGAACATTGGAGACCAAGAACCTGGTTGTAACGAGGGAAGTGATGCGGGAGTACTTTATTGAAAAACTACTGCCTGCAATAGAATTACTTTGGCCTCAAGAAGATGTGGGCAAGACGATTTTCATACAGCAAGATAATGCGAAGCCGCATCTGTTGCCCAATGACCCAGCATTCGCAGAAGCTGTAGCCAATTCAAGACTGAACATCAAGCTGATGCAGCAGCCGGCAAACAGTCCAGATTTGAATGTCCTTGATCTAGGATTTTTTAGATCCATACAATCTCTAACAAATACCCTTAGCTCTAAAACTCTGAAGGAGTTTATTAAAGGTGTTGAGGCTGAATTCGCAGCATATGAATCATCAAAGCTTAACCGAATTTTCCTAAGTTTAATGTCGGTTATGGTTGAGGTCATGAACAATTCAGGAGAAAATGGTCTCAAGCTAATTCATGCAAACAAGGACAAGCGTGAAAGATTGGGTCAGCTACCTATAAGGCTGCGTTGCCCTCCTGAGGTTATTGCACATGCTCTTAATTTTCTAGGCCAAGCACAAGATGTTGCCTAGTCATGTTTGTATGCTTGTGTGTTATTGTACTAAAAAAGTTTGTGTGTAAGTTAATGCTTGTGTGTTATTGTACTAAAAAATTCAGTACTGTTTGTGTGTTACTCCTGATGTATGTTTATAATGTGTGTTTATGGAGAAGATATTGGGACAGAAACTTGCTATTGGTGCTAGCAAGCACTTGCTAGCAGAAGTAAGAGTACAAGAAGTGCAAGTGTATTGAGCAATACACAAACTACTGTCAGCAGCAGCAAGTAGTGCAAAGCACTAAGAGTACATTTAAGCAAGCAAGTTCATTTAAGCAAGATTACTTAAGCAAGATTACTTGTAACAAAGACATGTGTTACAGCTGCTGCTAATCAATTTTATTTAAGCAAGCAAAAAGCCATCCTAGTCTTCTTTTAACAGCATGAGACATGTGTTATGAGAAACAAGCTGCAGCAGTAAGCTACGCCTACAAAAAGCTACTCCTAATCTTCTTTTCCTTCCAAAATAAGGCTACTGCTACTCCACTGCTGCGCAACACATACAAGCAGGATCAAGGCATCTACGTACTCACACAAATGGAGTACACACCATTTGGGTCTGTGCTGCACCTGCACACACACAAATGACAGCAACTGCACCGACACTTGTTTTCACACAAATGGAGTACTCCTGCTACTACTGCTTTAATCAAAACATGGAATCAAGAAGAAGGACAGAAGGCAAGCAAAGCAAGTACTCAGGCAGAGGAAGGGACGCATACCTTGCTGGAGAGTGTAGCAGGCCACATGCGCAGGTGAGGGAGGCGACGGGCGTGACGAAGAACTCGAGCACGACGAAGAACTCGAGCGCCAATGTCCTGTCCTGGGGCTCCTTGGTGCGGGCGGCTTCCCTCGCGGCCATCTTGGACTGCTCCTTGTCGTGGGACTCCCTGCACCGCACGCACAACACGGAAGAAGATGAGACTCAGACATGGCAGAACAGAGAAGAGGCAGCGGGAAGGAAACAGAAGGGGCGGCGACTCACCGGTGCTGGCGCACTTCCACGGAACGACGCGATCAAGCGGTGACGAACTTGTGCAACGCCCCATCTCCAGGTACTTGCTGCAGCCGGGCCAGGCGCACTTCCACGGAACGACGCGGCTCAGGTCACCTCCGCCGCCGACGCCTCCGCGCCGATGTGCTCGCCTCCCGCTTCCATGGCTCTCCGCTCTGGTGGATCTGGCGCCAGACTCAACCTCGCCGCATCCTCTCCTCTGCCTGCCCGGAGCTCGCCGCATCGAGTTGATCCATCGCCGGCGCCCACGGATCGACCGCCATCTCGCCCGTAGCCCGTCGCCGGCGGATAAAAATCCAATCTTTGGAGAACTAGGGTTGTGGTTGCGTATGGTGGGGAGAAATATGGTTGCCTACGGGAGAAAGAACTCGACCACGGGTGGAGGAATAGCGGCGGCCGGCGACGGGGAGAGGAATAGCTGCGGCCGGCGACGGGGAGGAGAAGGCGACGGCGATAGCGACGGGATCCAGAGAGAGCGCTCGGGAGAGAGGAGCGTTCGCGAGAGAGAGAGGTCGCGAGAGAGAAAGCGATGGGAGGGCAAAATTGGAAAACAGAAATATTTCGTAACGTGACAGAAGTTTGCCTAAAACCCTCCAGCGCACTATTAAAAGGAACGGAGGGAGTAGCTAACAGCAGTATTAAAAAAAAATATATATATATTTCTTTCCTATAGGAAACAATGCTTGCAAAGATTCAAAAAAAAAATCCTATATCAAAAAAGACAACAAAATGTATTCTATCGAATAATTCTTCCTCCCCAAAAAAATATTGAATTTTTTATTTAAAAAAGTTTGAAAATAGAATTCAATAGTTCACATAATGCACAAAAAAATTATTCCCCACCAAATAATTGTTCCTCTCCAAAATATTCAATTTCTTTCTAAGTTCCAAAATAGATTTCAACAATTCACAAGAATTAAATTCCTCCACAATAAATATTCAATTTTCCCCGTAAATTTGCAAATAGAATTCAATAATTTATTTATTTTCCGCAATTTCGAAAACAAAATTCAATTATTCACAGCATTAAAATCTTCAATTTTATGAATTACAATAATGCAAATCATGTTTACAAAGATGAATTTGAAAATATATTTCAACAATTCATAGAATTTAAATCTTCGATTTTACGACTTACAGTAATGCAAATCATGCATAAAAAAGCGCACAAAAAATGTATTCTCCCAAAATAATTCTTCTTATCCAAAATATTCAATTTCCCTCCAAATTTGAACAATAGATTTCAAAAATTCACAGGAATTTTTCTACAAAAAAAAAAAACAATTCAAACACTCCAACAATTCTTCCCAATATGTACCACTTCAAAAAAAAATACATTTTCTCATCAAGGGTGCGGCGTGTCGCCGCCCCATCCCTCCTCGCCGACGAACGCTTTCCAGGATGCCCCAGAGGCGCCGCAGTCGAGCCCGCCGTGCTCGCTCGGGCTGCCGCTTCCGCACGCCGCCGGCGCCGCTCCGGCGACCCAAAATCGGTGGCACCGCTACCTGCGGCCACACCGCGTCGAGACGCCTCCAGCGCGGCCAGCCACGCATCCCGGAACGCGCTGGATCGATGCCGGCGACGTCAACGCCGCCGCGGCAGCTCCGCTCTTCGGTGACATCACCGTGGCGTCCTAGCGGGTCTGGGCCGACCAGCTGGGCCGTCTGCTGGGCCAGGCTGGCTGCTGCGCAGCTGGCTCGGCCCTTTTTTTACCCCTTTTTTTTCCTTTATCCAAAATCTTTTACAACTTTTCAAATACAAATTAAATAATTTCCATATCTGCACAATATTAAAATGTAGAGATTTCCGAATTTGAATTCTACCACAAAACACACTATATACAAATTTCAATACTTTAAAATTTAACATACCTTCCAAATCTAACTATTTGCCTAACTTTTGGAAAACAAACAATTCATGAATATTTTTTTAAAAAATTTGGACACATTCAAATCTGAACACATTTTGAACATGCATACTTCCAAAATTGATTTTTTACCCCACAGTATTTGTAAATATTTTACGAATTTTTCGAAACCAAACATCTCATAAGTACAAACCTTTTTTGTACTTCGTCACATTTGAATCTAAACACATTTTGAACATAGAAACTTCCAAATTTAAATTTTTTACACAACGGTATTTACAAGTGTCACAAAAACATCAACATGACAACAACAATTAACGCTAACTATTCACGGCATACGATAAAAATTCAGGTTTCACTGTTCAGACATTTTAGAATGCCTCTCAAATCTAAGCATTAAAAACCACATAAACCAAATTCAAATATGAATGGCTCTCCAGTTTAAACAATTTTGAAACTCGAGCAAATTTTAAGTGCAAACTTTTCCCGAATATCAGTACACCCAGATCTAAACAAATTTTAATGTGGACAACCCGATCCCAAAATTTGAATTCCTTACACCACGACATTCACAGATATACCAACAATAGCAACATGACCACAATATCTGAGCATTTAATAAACGTGAAAATAAAAAAACATATTTCGAAATTCCAATTTGGTCTACATTTTTTTCCTTTACATGTTTTCATTTACACGTTTTCATTTTTGTCTATTCTCTTTTCTTTTTCTCCGCCTTCACCCATTGTGACCAAACTTACATATTTATTGATAATTCATCACATTACAAATTTCACATTTTCATTTGGAACCACACCTGACGATTTCAATTACACTAACATATTTAGAGGTAATATAACTTAAAACACTCTAACTACGAAGTTAAATTTTAAAATGCATACCTTAATAAATATTTAAAGAACATGCAATTTCATTTTCTCCAATTATGAAATGAATTTTAATTTAATTTAATGCATGCTCACTTAATATACTTTCACCAAATATTGAATTAAATTTAATATTTAAGAAAAACCTTAAACACATTATATGAAACCAAAAAGATTAATATTTAGAAATAATACTACAAATAAGCTCCCTGGACCCACTTTAGGTTTTAGGGTTTGAATGTGAACATTTTCAAATTTGGAGTTCTCCCACCAAATATTCACGAATATGACAAACATATAAACATTAACAGAAGAAAAAAACAACGACTATTTACATCATTTGAACAAGTTTCAAGTTTAAAATTGTTAAAATTTTCAATGCCTACCAAATCTTACCATTTAAAAACCACTAAAAAAATCACATAGAAACAACTTCTAAAAATATATAAATTCAAACAATTTGTAAAGATAAACTTCTTCTTTCGAATTTCTCCAACCACGGTATTCACAAATATGACAAATATATCAACATTAACACAAAAAAATAAACGCTAACGATTTATGCCATATGATCAGATTTCTAATTTGGAAACTTCAAAAATTTCAACGGCTTCCAGATCTAAGCATTCGGAAAAAAAAATTACGAATAGCTTCCCACTTCCACCAATTTTTCAGATTCAAAGAAACTATGAATCAATATCTCCGAATATATCCATTAGAAAAATACAAGTAGTATATCAATACAATCAGAAAAAATACATACGGGCTACTTATGCTAAAGAAAAAAATTGAAAATTTTAAATGTTGTCACCATTTTGAGGTAATTCAAATACATCTTTCCTAAATTCAATTAAATATTGCCGCCGAAATACAAACATGTTCGACCATTTCAAACTACTAAATATTTGAATATTACACAAAATGTATCAAAAATGCTCGCAAAAAATGCTACCTATTCATAACAAAATAAAAAATATGTTTGCAAACACGAATTTGGCCAACATTTGGGCAAATATTCCTATATTCCATATAATATATCGAAAATACTAAAAAAAAAAACGAGACATGCTTATAGCAAAATACAAATACATGCGAACATTTCAATTTGACTAATATTTCAACACCATACAAATAAATTTTCCCCAAATGCGAAATCGAATTCAAATGGATTTCTCTTATTACAATTAAATATTAACGTTGAAATACAAAACATGTTTGAACATTTCAATCCACTAAGTATTTACAAATCCTGTAAAAATATTTCAAAAATGGACACAAAAAAAATGCTACCTATCTATAACAAGATAAAAACATGTTTGAACATTCCAATTTGGCTAACATTTTGGTGAACAAAAAAAAAATATTATACAAAAAAAAAACACTAAGGGCATGGCGTGACGCCACGCCAAAATTCAACTAGTAATTCCATAATTCGCCAACAAAATTGCATCTATCGATCGATTTAGGGATGAAAACGGAGCGGACTCTTTTCGACTTTTCCGTGGAAAAACGAGAACGGAATGAAAATACGGAAACGGAAACGGAATTTTGCAAAACGGAAACGGAAACTTATATGCGGAAACGGAAACGGAACAGCATATTCCGGCGGAACGACCACGGAAACGGAAATTCCGTTTCCGGCAATACGGAACTTTCCGTTTTCCTATGTGTGCTTTCCAAATTCAACAGTCCCAGTAATTTTAGCGGAAACATTTAGGCACAATCTAAGGAAACATTTAGGCACAATCTAAGATACGAATAAAAAATAAATGTACCCTTAAGCGACCTTGTTTAGGCCATATTTACTCGCATATCATGTCCCTCTCGAGTAGTTCCCAGTTAGACTTTTCAGTGTTGCACTAGTATTAGAGACGATAGTAGGTATTTTTTTTCATATTGCTAAAGTTGACAACTTATGCACACTATATTTTATAGTCACGACATCTCGTATATTTTATTTCACCTTAGAAACATGACAAGTTTGTTGGTTTGATTGAGTTTTCCTTCATTATTCAAGGGGTCTCTTGGTTCCGCCAAACATCCGCTTTATGTTCCGTGTACGCACCGTATTCGGTCCATATCTGCTTCCGACAGTATTTGTTTTCGGAGTTTCTGTATTCGTTTCCGCTTTCGAAAAAAAATATGAAAACAAATGTGGCACCACTCAGTTCCGTCCGTATCCGATCCGTTTTCATCCCTAGATCGATTCGTTTTCACGATTTCTCGGCCAAGGAAAAGAGTAATAAATCGATTGCCAATTTAGTTACCTGGAGCCATGTGTTCTTGTCGACCGAACGGAAATCGTCGCGGATGTAAAGCAGCGCTCCGGAGATCACGCCGGTGTCGTAGCCGAAGAGGAGTCCGCCGATGCCGGCAGAGAAGGCGAGGCGGAGGACGTAGGGGTTCCGCCACGAGAGGGAGAAGCACTCTCGGAAAGCCGCGCCATCTAACCCGTGCGCGCCACCCTCCATGGCCGGCCGCTAACACTTTCTAATCTCTCTACCCTTCCTTCAATCTCCTTGGAATGCCCAATGCTTACGGATGAGGCCTCCGGGTGGACTGGCAGCTAGTGTACATATACACACAGGCGCCATTAATTGCCTTCTTGTCATGTGTGATTGTGTCACCAGTAATTGATCAAGATTGGGAGAAGATTCCAGTAGATAGTAGGAGCAGAATTGACTTGACCTCTGTCTTGTCGCCGTTTTAACTTTGAATGATTTGATTCCATAGATAGGATAAGGTTGTAAGCAATGGCGACGAACAGGGGCGGAGCTAGGGCCCGGCATGCCCAGGCGGCTGCCCGGGCTACACTCTTGAAGCAAAGGAAGGATTAAAGAAGAATTAGTGCGGACAAACACTGAGTGCCAGCTAGCTATGGGAGCGTACTTGAAATTTGCCCAGGCTTCAATCGCTAGCTAGCTTCGCCACTGGCGACGAATTGTCTATGATCTCATCTGATGGCGACGATTAGGATGAAAGCAATGGTCATTAGGACGATTAGGGTGTAATACTTAAAACTTTTAAGTAACAAAATCCCTTTATCGAAAAATTAGTCTGCTGGTGTTTGTTATGGAACTCTTGTACATCCAAGAACCGGAGAAGAAGAAGGCATCGTGCTGGCCGATGTGGTTGTGTTGCTCAAGTTAAGTGAAACAGTCCAAGGAATGTTGGTGGTGGATCCGAGCCAGGGATGACTATCTGTTCCCTGTCCATTTCAGCCGAAGCTGCCTGAACAGCCTGAAGCAAAACCGTTAGTTTACAAGACTTCTGATTGCGATTTTTCGATCGTAACATGATATACTACTGGAAATATGAAACAAAATTAGGCGTACTATAGTAGGGAAAATCACTTCCGCGTAGCAAAATTTTATGGCCTATTTTAGGATGCGCTCACTAAATATTAATGAGTCTTTAATTACTTTGCTTTGTATAGTTAAAATAGTGTACAGCTGTTCATGTATATTTGCTTTGCTGTCACCTAGAGATAATGGGCTAAAGCTTGATGGGGAAATATCACAAGAAAGTTTGTCTCCATCAATCATTGTAATCTAGACTGGTCCAAAAACTCAGACAAGTTAAGGCACCGAAGCAGGGCGTTGTCGAGCAACGTGAGACTTCCCCTCCTTCCCCTGCCCCCACGTCGCCCTTTGGGGCGACTCGGGCGACGACCCAACCCTAGCGCCACCGGCCCCCCTCCCCCCAAGCCTCCCACACCTCATCGCTACCTGAGGTAGCCGCCGGGAAGCCACGTGGCCGCTGAGGAGGGTGGCGGCGAGGATCTAGTCGCTCCGCACGCTCGTCGCCTCGTCCGCGGCGGAGGGCTTCGGATTCAGGGCGGCGGCCCTCTCTGGTGTGGCGGCGGCGCCCTTGCGGCTGGCGTCGTTGCGGGTGGCTCTGTCCGTCGGCCTCGTCCTCTTGGGAGGCGCGTCGGCTGCGGGCGGCGACTGCGATGTGGATTCTTCCTCGTCAGATCTGAGGTTTGAGCTCCTCCCTTCAGTTCTCTCTCCCTCGCCGGCTCCAACTGTTGGTGGCGTTGCTGCCATAGCTAGAGTTTGGTGGGCGCTGGGTGGGAGCTTGGGACCAGGGGAAACCCTAGGTTGGCTTGTCCGGCCCGGCCACGGCGACGCCATTGGTGCAGTCCTTCCTCCTTGGAGGCGTGGCTGCGGTCCCTCCTCTCCATCCCCGACCCGTCTCACGGACGAAAGTCCAAGGTCCACGATTGGGCGACGTCGACGCCCTGAGCGCCGTGTCCTCCTTGGAGGCGCCGTCTGGGGAGTCCTTTGGTTCAGGTGAGATGAACAGAAGGTGAGAGCTTTGGGTGGCTCCCCTGCTACCCCTTTCCTCTGCAGTTGCGCTCGGCGCTTTCCTGTTGCTCTCAGGTTTCCAAGGGCAGCGATGTCGAAGACGGCACTAGTATAGAACGACACATCGGAAACGAGCCAAAAACCCTTCGGCAACGGAGAAAGGGTCCGTGTCCCCGCCTCTGTCACTGATGTGCAGGCCTTCATCGGTAACGGAGGCCAAAAACCGTTTCCGATGAGGTCTCCATTTGGCAACGGTTGTGCGCAGACCTCCGTTTCCTTAGTTTTCCTTCATCAGATACGGAGTTTGCCATCCACCCGTTTGCACTGAGCATTTCTCATATTTCGGTTACAGGATGCCACGTTTACAAATGCCACTAGATACTTAAAATCTCACAGCACAAGCTCAAATACTAAAACGGTAACAGATTTCATTCATATCACAATGTAACTTTACATTTTCATCACAATTTCACCTTTACAATTGCATCACAAGATGTGACAAACATAAGAGGTAAAACGATAACAGATTTCATCTATACTAAGCCTATCATGTCAAAGGACGGAAAAAATATATGATTTCTTCCCTACATCCTTTTCCACAATCCTCGCAGGTGTCACTCTAGCTATCTCTTCTTATCTCAACTTCTTGAGAGAAGGATGTTGAAGCTTTGGACCCTATACATTAGTAAATAGAGTTACAATTGTTAAATACATATGCTAAAACAAATACACTATGAATTTAAGCAAACTGAAACGATATCTTACCTATGTCTTGAGGTGGCTCTTATTGATGAACCGGAACAGCCAACACACGGCTTGTCAACAAGATATTGCGATGTCAGCAGCTTCATAGGATGCCTGACAACGATCATCCTTTCCACGGAGGCCACCACCGGCTCTGGATTTTTTATGCAGTGTCACCGAAATCTAATCTAATACGTCACCGATGTGACATTTCGGCGACACTGTATAAAACACTCTTACTTAAAAAAGTATTTTATGCAGTGTACCAAAACGTCACAATAGCGACGGTGGATATGTATGGTGTAGTTTGAAAGGGAACAGTTTGATATCCCTAAATGTAAATAAGGATTTATGTTAGTTCTGACACTACTAGATAGAACAAACAATTTAACACAATAATATGAAGTATACAGTAGTATATAGTGTGTACTGACCTGTGTATATAATTGGAGACCATTATGGGAAAGTCAACAAACACTACTCTCTTGAGTAATGTTCGTTGTTTGTTCTGTGTCTCCGACTTTTTTATGCAGTGTCACCGAAATAGACTCCTGTTTTCACATGGACTAGTTAGCTAAACTACAACCGGTTGCAAGTGTACAATAGGCAAGTTAACTACATCAAAAAAATGATCTAGATAGAACTACCGGATGTGAACTGAACTACTATCAACTAGTTAGCGAAACTACAACCGGTTGCAAGTGCACAATAGGCAAGTTAACTACATCAAGAAATGATTTAGATAGAACTACCGGATGTGAACTGAACTACTTTCAACAAGTTAGCTAAACTACAACTAGTTGCAAGTGCACAATAGGCAAGTTAACTACATCAAGAAATGATCTAGATAGAACTACCGGATGTGAACTGAACTACTATCAACAAGTAAGCTAAACTACAACTAGTTGCAAGTGCACAATAGGCAAGTTAACTACATCAAGAAATGATCTAGATAGAACTACCGGATGTGGATCTGATACCTTCTTCACGTCGCCGTTGGATCGATCTAGCAGATCCGGAAGTGGTGGAGGCAGAGGAAGCGGACAGAGCGACGACCTCGCCGTGTCGGGCGAGATGGCGAAGACCTCGCCGTGTCGGGGGACATGGCGAACACCTCGCCGTGTCGGGAGACATGGCGAACACCTCGCCGTGTCGGGGGAGATGGCGAAGACCTCGCCGTGATAGCCGTCGTCTAGGCGGAGACGGCGCCGCCACGGCGCCGGCGATGGCCGCAACGCCAGGAGGCGCCGCCACGAACAGATCTAGCATACTGGGACAGAGTGAGGAAACGAGTGTTAGGTTTTGCTCTGTACGCCCATATATATAGGTAAAACATAGGAAACGGTTCTTTAGAAGGACCGTTTCCTTTGTGTTTCCTCTGTGGAATTTCTTCTACTCTCTGGAATAATATTTTCCTAATCTCTACTATATGGAGAAAATCACTTATAGGATACTTATATTAATATTAGTGATTACTACATTACATACGCAGTACATATTAATAATAATAAAGTAAATTACAGTTGGAGAACTTATAGAACTACTACTAGCTACTTCTTGTTTTTCTTGCGCCCTGCTTCCGCGCAATCCTCGTCCTTCTCACGGCCTCGCTTATTGGGGGCCATTGGAGGTGGTGGCGGCGGCAGCATATCGGAGGCGGTGGCGGCAGCTTTCTTCTCCGTCGCCGGGGCTCCCTTCTTCGGGACCGGCGCCTCCGCCTCGCCCTCCTCGTCGTCCTCCTCCTCCTCCTCCTTCTCCTCTTCGGTTGACTCGTCATCAGAATCAACCTTCGGCGGGCCCAGCATCAAGGTGGGATCATGGAAGTTGGCGTATTCGTCGTCGCTCGTCTCCGGCGTCGGTCCTTCAACGGACTCGCCGCTGACGGGGGGACTGTCCCGTGGCGACTCAGTGTGCTCCTGTGTGTCGTTGCTGCGAGGCATCTTCGCTAATCAGTAGGAGGGAGCGAGCGAGCGAGAGAGAGAGCAGATTCGGTGGCGTCTTGAGCTAGCAAGGATTGGGGTTTTCAAGGAGTAGTGGGCGGTGCCACTACGCCATGGCATTTACTCGGCTCGCTTCGAATTCCAAGATGGAACGTGTCCACATTGGAAACGGACACCCAAAAGTCTCCGTTCCTATATAGGCACATATCGGAAACGGAGCCAGAATTAAGACCGTTGCCAATACTATGGGTAACGGAGTTAATACTTTCTCCGTTACCTATGTTGACGGGCCAGCCGCGGCCCAGGTCAGGTTTGTACGCACTGGCCGCGCGGAAAGCGCGATTCTCCGTCGCCTAACGCCTGCCGTTTCCATAGAGGGGTATCCGATGTGTCGTTCTGTACTAGTGCGGCGTGGTGCTCAGTGTCATGGTATGGCGTGCTCTGGGGCTCCTTCGGATATCGAGTCTAACATCTCTCCGCTCTCGGGTGAGCGTCTCTCATGTCCGACGGCGCCTTCGTCAAGGCGAGAGGGTTGGGGCCCTCTTCGGCATGAGAGCAGGAAGATGTTGTTCTGCTCCAGCTCATGGTGCTCCTCGCTCACGAAATGACCTTGGCAGTGCCCTGCTACCTCTCCTACGTGGTGTCCTTGCCCTTGAGTGTTGCAGTCAACACTTCGGCAAGCAGTGCTTCATGTTCTTCGTTTTTGGCTTTGCTGTTTAGTGTAGAGTTGTAAGCTGTTCAGAGTGCACTCTTTGTCGGGGGGTTACCCCCGGGTAGGGTCATGATATGGTATGAGCAATGTCCAAAAGTGGACCGAGGTACATAAAACCGACATACTCGGGCCCAGAGGAGGCCGGGTTACGGTGTTGGTACAAACCGACATTGGCAGACCAAGATGTCCCGGGGCAGGAGGAACCGAGGTACCATGATGGTGCAAACCGGCATATACTGACCGACATATACCAACCGGGGTATGTTAACCGACATGCCCATGTTGGTATTCTGGTATCTTCTCTTATGTGCAGGTGAAGCTCGAGGAAGAATAATCCGGCATATCCATGCCGGGTTAAGGCAACGAGGTGCCTTGTGTCGGTTGAAGTCAATGCTCCTGTCACATCCCGTGTGGCACGGGAGCGTCTGGCACGGAAGCGCCTGACACGGGAGCGTGCAGGAGGAGCGAGATGACAGGCCATCATTCCACCGCTGACTCCGGTTTATCCGGGAACAGACTGCGAGGCAGTGGTATGGGCATGCCTTGTCCTGTCTCTGGCAGAGGGTACCTTCTAGGCGTGCCGTAGAGCTGCAGGAGATGGGCTTGTCACGTCCTGTCTCTGACAGGAGTAACATCATGACATACCTTTGGCGTGGCTACAGTGTCCCGGGAGGGGTGTTCCCGTAACTCGGTTTTAGCCTATAAGTATGTCTGCACCCCCTCCTGCGTGAGGGACGGCCAGAGGCGAGGAACAGAGAGACATTTTCCCCCCTTAGCTTCATCTTCTGCCTTGTGTTCATCACCATTGTTGAGATATACAGCTCAAGGAGCAGCTTGTACACTTGGTACCGATATATATAGAGAGAGAGGCAGGCAGGAGTAGGGGCTTTACCTCCTCACGAGGGCACTGAACCTGGGTAGATCTTGCTGTGCTTGTGTGTTCTTTGTGTGTGCTTCTTAGCGCGCTAGCCCTCTCCCGGATCCACCAGCGTCCATCGGCCCCACACTTTAGCCATCCTATGGCATCTGCCGTGATACCACCACGACAGTTGGCGCCCATCGTGGGGCTGACAGCGGCGCTGGCTGGTGTGTTCATCCGGACGGGTTCCATCATCGCCTCGGGCGAGCGCGTGGTCAGTGGCCTTGTCCACAGACTCGGCTCGCTGAACTTCATCGACGACAACGCGGGCTGCTTCGGTAGCAGGCCGATGCCGAGGAACGGCTGCCTCGTCCTCTTTGGGACGTTCGGGATCTACGTCGCCACCGAGTTCGTCCGCAAGTACCCGGAGTAGGTGCTTGTGGCTGAGGATCCTCCTGCTGTCTGTGCGGCTCGCGGCCGGCGTATCACTCGCCCCGGGAGCTGCGCAGAGGTCTTGATGACCGGCATCGCGGGTGGTGCCGGTAGAGGAGAACCCGGCGAAGGAGATGCCGGCAATCCTGGCGCCAAGACCACCAGATCTGCTAAAGTGCCGCTGGAGAGGAGGGAGAACCTCCGCGACCAGGCCGGAACATCCAATGTGCCGGTCAGAACTGCTCCTCTCGATGATGTGATCGAGAAGCTCGTGTGCCGGTAGCTACCGGTACAGATGTTGCCTTGACGGAGGCCGAGTTGGAGCTGCATCGTCAGAATCTGCTTCAGGAGGCCCTCGCGGTGGCCGAGATACGGAGAGAGTTCGGGATAACCCTCCGTGAGTACAACCAAGCACATGGTTTAACCCCAGTAGCTGCTCGCCCTAGTCGCGTAGAAGAGGTGCGTAAAGGGGCAAAGGCCTCAATGCCGAGATTGCTAGAGATGGTAGATCTAGTTCCAGTAAGACTCCTAGTAACTTGTCGTTGAAAAGCCGAAGTATAGTTCCCCTGCTAAGACTCTTAGAGCTGCCGAGGCAGCAAGAGCCGAGTTGTCTGGCTTATCCGGAGAAGCCTCCGTAGGCAGCAAGACCGAGTTAATGAGTTGGTAGCTGTGGCTACCCGGCAGAATGAGGCCTTTCGTAAGGCTAACACAGCTGTAGGTGGGTCCCAGGTTGTTCACTCGGCTGGAGCAGCCGGTGAAAGATCTAGGGGGCAAGCTTCCTCACCACATGTCGGTGGAGATCGTGACCGGAGTGTAAACTCCGGTAGAAACAAGCAAATGCAGACATATGATCCGGTATATGCCGGAAAGCAGTTAGTCGGGCCAGGCAGTGCCGGCCGGGGTAAGAGCAATCCCGGTCCGGGCAATCCAAGTGCCGGAATAGTTAACTCGGTGGCCGAGGTCATCCACCTCGGTATCCGAGGCAGCAGCAATATGTTGAGCATGTTCAGCAGCCACGAGGTGTTGACCCGGTGGCTGATCGTTATGATGATGGTAACTCGGCTATGGAGAAAGCCGGATATCCGAGATATGAGGGTCCGCTGGGATCTCGGTTGGGACATCGCCAGTTGTCTCCGAGTGATGCACGTTACAAGTTGGACAGAATTTACATGTCCGAGATGTTGGAAGAGCAAGGCCCACCTGGCCCTGCCTGCTTTGGACCTCGGATCATGAGGAGCCACCAGTGCGGCACTTTCAGTTGAACCGAGGCGCGAAGACGTATGACGGCAGCACCAAGCCGAGGACTGGCTGACAGATTATGTGTCGGCAGTGCATATTGCTGGAGGAAACCGCCGATGGGCGGTGAGATATATCCCGCAGATGTTGGAAGGGCCAGCCCGGATCTGGCTGAACAACCTGCGAGAGGGCAGTGTTGATTGCTGGCTGGACTTTGAAGAAGCATTTGTTAGCAACTTCTCCAGCACATACAAGAGACCGAATCGTCCTCAACAGCTTGCCATGTGCAAGCAGAGGAATGATGAAACTGACCGGGATTACTTGACCCGGTGGAGTACTATTCGCAATTCCTGTGAAGGAGTTGTGGAGGCGCAGGCCATATCTTGGTTTGCCCAGGGGTGCCGACACGGCACCATGCTTGGCAGAAGTTGCAGAGGGAAATGCCGGCCACCTGGCCGAGACAATCCGGATTGCGGATAGCTATGCACTGGGTGATCCGATGCAACCCTTGCTGAACTCGGTGGAACCGAGTAGAAGGTACCCGGTGAATAACAGACCCGGGCCAGCCAGGCAGAACGATCGCCAGGACTTCGGCAACAAGAGGAGAGAGCCGGATTACCGGTATGGCTCAAATCAAGTTGCAGCAGTAGAGCAAAGCCAGCCAGATGCCGGCGCTAGCCAGCGTCAGAGGACCAGTGGCCCTGCTTGGGGCCAAAACCAGGATGTGAAGAAACCGTGGAGTGACCCGAGGAAGCCGTTAACTTATGAGGCAATGTTGGATGGGCCATGCAGCTATCACACGCATGATCCTCGAAGGCCGGCCAATCATTCAACTCGGCAGTGCAGCTGGTATCAGCGCACCTTGAAGGAAGGTGGAGGTTCCGGAGGAAATCAGATGGGGCACCTCAGAGGCCTCCAGTGACATATCCTCAACCGAGGCAAGCATTACCACTCACCGGAGCAAACACAATTCCCGTGAATGCACCGGCACAGAGGCCTCCAGCTCCGAAACCTGTCAATCAAGTAAGTGTCGGAGGCAACAATGGCAATGCTGGTCCCAGTAGGCAAGGAGAGTATCCTCAGGGAGATTACAGAGAAGCTCATCAGAGTTATGTGGTCTTTGTGACCGAGCCAACAGACAAGAGGAGCCTGCATCGGCGTGCACTGGAGGTGAACGCAGTTATGCCGGCAGTACCGAGTATATGCACTGGTCCGAGCAAGAGATCAGTTGGAGCAGAAGGGATCATCCCCGAGTTATGCCAACTCCGGGAGGTTATGCTCTGTTGGTGGATCCGACATTCTTTGGGCCCACCATCAATGTTAGGTTCACCCGAGTTCTCATTGACAATGGGAGTGCTATCAATATCATGTACCGAGACACCATGGTGAAGATGGGTATCTCGGTGAACATGCTGCAACCGAGTAGCACACCTTCCATGGCATAGTGCCGGGTGTCTCATGTGCACCTATGGGCAAAATTTGGGTTGATGTGTTGTTCGGCACCAAGGACAACTGCCGAACTGAGAGCATCCAGTTTGAGGTAGTGGACCTCGAAAGTCCATACCATGCTTTACTCGGCAGGCCTGCGCTGTCCAAGTTCATGATATCAACCCATGTGGGTTACCTCAAGATGAAAATGCCAGGTCCTAATGGCATCATCACCATCTCGGGTGATTACAAGCGTGCACTGGAGTGTGCCTCGGCTGGATCGTGCTTGGCCGAGTCATTGATCATTGCTGAGAGAAGAAAAAGATCCATGAAGTGGTGGCGCTGGCGCAGTCCGCGCAACTCGGTATGCCGGGTATGAGTAACCCGGAGCAGAATGCAACTTTCGAGGTGCCAAAGGAGACCAAGAAGATCAACGTTGACCCGGCGTTCCCGGACCACAACGTCATCATTGGTACCGGGTTAACGGAGAAATAGGAAGGCGAGCTCAGTCACTTCCTCCGTGAGAACCGGGATATCTTTGCATGGTCCAATCAGGACCTGCCAGGTGTTCCGAGGGAGTTGGCTGAGCACTCTTTGTTCGTCAGACCGGATATGAAACCGGTGAAGCAACCGACACGGCGTCTCTCGGATGAGAGGAGAAAAGTAGTGGGGATGAGCTGGCCAAGTTGCTTGCGGCTGGTTTCATCATGGAGTGCTACACCCGGACTGGTTGTCTAACCCGGTCCTGGTGGAAAAGAAAAAAGATGAACCTTTGGTGGCCAAGGTGTGGCGCATGTGTATCGATTTCACGAACTTAAACAAGGCATGTCCTAAGGATCCATTCCCGCTGCCTCGGATTGATCAAGTGATCGATTCTACAGCCGGGTGTGACCAGATACCTTTGAACCCTGCTGATCAATTGAAAACTGCTTTTATTACCCCTTATGGGGCTTATTGCTATCGTGTCATGACCTTTGGCTTGAGAAATGCTGGTGCTACTTATCAGAGATGTATGCAGAAATGCTTGCATGAGCAAATAGGCAAAAATGTGCAGGTGTATGTCGACGATGTCGTCATAAAAACTAAAGATAAAGCCACTCTGATTGATGATCTCAGAGAGACATTCATAAACTTGAGAAAATACCGGATGAAACTTAACCCGGATAAATGTACATTCGGTGTGCCGGCAGGCAAACTACTCGGTTTCCTTGTGTCAAGCCGAGGTATCGAGGTAAACCCGACAAAAATCCGTGCTATTGAAAGCATGAGGTTACCGACATGTCTCAAGGACGTGCAGAAATTCACCGGATGTTTGGCATCCTTAAGTCGGTTTGTTAGCAGGTTGGGAGAAAAGGCATTGCCTTTGTATCAGCTCATGAAGAAAACCACCCACTTCGTGTGGACCCCGCAAGCAGATGCGGCGTTCACCGAGTTAAAAAGATGCTGGCAACTGCGCCGATACTGGCCTCACCATTACCCAAAGAGCCGATGTTGCTCTACATTGCAGCCACAAACCGAGTTGTGAGTGTTGTAGTGGTGGTGGAGCGAGAAGAAGAGGGCAAAACCGTGCAGAGGCCGGTATATTATTTGAGCGAGGTAATCTCGTTATCCAAGCAGAACTATCCTCACTACCAGAAGATGACATATGGTGTCTATCTGGCTGCTAAGAAGTTGAAACATTACTTCCAAGAGCATTCAATCACTGTGGTATGTGAGGCTCCTATCTCGGAGATCATTGGGTGTAAAGATGCAACTGGCCGGATAGCCAAGTGGGCCATCGAGGTGTCCCCTTACACTCCTCACTATGAGAGAAGAGATGCCATTAAGTCTCAGGCATTGCCGGATTTCTTGGTAGATTGGGCCGAGATGCAATATGAGCCACCACTGCCTGACTCCAATTACTGGAGGATGCACTTTGATGGTTCCAAGACCAAGATTGGTTTGGGGGCCGGGTAGTTCTTACCTCGCCAAAGCGAGATCAGCTGAGATATGTACTGCAGATTCATTTCGCAGCATCTAACAATGTGGCCGAGTATGAAGCACTGGTCCATGGGCTCAATGTGGCCAAGGAAATAGGAATTCGCCGAATTGAATGTTTCGGGGATTCGAATCTGGTAGTGCAGCAAGTCTCGGGAAATTGGGACGCTTTGGACGCCAATATGGCGCTATTTCGGTTTCATGTCCAGAAGATCTCGGGATTCTTTGAAGGGTGCGAGTTCAAGCATATACCTCGGGAGGAAAATGAAGCTGCCGATGTATTGTCCAAGCTGGGCTCATCTCGGGATCCAATTCCACCCGGGATATCCTTGGAGCATTTGAGGAAGCCATCAATCAAACCCTCGCCCGAGTCCGAGTCAATCTTTATCCCGGCAAAACCGGAATCTGATGCTGTGCCCATGGACATGGATGTCGGATGCATTTGGGAGAACCCGGGGACTGCTTGGCAGAACTCGGGGACTGACCAGTATATGTCGGAAGAAGCAATGTCGGTTGATGCCATGGAGGTGGATGATCCGGTCTTTCCTGTGCGTCCTGTGCCGGGTGGGCACAACCAATAATGGATATGATGGACGGGAGTTTGCCAAGTAATGAAGTTGAGGCCAGGCAAGTGCAAAGAAGATCCAGGCATACACCATCATCAACCAGGAGTTATACAAGAGAAGTGTGACCGAGGTACTGCAGCGCTGTGTCGAGCCGCAGGAAGGGCAAGAATGCTCCTGGAGATTCATCAGGGAGAGTGTGGACATCATGCTTCATCAAGAGCCTTGGTGGCTAAAGTATTCCGGCATGGGTTTTATTGGCCCAGTGCTTTGAATCAGGCAGAAGATATTGTGAGGAAGTGTCAAGGGTGTCAGAGATTTGCTCACAAAATCCACATGCCAGCCTCGGCACTCAAGACTATTCCCATCACTTGGCCTTTGCTGTTTGGTGTCTGGATATGGTGGGAGAATTCAGACCAGCCCGAGGTAACATGACTCATATGCTGGTAATGGTGGACAAGTTCACCAAGTGGATCGAGGTGAAGCCAATCAGGAAGTGTGATGGTCACACAGCTGTGTCCTTTTTGAAGGACATCATTTTGAGATATGGCTACCCCCATAGCATTATCTCGGATAATGGCACAAACTTTGCTGTGGGAGAATTTGCTCGGTTCTGTGCGGAAAAAAGAATTCGGTTGGACATAGCCTCGGTGGCACACCCAGAGGCAAATGGGCAAGTGGAAAGAGCAAATGCATTGGTGTTGGCCGGTATCAAAGCCCGGTTGATTGAACCACTGTTGCGAACTCCGGGATGCTGGATAGAGGAGATACCAGCAGTACTGTGGGGTCTAAGGACCACACCTAATCGATCAACCGGCTATACGCCGTTTTTTCTGGTCTATGGAGCAGAAGCGGTCTTGCCGACCGACATGGAGTATGACTCGCCGAGAGTGGCGCTGTACACTGAAACCGAGGCAAAAGAAGCTCGGGAGAATGGTGTTGATTTGCTCGAAGAAGCACGAGAACTGACCTTATCTCGGTCAGCTGTATATCAGCAAAATCTCCGACGCTATCATAGCCGGAAGATCAGCCCTCGGGTATTCCGAGAGGGAGATTTGGTGCTGAGGCTAGTGCAACGCAGTAAAGGCCGACACAAATTGTCACCTCCATGGGAGGGACCATTCATTGTGAGCAAGGCTCTACACAATGATTCATACTATCTTATAGATGCGCAGGCACCGAGGAAAAATGTAATGGACAAATCTGGAGAGGAGACCAAAAGACCCTGGAATGTAGCTCTACTTCGACCCTTTTACTCATAAGGGCGCAATGTATGTATCTCGGTTTTCCTTTGAATAAAATGCCGGCACTCCGAAAAGAAACTCGGGGACTGCCTTGTCCATATGCATGTGTTTTATCTCGGTTTTGTCTATGTTGTTCATATGTCGGATGATTTTGAGACCTCGTTTCAAAGTTCAAGTAATGTATGCTATTTGTTGTGATCTTGTGACTCGACTGACGAACGCCGAAATGGCAGTCAAGAGCAGAGGTTATGGTATATGGTAAACATGAAAATGGACTCGGGGACTCGGTCCTAAAAAGATCCGACATATGTCGTTTACTAACCCGGTTTTTCTTTCCTTTGTGTCGGATGACTCTAAACCTTACCTCAAAATTTACAAGTATTGTATGCTATAATTTGATCTTGTGACTCGACTGTCGAACGCCTGAATGGTAGACAAGAGCAAGATTACTAAGTATAGTAAACAAGAAAGTAAACTCGGGGACTCGGTGAAAGTGATCCGGCATCAAGCCTGTCTTGTTGAAACTAGCATGATAAAAGTAGCACTGATAAGAGTAGCACTGCGAAAGACTTAAAAGTATATTTACATCTGCACCCGGCATTCCGGGGATTTAATGGGTCAACTTATGATAAGTTCAGGCAGCCGCAGTAGAGGAACTGGGGTCAGCAGGCGCAGTCTCGGCGGCAGAAGAAGCTTCGGTTGCTGGAGCAACCTCGGGTGTTGGAGTGGCTGCCGAGGTATCGGCAGTGTCGGGCGCCGCTCTGGCAGTAGCAGTGTCGGCTGCTTCGGCAGTGGCAATGTCGGTTGCTCCGGCAGTGGCTGCCGACGTATCGGCAGTGTCGGGCGCCGCTCTGGCAGTAGCAGTGTCGGCTGCTTCGGCAGTGGCAGTCTCGGGAGCTTCAACCTCGATCTCCTCGTCCACCTCCTCTTCGCCCTCATCGTCTTCACCCTCCGAGGCATCTTCTTCGTCATCAGAGTATGCCGGCCCCAGAACGAAGTGCCGTGTCTGAGCGTAAGCAGCCATGAAGGAAGCAGCCTCCTTGCGGCGCTCGATCAGCACCGGATCTTCAGTCCATTGTGAACGGGCGCGCAGAGATTTAAGGGCATTGAGATCGATGGCCTCATACCAGGATAGCACAAATGTCAGGGCTTGATCAGCTCCGGCACGAGCTGCAGAAGATCTCCACTCTCGGAGCCTTGTCTCGGCAGTTGACAGGCACTTGGATAACTCGGAGATGGAAACTGGAGTCGCAGAATTTGGCCATAAGGCTCCGTAGACCCGGATACCAGCATCAAGGAGTTCAGTACCAATGGCCTTCAGAGGAGAGCACCCAGGGCCGTCAGGTGATCCTCAATGTCCCATTCCTCCGGGATTGGGCCAGCCTCTGCTCTTTTTGTTCGTGCCCTGCGGACAGTGTTGACTGCAGCCTCCTTGGAATGGGAAAAGTGGGCTGAAGACAGAAAAGCTATCACCGAGTTGAGATATATACCGGCATATGTTTAATGCCGGTACAAGCAATGGAAACAAAAAGAAGGAATAAAGGAAACTTACTGTCCATCTCCTTGTTAAGCCGAGTTGAGATATATACCGGCATATCTAGTGCTTCCTGTGCCGAGGTAGCGCGAACCTCGGTCTCCTCGAGGGTTTCCTTGTGCTTCTGCGCGGCTTCCTCCCTCTGCTTCAGGGCATTCTCAATGTCGGTCTTCTCGCCCTGGACCCGAGCAAGTTCCTTCTGGAGCCGAGACACTTCGTCTCGTTCCTTCTGGAGGGCAGTGGTGTGCGCGGCGTCCTTGTTCTTCAGTGCATCCTGAAGCTGCTTGTGGGAGGTCCGGAGTTTCCTGTGCTCCAAGAGTAGCTTCTTGAACACCTCGGTCCGGGTGTTGGTACAATCCTGAAAAAAGAAAATATGTCGGAAAGGTGTGAGATTTCACGCCGAATAAGTTTGTCATGAGTCTCGGGGACTGCATGTCGGAAATTTGTGAAGATTCATGCCGAGTAAACTCGACATGAATCTCGGGGACTGGATATCGAAGTTTTTCGAGGTGGACTGGATATTGAATTTTTTGGGAGATTCGCGCCAAGTGATTTTTACTCGGTCGAGCTTCGATCACTCGACCCGAATCTCAGGGACTAGGGATAATGTATATATATTCTATTAAGAAAGAGAAAAGAGCTGAGTTGAGGAAGGTTTACCTCGGTGATCTTGCTGGCATTGAGGACTGCAACTTGCAGCGCGTGTATGGACTGCGCAACCTGGCTTGGGCCAACCGGGTTAGGGGAGGAAACCTCGCTGGTGTCAGCGGCATTCCAATCCATGTTATAGTGCCCCACCGAGCCCAGGCTGTTGCCGCTTTGAGTGCGCAGCTGAGGAATCTCCGAGATAGCTGTGCCGGCTCTGGCAACTAATTGCTGGTAGCTCGGGGAGTGGGTTGGAGTTACCACCATTTGTTTCTCCGGGTTGGCAAGTTGTTTCCCGGTGGCCAGTTGACTCTGTGCCGGCTTGGGCGGTGGA
Source organism: Poa pratensis (assembly GCA_947311845.1). Classification (NCBI taxonomy): domain Eukaryota; kingdom Viridiplantae; phylum Streptophyta; class Magnoliopsida; order Poales; family Poaceae; genus Poa; species Poa pratensis. The sequence continues at coordinate 58,307,569 of CAMZMU010000047.1, read as the reverse complement.
GTAGCTTTCCGAGTTACTGCCTCGGTGGACTTTGTGGTGGGCTTCGGCGGTGGCTGCTGCTTTGGTTGCTTTTGCTGATGTTGCGGTTGCAGCGCTTGCTGCTGTTGTTGTTGTGTTGATGGTGGTTGCTGTGTATCCGGTGCTACTGGAGTGTCGGTCCGCGGAATGTCGATCGGAGTCCACGGTGGGAGCACCGGAGCCAACATCTCGGTCAAGGACCACGACCTCGGGAGTGCTCTGGTCTCCTCCAAATGGGGCATCAGAGGCCGGCAGCAGCATGACGGGTGGGGTGGAATGTACCCCGGAACCAGTTGCCCGAGGTTCCGCTGATGTCGGAAGCGGTGAGCGCATGGAGGAGGCGCTCTGGTTAACTTGAAGGGCATCACTGTGTTGAAACAAGAAAAGGTGTTATCTCGGGAAAGGTTAGCCCGAGAAAAGGAAGAAAGGGGAACAAGCGTATATCGGAAAAAAGTATCTTACCCTTGAGAAACTGGCGGTGTCTTCCTGGCCCGTTGCGGCTTGACCGCTCCTTTCTTCTGCAGCTTCCGTTTCTTCGCTGCAGGGTCTGAAGCTGTGGAGGTCCCGGTTTCTGGGGTACCGGTCTCTGCACGCTTGCGAGATCCAACTTGTTTGCCCGTAGTGGCAGGGCGTGTACTCGCAGCAGGACCGCCCGGGTTAGCTGTTGCCGAGGTAGGGGGTGAGCATATGCGATGGGACGAGCATCAAGTATCTCTAGAATTTCGCAATCATCGTCATCTGACCAATCTCGGATTGAGTCTCGGGCTCGAGGCTTACCCGAGGTAGGGGCGCCTGCAGCCGGAATCGGCAGTTGATCTTCGTCGTCCGGGTCATCTACCTCGGTGACGGCCGGGGCAGGAAAGTCTTTGCCCCACTTGGCGGAGGGAACCGCTCCATCTTCCTTTGCTTGCCGAGCGAATCTCTGCAAGGCAGGCGCAGAAAAGCCGAGTTATTTTATGAACCAAGTATGGAGCCGGCATAAGAGTTATCTCGGCAGAAGAAAGTATGTCGGTATAAATGGCAAGTTACCTACTTGCTCCGGAAGCCGAGTTCTGTCGTGAGGTTTCATACCCCATTCCCACTCCTCTGTCATCGTTGTGCGGGCAATGGCCTTGACGCGTCTTCTAACCTCGGGTTTGGTCAGCTCGTGGGTGCTGGCCCGAGTTGGATCATACTGGCCACTCATGTGGCAAATCTTGTGAACCCGGGCTTGGAGGGGGGAGACTCGGCGGCTGACAAAGGTCCTCAAGAGATCATCGCTCGTTAGGCCTGCCCCCACAAGCTCCTCGACGATCTTGTGAATTTGATTGATCTCGAGGTTCATCTCCTTCGGGTTGAGTGACCAGTTAAACTGCTCAGTGGGGGTGCCGATGCTGAATATCGGCAGGTTCAGAAGATCAACATGTTTCGGGCTCTTCACGTAGAAGAACGTGCGCTGCCACTTCCGGCATGACTCCAGGCCTTGAACCCGGGGAAAGATAGAGGCTTTCCGAGGTATAATTGTGGCAACGCCGCAAGGAGTCATCTCTTTGGGGAGAGTCTTGTCCGGGTTCGGGACGCTCTGCTTCCGAAGTTGGAAGTACTTGGCCCAAAGCTCGACGGTGGGCCAGAGTCCGAGGTATCCCTCGGAGAAAGAAACGCATGCCGAGAGGGTGGTGATGGCGTTGGCTGGAAGATGATGGGGTTGAAGATGGAACCGATCCAAGAAAGCTCGGAAGAACCGGCTCGCCGGGAGTCCAAAGCCGCGCTCGAAGTGCGCGACGAAGACCACGCGTTCATTAGCTTGCGCATCCGGCTCGGCCTCTGTGCCGGGAATCCGGCATATCAGTTCTGCCGGGACTCGCTTGGTCCGGACCAGCCAGTCTATCTCGGATTGGGTGACATCCGAGCCTTCCCATCCGGCGCGCTCGCTTTCTTCGGCGGGAATGTCGGTAGACTCCGGAGTATTGCTAGCCGACATCTCTGCAGTGCGGCGAGGAAATGAGAATCGGGTGCCCGTGTCGACGGCTGAATCTGCAAAAGAGGTACAAGTTCACCGAGATGAGTATCTCGGAATATTTGGGCAACAGAGGAAAGTGCATAAGTGGCGGGAAACACAATTCTGTGAATAAGTGTTTGGTGGAAAGATCTACGGAGAAGGATAAATAGAGGATAAATGCAAGATTTATAAGTTGAAACCTAGGAGAATCTACGGAGGAAGTATTGCAAGGATAGTAAGGAGCACAATGGAGAAGATCTAGAGGGGATCTAAGCAACTAAGTTCAATAGCATCTACGGAGAGGAGGAGCAAGTTCATCGGGGAAGATGAACAAATTCATCGGAGAAGAGGAACGTGTTCATCGGAGAGGATGAACACGTTCATCGGCGATGTCAAGGGCAAGAATCTTACCGAAGTTGTGGCGGCGATGCAGGGTGAGGAAGCGCAGGGCGTGCCGGAGTTGAGCAGGTCCGGTGGCGGCGCGAGGTGCTCCGGTGGACGGTGGCTCGTGAGATCCGGCGTCGTGCGGTGGCGGAGCTCACTACGCGGCGGCGGCGATGTTGCAGGAGAGAGAGAAAGGAGAAGAGAGAACGGCGAAGAAGAAAATATGGGTCGCCCCGCTCCCCTATTTATGGGGGTGAGGGCGTGCGGTTACCATTTTTACCGCGTGCGGTTCCCGTAACGGCCGCGCGGATTAACCGCACACGATCTGCGCGGTTGCGATAATCGCGGCCGCACGATCGGCCACATCGTGGGCCACAAGGTGGTAACCGCCCGCGGCACGATCGTGTGCGGTTATTGGCGCGGGAATCGAGGAGGCACACAGCGGTTAAACGCACTCAAGTGCCCATGCGACGTGACAGCGCGTGACGTGGGCGGCGTGCGTGCAGAGATATGTCTGTCCGCGCACAGGAACCGAGGTAACGCGCAGCGTTTCTCTGCCACGTGCCGTGGAGAAATCTTTGGAGCGATTGTGGGAATCTTTTTGTGTCGGAGAGACCGGCACAAGAGCAGATCTCGAAGGTTGTGGGAAGTTTGGTTCTTGAAGCTTGAGATGAACTGACATAAGAATGTCGGATGTTTGGTCAGGTTGAAGTAGTTGCCTTATGTCGGAGAAACCGACATACGGATGGATGTCGGAATCAGTTGGAAAGGTTATTAATGACTTTACGGTTGAACCGACAAAGTTATGTCGGGTGCTTGGTGTGGTTGTTTCGGTTGTTTAAACCTGCTGTGGCCCTTCATCCGAGGCTGCAAGACCGCACCAGCTTCGGGGACTAATGTCGGGGGGCTACCCCGGGTAGGGTCATGATATGGTATGAGCAATGTCCAAAAGTGGACCGAGGTGCATAAAACCGACATACTCGGGCCCAGAGGAGGCCGGGTTACGGTGTTGGTACAAACCGACATTGGCAGACCAAGATGTCCCGGGGCAGGAGGAACCGAGGTACCATGATGGTTCAAACCGGCATATACTGACCGACATATACCAACCGGGGTATGTTAACCGACATGCCAATGTCGGTATTCTGGTATCTTCTCTTATGTGCAGGTGAAGCTCGAGGAAGAATAATCCGGCATATCCATGCCGGGTTAAGGCAACGAGGTGCCTTGTGTCGGTTGAAGTCAATGCTCCTGTCACATCCCGTGTGGCACGGGAGCGTCTGGCACGGAAGCGCCTGACACGGGAGCGTGCAGGAGGAGCGAGATGACAGGCCATCATTCCACCGCTGACTCCGGTTTATCCGGGAACAGACTGCGAGGCAGAGGTATGGGCATGCCTTGTCCTGTCTCTGACAGAGGGTACCTTCTAGGCGTGCCGTAGAGCTGCAGGAGATGGGCTTGTCACGTCCTGTCTCTGACAGGAGTAACATAATGACATACCTTTGGCGTGGCTACAGTGTCCCGGGAGGGGTGTTCCCGTAACTCGGTTTTAGCCTATAAGTATGTCTGCACCCCCTCCTGCGTGAGGGACGGCCAGAGGCGAGGCACAGAGAGACATTTCCCCCCTTAGCTTCATCTTCTGCCTTGTGTTCATCACCATTGTTGAGATATACAGCTCAAGGAGCAGCTTGTACACTTGGTACCGATATATATAGAGAGAGGCAGGCAGGAGTAGGTGCTTTACCTCCTCACGAGGGCCCTGAACCTGGGTAGATCTTGGTGTGCTTGTGTGTTCTTTGTGTGTGCTTCTTAGCGCGCTAGCCCTCTCCCGGATCCACCAGCGTCCATCGGGCCCACACTTTAGCCATCCTATGGCATCTGCCGTGATACCACCACGACACTCTTGTATCGATCGTGTGGTGTTCGGTTCTGTTGGTTGTAATGGTGGCCTTGTGTATTCCCTGGCCGGTTGATGGATTTGTTAATTCAAAGCAGGGCTCTACTCAAGCCTGGCGTTTCAAAACTTAGACAAGTTCATACTTCCTTGCAAGTATGGGCAAGACGGTGGGGTGCTCTTTCATGGGCACAATCCTATATATATTTACTTCCCCGTTGAAAAATCCATGAAATTATCTATCCCTGTTCATCTTAGCAATGAATGCATTTTTTTCTTGACCGTATCTCTTTGTGTTTGGTTTCTTTAAAGATAGATCAGGTATCTACATCGATTTGATACGTAATTTTTTCTGTCTTACTTGGATGATGGTCACATATGAATGTCCTAATTTGGTTACGCAAGCATGCCAAAAGAATTTAGCTATATAGTGATCATAATGGTGAGCCACTCATATGATTCGCAAGAATCGCAAGGCGATTAGGGCGAGTCCGATCGGGCGAGAAGAGACGATGGCAAGGCCACGAAGGTGCATATGCATCCCTCGCGGATGCCCCTGTTCGATTATTTCCATGTCGTATTTCGAAAAAAATATAGTATTGGACTTAAAAAATTCAATTTTCCTATCAATGCGCTAGGGCACAAAGTTTTTAGGAAAAATGTATCATACTTATTTGCTCACTGTAAAGTGCATAGGTATCGGACGATTGAGTCGCTTGCTCCACCAATCTACCTCGATCAAACCGATTCATCAAGTGATTTATGGAATTTACTGGCTCTCAGCAAAGAATTTCAGCCCTTGATACTAAAACGATCCGAGCCTTTAATTTTTCTCCAAAGTGAAGACTCGTCCAACAACCGGAGAAAGCATCGCGTTATCTGAAACTGTGTTTGTGCTGCTAAGGACGGTGGTTCGGAGCCATCGATTGCATATATGTTTCCTCTTCATTTCAAGCTTACATGAACAGCGTGAGGCAAAACCACTGGTTTAGAGCATCTCGGCCCCCTTTCCTTTAGTAGAGCAAATTTGCTCCTCTAAATTTAGCGCGGCAGAACCGATCCCCAAAAAGTTTAGAGGAGCAAAATTTTGTTTTTTGCAAATCAAAACTTTTGAACAAAACTATACTATTACAAACCCAAATAAATGTAATAAATCAAATTATTCATTATTACAAGCCCAAATAAATGTAATAAATCAAATAGTTCAATATTACAAAACGAATTGAATGTAATAAATCGAATCGTTTGCAAGCAAATTAATGAAAACAAACACAACTAATTGTCGTGGAGCCGCCAGAGATGCTCAACAAGATCAGCCTGTAGCTGAGTATGTGCCTCCTTATTCTCGATGCTTCGGTGCATTGCGAGGAACTGGTCGATCCTGGATAGATCATGCTCAGGCACAACAGGGTCTCCATTTGAGATGTACCTGAAGTCATCAGCCATGTCTCTCTCATCTTCGATGATCATGTTATGCAAAATGATGCAACATGTCATGATATTCCAGATGACCTCTGGCTTCCAATACTCGACAGGTCCACGAATAATTCCAAAGCGCTTCTGAAGCACACCGAAAGCTCTCTCCACATCTTTCCTTGTTGCCTCTTGCTCTGTGGCAAAGTGTGATTTCTTCGGGTTATTGCAAAGATGTCAGGATAGTCTTCACAAATGTGGACCATGGAGGGTAGATCCCGTCAGCAAGATAATAACCCTTTGTGTACTGATGGCCTTCGATCTCAAAGTTGCATGGAGGACCTTCACCCTTCACAAGCCTTGAAAACAATGGTGACCTCGACAGCACATTGAGGTCATTGAGAGAGCCAGGCAATCCAAAGAATGAATGCCATATCCATAGATCATGCGAGGCAACTGCCTCGAGGATGATTGTGGCATCTTTGCAGTGGCCTTTGTATTGCCCTTTCCAACCAGCTTGACAATTCTTCCAAGTCCAATGCATACAGTCAATTGAACCTAGCATCCCAGGCCATCCTCTCTCTTCGTTTTCAGCAAGAAGCCTATCGGTGTCTTCTTCATTGGGTGCCCTCAGATACTCTGGCCCGTAGATCTCAATCACAGCTTTTGCAAATCTTCTCACGGACTCGAAAACTGTATCCTCGCCAATGCGAACATAATCATCAATGGCATCGGCCGAACAGCCATATGCAAGTACCCTCATGGCAGCCACACACTTCATCACCGGGCTAGCACTGATCTCACCCGTAGCACTCCTCCGAAGCTTGAACCAATCATCATGCCGTTCGACGGCTCTTGTGATGGTGAGGAACAAGTCTTTTTGCATCCGAAACCGGCGCCGGAATTGCTTGTCCGTGTAGGTGGCATCGGGGTTGAAATAATCTCGCATGATCTTCTCATGCCCCTCGGCTCTGTTTCGATTAACCCATGCACGGCCGAACTGAGATCCCCTCCTCGCCGCCTGAAAATCTTCGTTCAAGATCATAAGCATTGCCATTACCAAATCCTCGTCTTCTTCTTCCTCCTCCTCCGACGAGGAATCGTTGAAAATCATCTCTCTGAGCCTCTTCATCTACAGCCAAATTTGGTACAGGAATTCGGTCGAGTACCTTGTGCGCGGCGGAGGGGCAGATCGCGGCCGGAGCAGTTGAGCCAGCCAAAAGGGGGCTGGACGAGCGGGCGGGCTAGAGGACGGTCGGACGGCAAGGTCGTGGCCGACAAACACCCTCCTGGCGGCTGCGCGACGACCGGACGGCCACGGACCAGCGTCTCCGCCGCCGGGAGAAGTTCGACGACCGGTCGGCCACGGACCTCGGCCACGGCCACCAACTCGACGCCCGTGGTCGCTCTACACCGCCTCCGTCCCCTCCCGAGCCTTTTCCCTACCGAAAGCGACCTCGCCGTGGCCGGAGACGAGCTTTTTCTGGGTTCCGACCGGCGGCGGGATCCACCCCGATGCAACGGCTCTAGTGGTCGATTCCGGCGACGGCGACCTACGGCGACAGGGGCGGATGGAGGGAAATGGAGTTGCGGTGCTTCGGGCTAGCAGCGGAGGGAAAACGGTGGCCGGCGGGGGCAACACCGGCGAGAATGGTGCGCCGGGGCAGTGGCGACGAGGTGGAGGAGAAAAAAATATGCGGTTCAGGGCCTCCGGCGCGTATATTTGCGAGTCGCCGAGGCCGATTCCTAAAATTTTTCCTCCTCTAACGCGGCTTGGGGATCGGCTAGAGACGGCTCCGGCCGTTAGAGGAGAAAATATACTCCTCTAACGGCCGAAAGGGGATGGGTTAGAGATGCTCTTACAAGACTTGTTGTGATTCTTTGACCATAACATCATCTGGCGGAGCTTAGTAGGGGCCAACACGGGCCATGGCCCGCCCCGGATTCAGCCAAACATCCCTATAGCAATGCATCAATAGCCCAACTTCTAAAGCCCAGTTCGCTGATACCAGCAGAACAACTACTGAGCCCAGTCCACGAGAGCAAGGACAAACGAGACAAGCACCATCGTCCATTCGATCATTCCCCTGTAGGCTCGTTCTTCTGTGCCAGGCATTCAGCCACTAGGATTGAAAATTTAGGGTAAATAAAAAGGGGATTCAAGGAAATGAGTCCGGCAGCAGCGCCACAACAGGCAGCAGCTACGGTTCGCCAGCATCTCACGTCGCATATCCAGTTGTACGAGCACCAGCTAGAGGTCCAGCTGCCGGGCAGCGTCGGTGGCGTTGCAGCTGCGAGCTCAGTCGGGCGTCTCCAATTCTCCTTTTATTTCTCAAAAGCCTATCTCTTCAATTGCAGCAATACAACACGCTAGCACATGTAGTTTTTCCCCCCAAATTTCTAGCTAGCGATTGGATAGTTTTAAAAAAAATCTCATGCAGTTCCGAATTACCCTGTAACAGCACCAGCACCAGCTAAGAATTGGATTTTTTTTTTTTTTTTTTGCTCTTTTGTAAGTTGGCCCGCCCATATATTTGTTTGAAGCTCCGCCACTTAACATGATGCTACTGCATATTGATATGTATATTCCATAAGAAAAGAAATTGAAATTTTTACTTGAAATTTTTCTATAAAATAAAATTGTTTCCGATTCACCAAACCAATTCTTATCTCTTTCTGAAGAAATAAATAAAAAGAATTAAGAAAGAATACTGGAATTCTTCATTTTTGCTTATCTCATTGAGATAAGCAAAAATGAAGAATGGGTTTAATTGGTTAAATTAAAAAAGTTAATCAAAGATGTGTTGATAAGAAACATCACTTTTGCACAACACCCGTGTATGGTCTATTTTTGGGAGATCTTGCTAAATATTAATAGCTCTTTATGTCATGGCACGTGCATCTGAGCGAAGGGACCTGTCAAGTATGGGCAAGACGGTGCAGTATTATTTCATCGGCACTATCCCATGTATTATCGCCAGCCTTATATTGAAAGTCTTAGGCCAACTCCAACGCGTCGACTCAAACAGACATGTTTTTTGTCAGTTTGGGTCGCCAAACGGACATCGTCCAGCCCATATCCGGCCTGATCCTCCGTATCAGAAAAATGATAAAACATTTTATATTTTGATACGGAGGTAGTAACACGGAAAGAAGGAGGAGGAGGAGGAGGAGGAAGGAGAATCAACATAAGAAAAAGAAGACGACGACTTTTGGTCGTAATCTGTTGCTTGGTTGTCAAGTACACAAACATGAGACTTTTGGTACGGTTGCTCCCATCTGTCTATATGTTGATCAAACACTCAAATTTGTTAATCTTATGGAAACTATTGCCTGGCGTAAATCCATTCGAGCCCTCGATTAATTTTGTAAGTGACAACTATTCGTGTTGTAGTGATTTTCTTAAGTACGTTAATACCAGTTACACCCTCCGATTCATATAAAGTGTCGGGTCAAAACAAATAACGAAGCATAAATTCCCAACTGTGCTAGGGACAATATTTTCGGATCGGAGGGAGTAGGAAAAGTACAACCGAGCATTCCTGTGAAAAAGACGTTTTTTCCTTTACAATACTAGTTGACGTGCACGTGCAACGCACGTAACCAACCATTGCAAACCATATAGTCAATTGGACAAATGTTAGAAATTCAGTTAATCACTACATGAATGAAAACATTGCTAAAAAATCCATAAGATTCTCATATCCTTCCTCCCTCCTCCATGTGTTCCAGGTCCACTATAAATTACTTGTGAAAAAAACATTGAATATGCTAGTCATGCCAGCTTTAATTAAACGAAAAATCGAATGTGCTGTTACTATCAACCATTCATGCTATAAAGTAACATAGCAACATTAGCAGGAATGAGTAGAAGGGGTAATCATATTGTTCAAGCTCACAAGCCATCTTTAAATTTACAAGTCTATTTATGAATTTAACAGGCCAAGCAAAATAAAATGAAACATTGAATTCAATTCAAACCAAGCACCTACAGCAAGATATAATTCATATTAAGCTATGCTCGCTTATCAGATTATTCGCTCCTTCCTGGCTTCTTTCTCCTCCTCAAGTTTGCTGACCTGAGTTCGTCCTTAGTACGACCTGAAATTATTAAGATCACCTGGTAGACGCAGGTGCAATCAAAACATACTGAGTTGGAAATAGAATTCTGAACCAAGTATTTTTTTGAAAGTTACCTGGTGTAGATAATTTCAGCAACAAAGGTGACCTGGTGAAAAAGGAATGAAAAATCATGACTGTAAACTCTTAACTCTACTTCTGATTAAAAATCCTGATAATAGCATCCTTTTGGAAATCTGACATTGAAATATGGAGATGGAACCAACATATCTACCATGCGATCATCACAAGTACACAAAATTCACATAAACAAGGATATTGGACGATCATGCATACACTCAATTGGTAAAGGTGCATATTAGACTAATTTTCCCTAATTGTTGGCCACCTGCTGTAGCCGTGTAATAATTTAATCTATGAAATTCCCAATGCGCAAAATAATTTTCTTTTCTTGATTAATAAAATAACCATACATACTTTGAATGTATAAAACCATAAATTCTGGCTGAAAAAACTTGGGATTGGATGTCATCTAAAACCAAATACCAAGTTCATGGAGTCTAGGCTACACACAGTAATGTTCAGACCAGACTTGGCGGTACACACCAATTTCTGTCCAAATAAGTACTTATGCATAGAGTTTCTTTTGACACTACAACATAAATGAAATGTGCAAGCTTTCAGTAGTGGGGTTTTGCAACTGTGGGCATTAGCATCATAATTCACTATTCTCGCTCAAAAAAGAGAATTTGATATTCATATCTTACTTGCATCAATGTTTTCCCGTTTCATATTATCTGACCATATCAGTATTCAAATATTCAACTTCATACTGACATTTGAGTTAAGCTTTCTTTCATTATACTTGAATAATTATGGTGAGATAATCAGACTCAAGATTTAACTGACAAATCCATCATGCTAACCAGATATAGCGTTCTAAAAGGGAAGTAGAGGGCCAATGTCTAATGACATGAAACAAAGGCCTGATTTGGTCGACTACCAGAACAAGGAGAATAACTGTTGTCAGATCAAACAAGCAGAGTAAAAGTAACAGCCACTTGTCTTATCACGTGTATCAAGAATTGTGAGCAAATACACACTTTGATCACAAGCACCAAGTAGGGCCGGATGGCCACAGTACCACCCCAGTGTTCAGTTCACTATCAATTGGCTGCTGCCTCGAACTTAGTACGGTTCAATTCTGTTTTCCGCTAGCACTTGGATCTCGTTCCATGGTTCATATGATTCCAGTTCTGATTTAACTACAAAATAAAAACGAAAATCGACAGCTCTACCATGCAAAGGAAAATCGATTATCTCGGTTCCTCGCCAGAGAGAGAATACAGCCCTAACAACAAACTTTCATCTGACCGACCCAACAGGCTGAATCACAAAGCAAGGCCCCGTGTGATCTACAGCGCCACGGTCAGATCAGAGCGACCCCGCACTGGAGCAACTACGGCGCAAACAGGCAGAGGATTAACGCTAATCGAAAACCAAGAGGAGACAGGGATGCGGCCTTACGGGCAGTAGGACTTGGAGAAGACGACGAAGTCGTGGGGTTTGACGGTGGATTTGACGAAGGACGCCGACTTGCACGCAGGGATGGACCTGTCCAAATCGAAGCGCAGCCACGCCTTGCACCTGCCCAAATCGAAGCGTGTTGCGCCTGGTCTCGTCTCCTGCTCGACCTGCGCGTGCGCGCCGGTGCCGGGCACTGGGATCCCGCGTGCGGAAGATCGCCGGGGCGCCCGAGATGACCGGCGCCATGGCCACCACGAGGAGCTCGACCTCCGTGCGCGCGGGTGCCGGGCGCTGGGGAGCCCGCGTGCGGAAGCTCGCCGGGGCGCCAGACATGGCCGCCGCGGGCGGAGCTCAGGTCGTCGGAGCGGCGGCGTGAGCCGGTAGCGGCGGGAGGCGTGAGGAGAAGAAACAGAACGTACCGGCTCGCTAAATCGATGTGTTGAGGTGCTCAACACCGAATATGCAATCTCAGCCTTTGATCAAATATTGGACGTGTACGATTTAATGTATCCGACATATGTTTGCTCTTTTAATAGTAGTATAGATAGTAAGCGAAGGTCGGAAGCAGCCCAAGGTCCACCAGAAATGAAAGCAGGCCGAGCAGAGAAAGCAATAATCTTCACGAACGAAGTCGCAGCAAGTGGCGCATGAGCTCTCACCCAATCCCGTTCTTAGGCCCACGTAGACCACGCTTTCTAAAATGAGACCACGTCCGGCCCAGTTCTTGCAAAAAGTAACCCAGGAACAAGCGGACTGGTCGTGCTTCTGACGAGGATCACAATCGCTTCATATGGGCCTTTTTCTTTAAAGAGCTTCATATTTCCTTGAGATAACAGCATCATCCGACGAAGCACGCAGAAGCGACTTCGGTGCCCTAGTGAACGAAATTCAAGTTTGTAGATGTGCTTTTACTTCCATCAAGTTTATTCATGTCTCAATGTCTGAAGGGATAGGGAGCCTAATGCTAACTCTTATGATCAAACAAGTTAAGACGGCTACCACGCTATTGGTTGACTGCTATTTGTGGTTTATTCAACTATCGAGGATTCAGGGCTGGTCCGCGCGGCGAAAGCGAACCTAGGGGCCTTATAGACATAAAAATAATTATTATACATGCATATATGGAGTGTTACAATAAACTCTTGAATTGCACAGAAAAACAATATTTTAATATCAAATAATGTACACATTCTCTTTTGAAAGTTTCTCCTAACATTACTGCGTGAGCGCACTGCGGCCTTCCCTTGGAGACTCGATATCTTGGCTCGTCTCCAACACTTGCCCGGGAAAGAAACACTGCCCCTCCAGCCCCCCTCCCCTCAGGTTCGGCACTTGGAGGATTGCATTGAAATAAACCATGCGAGATTGTGTTCTATAAATAAAAATAAACTACCAGACTATTAAAGATGCAAGATAAGAAGAAGAAAATGACGCAACCATGTTCTCGGTCTGTTGGTGTTTGTGACTGTGGTGATATCGATCATCCATCGTGACGTAACTGCTTAATTTGGTTGTGAACGACTCCCTTTGTTTTTTAATATAAGATGTTTTAGGTGGTATACATGTTGTCTATATGCACACAAAAATGAGTGAACATGCACACAAAAATGTGTCTACATACATTTATGTCCATGTGCATGTGGACAAAAGCTAAAACATCTTATATTAAAAAACGGAGGGAGTAAGTCACTAGCCCGTACGTCGTCCATTCAGAAGTTTTGCAGGCTATTGTAGTAGTGGAGTTTTCGCGATGTGTGGATCTATATATCATTGAAATGCCGTATGCAACTTGGATATACTACTGGAGTATGGAAAAAATATCGCAAGTTGTACACTTGCTCTGATTTTCTTTTAGATTTCAGGCAAAAAAACGTTTTGTCCCTTACACAAACGCATGCATACGTACCGCTGATCATATCCCCGCGGTTACATCAAGCGAAGTGACTTGTTACACTCGATGAGTCAGTCAATCCACGCATGGCCAAAATTAATCAAACATGCGCGCTGGTTGCTAGCCCAAACTGCAAATGTTGGCGAAAATGAGAGCAGAGATGGGCACGCACATGAACACGACGGGCCGTCTGCATGTATCCATGGCGTAGTGGTATGGCAGCAGCGAGTGACGCGAGGCAGAAGCAGGACGGTCTGGACCGGAGTGGACTGACCAATGCTGCATTCTGCTAGCTACTAGTACAGTATTGCCCAAAGCATACGCATACGCCACGGGCTTTGCTCTCTCTCTGCATATGGATCGTAGGCCAGACAGTTTGCCTTTGGGACGCATGACGACGGAGCGGACGTCCGTCGATGCTATTGCTAGCTATACGGGGCCCGTTCCTTTCGACAATCCAGCGACGTGCCGGCCCTATTCACGGAAACTCTCCTCACGCACGCCATCCTCACGTACGTTTACATGCACTGCATGCGTCCAGGACACATAGGTAGCTGCTTTACTTTGCCAAGACCAGCGCAAGATAGCTACCGTTGCCCGCTTCACTTTGACCGGTGTATATATATTTGCCCACTTCCATCAGTAGCTACGATATCTTTCTACTTTCTCCTCCTAGTAATCTTGTGTGTCATCTAATCTCTACTATACGAATGCAGGTGGGATGGGACTAGGACGTCCGTTCCCATCAAGACTGCTGGCCCCACTTATCCCGTTGTCCCACTTTACAATTATCCCAGAAACAAAAATAGTAGTGGGCTTATACGGGATATCCCACTCGTCCCGGTAAGATCCCACTAGGCAGCTACGCTTAATAATGGATCGATCGATCCCTGCACGCAGCCCAAGGCCGACGCACGTCGTGGAAGTTGGCGACGCGGGGTCGCCGGCGCACTGGCGCAACCCAGCCTAAAGCCTCGCGAGTCCCCCGCCCCGCGTCGTGGCCGGCCGATCTTGCAGCGGAGCGAGGCGCGGCTCGCCGGAGAAGGGAGGAGCGAGGTCTGGCCGGCGGCCATGGCGACCGGGTTCGCCGGAGAAGAGAGAGGCCGGCACATCCCGGCCTCCAGCCTCGCGAGCGGGGCGAGCTCGGTGAGCAGCCCGGCCTCCAGCGCCGCGAGCGCGGCCGCGGCGAGCAGCTTGGCCTCCAAGCGCGCGAGACAACAAGAGCTGTGGCCATGGCCATGGCCGCCGCCACGGTCCCTGACGCAGCTTTGATGGCCGTGTGCCCGTCCATCGGCCTAACTGCCGTGGCCGCACCGCCGGCGGTGCAGGTCGCTCCGCTGCCCCTCCTCCAACGCCCGCCCTCGAGTACCGCATCGTCTCCAGGTCGAGCAAGTCCATGCCGACGTGCGAGTGTCCGCGCCTCCGCGGCCAACTACAGCGCCGCCCGCCGTGCCCGCCCACTAGGTGTGAGTTTGACTCCTTGATTTGAGAGAAGAAGATGGAATCATGAAGGATTTGTGGTGCGTGCTGCCATGGTCACTCACGATTGAAGAAGAGAAGAAGGTGGAGGGGAAAGTATGAGAGAGAAAGAGGAAAAGAAGAAAGCCCACCCCACGTCCACGACACGAGAAGAAGATGGAAAGTATTGCACTGCCGTATGTGCTAGTACGATACAATCGGGACTTATGGGTTTCCGGTGGTTTAGGTGGGCTACGTCCCAGTTGACCCGTACGGGATGGGTGGGATTATTAACTGGGATAATCGGGTGATTTACGGTGGGATGGGACACGGGATTAGTGGCATGCCCATCCCACCTGCAACCATACTCTATCTATCTACTATCTACTATCTAAAAGAAAAGTTTTGTTCCTCTCGTACGTCGTCCTCTTCGTCCCACAGTCCCACTCCCTTCGTCCAACGAATCTGGGCGCCGACAAGTAGGACCATCTGGAGAAGCAAACCCTCGCGAAGTCGTCGCTCCTCCCTTTCATGCTTGCAGCTCGCCCGGGCGCCGCCGCCTCCGCTCACCCCGCCGCTCAGAGAACCCCTCCCCATCCTCTCCATCGCCGTCATCCTCTCCTCTCCCCTGTCACCTCTCAACCGATGAGCAGCTCCACCGCCCCACCTCCGCCAGCCTGCGCAGATGGGCCTTCCGAGCCCACATCCTACCCGCCTACCCCGTCGACTCACTACCAGTCTACCAGTCCCGCCGACGACCAGCAGCCGTAAGCCTCGACGACCAGCGGCGGTGATATGACCAGTTGTAGCACGAGGCGGCGCAGCACAAACATCACCAGCAACGGCATCACACAGCGCTGAGCAGCACGCGGTGACGCTGTACGAGCAGAGGCAGCTCCCCGCGCGACGGGATCCTCGTCCCCGTGATTGAATTAGCCTCCCCGGATGGGATCCGCCTCCCATACCAAAAGTGAGATGGGCCACGCCGTGGCCTTCATCTCCACGCCGCGGAACCTCGCCATGCTCCCGCCCGTGCCACCGCACCTTTCCGCTTGCCTCCACTTGTATCCCTGCCGCTGCTGTGCGTCGGCGGGCTGCCGGATGGTGCTGAGTCCATGGCCGACGTACCGCTCAAGATGGACGACCTCCTTATGAAGGCCATGGACGGCCCGTCGTCGGTGCAGGAGGCCGGGCTGGATCATCATTGACTTCTGCCACCACTGGCTCCGTTCATCGCCGCAGAGCACAAGGTAAGCTCGTGTTTCCTGCTCTGCTCTGTATCCTAGAGTTGATTCCAGGGACATGTTCCATTCTTAAAAATTCGGAATAATTGCCCCCATAAATATTTTCTAATTGGGACTTTATATTCGGTTGTTTATACCATAGCAATTCGACCATAGCAAAAGTGATATGATTCATGCACCAATGTAGGCTACCTGGTGCATATATACATACAATTAGACCACCACTTTCCCCTTTGTGTCAGTTTTGAGGAGGCGTTCTTGTAGCAAATGATGTATTATCCGTTCATTTGCAAAATCTATGTGTTCATTGAATTTTTAGTACTAAAACTCTTGTAAATAATGTAGTATAAGTACAAATGCCACTCTGTCATAGTCTATCTTTCTGGTTGTAATTCTCCCCCAATGACTTACCTTTCTCAATTTCTCTCTGTAGTAAGTCTGTCATTCTCACTGCAAGATCACCAATGGTAAGGAGGGGCAGGAGCAACAACCGCAGAAATTGGACCAATGCCTGGTGGCTTCAAATAACATAGGAAGTAAGTTTTCTGCTCTATATCTTCATGGTATTATGATGTGTTCCTGTCCTCAGTATAGTAATCAAGTTGCATTATCAGATCCTTATGGTCTGTGCACTTAGTCAAAATACTCGACTATGAGATTATCTTAATCAAGCATTTATGTTTTGGGGTGTGCTATATTTCGTTAATAATCATGGAACCGAATAAGATGCTATGATTTGCTTTAGTCTACAATTAACACTCTCCTAAAAACAATCCTATTTTTTCATTTTTCTTTCTACTTCTTAGATCTTTCCATGCTAGCCTGTATAATGTGTGACATTTGCATTAGTGTTGTGAATCTGCAAGTTATTATGAGCTGCTAGGGATACACAGTCCAATTGGATCTTTTTAAGTGTAGATCATCCCTACAACCCCGACAAGTTCCTGTAGATCCCGCGCTCAATTTTCATTAGTTGATGTCGTGGTGCGATTTTAGACACAAACATCCGTGAATATATTGCCTTTGTTTCCGAGGATCGAGCTGAAGGTTTGTCATTGCAGGTAGAGTGATGGCTAGAGACTAATTACAGCAGAGAACCAGTTGATTTTGCAATTGCACTGCAGTCCACCAACACAGCGAGGAGAGGCATCAAAATTTGCTACATATGAGGTCAGGTCAATGTGGCATCACCAAGCACATGGTCATTTCAAGCACATGAGGTACATAATACTGATTTGTTTTGGTGGAATGTGCTCATCTCCTTAAATGCTGATCCTTTTTCCTTCTCTTGATTTCTGTCGGTGTATTTCAGTTCAGGTGTGAAATGAGATAACATAGAAAATCTTCAGTGTAACTTGTTGTTTTTATCTGTTACCTGATTTGAAGTCTTTCTCTTTTTAGGATTTTTCATATTCCTTCTCACCACTTGTAATACGGAGGCATATGAAAAAAAGGGTGCTCTTATTTGATACAGATATGTCATTATTGTTACAACATATAGGTAGTTCAATATTAAATTACTGCCCCTATTTCCGCTAATGCAACTTCTGATTAATTATTTCAGCCATGGTATCACACATAGCAGCACTGAAGCTGCAAACGTATAGTACTATTCAGCTTGCCTTCCTATTTACAGTTAAAAATGTTATCTTCATTTTCCTAATGGAATAGTCTACATCTTGACTGTTCCACAGAGAATGCCACGGTCTGATCATTGTTCCTAACTCTTATCTTTGGATAGTGATTACGGTGCTCATCAGGTTTCACAATGTAAAAGGTATGAATGGCACATGATGGGCAAGATGAGGATGTGGCGAAGACTCTTGTCGTGTGTTGCACAGGGTGGGCAAGCAGATGTATCTGGCTGTGCGTTCTACTCTGAACTACTTTCATCTTGTTGCAGACATTACAAACTTGGCTCCTCAAAGCAAATGAAGCAGTACATCTCTTTGGTCGCCATGTCCTGGAGCTACTGATTTAATGCAGTTACTAGCTGGTTCTGTGACTTCCGTCGCCTGCCTCATTTGAGCTCTCAGTTGAGCAGGCGAGGTGAGGAGAGGTGTGTTTCGTTATTTTTTGTATTACTCTGGAAGTCTGCATTGGTGTGTCCTTGGGTGTCTCATTCTTGGAAGTTCTCGGTTGGATGTTTGAGGAACTGATCTGAAGTGTAGACATGAAGGATTGGGACATGGTAGGGAAGATAATGTGTAGTTTTTTAAGAAACGACTAGGCATTGTGTAGCCAGATCTTGCAGAATTTGGATAATTCTTATGTGCTTCGATCATTCCAAGTTACTGATTTAACTGAGCTATGGTACTATCTGGGCATAAATATCAGAGAAAAGAAATATTCATTTATAGACAGGAAAAAATCGAAGGCCAATTGCAAAGGCCGTGAAACACATGAACAATTATGTGAAAAGGAGTAACCATGTTCGACATCTCAAACCATTTATTTGATACCATGAATAGTTGTCATTTCCCAACTTGCACGAGCATATTCATGACTTGACCTAAGTACGGTTTTTACACAACCAGTTTGTCAAGTATTTACAATACACACCCGAAGAAATTTCTCATGGAAGCTCTTTGCAAGGTATCTAGGTTAGTGAGTATTAAAAAACTCTCATGTACATTCTATACTATAGTACAAGGCGTATTGCGCCGACGATTTTGTTTTGTGCAAATTTTTAAGAGATCATGTATTATCCGTGTATTTAGTTGTAATTTTGTTTAGTGATAATTTTCTATACCCCACCGACTTTTCGTTCAGTTCTACACTCCACTGATTCAATCAACTAGGCAAGTAATTATAAAATCGATCATCTTAAGTTTTATTCATTTTTCCACACTAGCATTCAATAACCATAGTTTACATACTTTTCTTTATACTACCATAAATCAATATCGTAGTTTATATGCCTCTTTATCCGACAACAGAAAACACACAAATGTGGCTGTGATGATGAGGATCACCGGTGTGACGGATAAATTATCACCCGTAGCAACGCACGGGCAAATGGCTAGTAATAAAAAAGTACTCTTGTGTGTGCTGTTGACGTATACGTCTACACATTGGTGGAGTACGTACGTACGTAAGCCGTAAGTCATGCATGTGGTATCAGTACAAGTTTTAACTGCAGCAACTAACTGCCGGCCGGACGGTCGATGCGTTTCTCATCGTCACTCACAAGAACCGTGCTTGCTAGTCTTTGCTAACATCAGCTTCAGCTCTCTCACCGCCCATGACCGACCTCCGCCTTATTTTTTTCTTCCTTTTCCCTGCTTGTTTGAGAAAGCAATTCATTCACTGCTTTGAACGGTGCCAAAAGAAAGCAAGATAGGGAGAGAAACGTTGCTCTGCATGCGTCTGCCGTCTCCTGCACCTTGCATACGTACGTACCAGTCCAGTGTACAGCCGCATGCATCAGCTTCTCTCGACGGACGGACGCATCTTCCTACTTTCGCCACTGCTTTTCCGCCTCCTTTGTTTCCCATTTAGTTCAAATTTTCAAATTCTATTTTGAACCAACAACACGATAATTTTAACAACTTTATTTTGTCTAACAGCACTGATAGTCTTCACGCAGCGGTAATTATTTGTAGCGCTAGATGATAGATGTATCATGTGTTCATGTACACATAAAATATTTCCAATTTGGATATAACTGTCTAGCAGAACATCAAGAGGAGAGTATCATGCGTATAATTAAGCAAAAAAAAAAGTGATAATCAACGAGATGGTGCAAGCAATGCTCAAAACTAGGAAGATGAAATTTTGGCGCCGACGAATAAAGGGTCGCTTCATTTGCCTCTGAATAACACCATAAACTAGTAGGCGTCATTACATTACACCGATCGAGTAGTAACAAACTAGGATCAACAGACACACACAAGTGACAGACACGGCAAATCCAGCTCTCCGTGTTAGTTATATCTACATCTCACTAGCTAGTACTCAAGCTCAACACAAAGAGACCATGCGAGCATGGATCGCTGCGCAACACAAGACAAGACAAGAAAAGAAAAGAAAAACGAACAGACAGATCATAGATAAGCACACGCGCACACGCCGCCGTCGATCTCGACCTTGATGAGCTCCGGCCGGCCGGCAAAGCAAGGGCAATGCAGCTAGCTCAGAGCCAGAGCGCGCCGGCCTCCTTGAGGAGCGGGACGAGGGTGCCGTTGATGTGGCACGCCATCACCTTCTCCACCCCGCCCAGGAGCCTCCCGCCGACGAACACCACGGGCACCGCCGGCTGCTGGTGGCCGGGGCCGGGGGAAAGCAGCTGCGCCAGCGCCGCCTGGATCTCCCGCCCGGCGCTGCCCATCTGGTCCAGCTCGTACACGGTCGGACCGACGCCCAGGCCCAGAAGGAGGCGCTTCACGACGTGGCACATGCAGCACCCGCTGGCGCTGAACACCACCACCGCGTTGCCGCTGGCCATCCGAGCCACGCGCTCGTACACCTGGTGATCCTCCACCTCCGCCGCCGGGATGCCCACCACCAGGGCGCCCTCCAACTGCTGCTGCATCCTCATCATCTTGGCCGACCTCTTCTTTCTTCTTCTTCCTCCCTAACTAGTGAGTGTAGTGCTTGTTGATTCTTTTCTTTCTTGGCGGAATGCAATGCAAATGCAATGGAAGGAGATGAAGGAAATGGGGATGGGTGGATGTGCGCTTATATAGGAGAAGTGGAGAGGATGGAAGTGTTGTGTGCTTTGGTGTGTGTGTGTAGAGGGAGCGAGCGAGAGGATCGAAGTGTGATCGTTGGCCGGAGTGAGTGAGGTGTGGGGGAGTCAAAGAGACATGGATCGCTTTTTGCAGAGGCGGTCGCGCGCTCCGCAACGAACCCGGCCGGCACACTCTGACCACCAGTACTCCACCCCCTTCCTTCCACTACGGTTACAAGAGCCATGAAAGAGAAAGAGAGTAAAGCGAGTAGAGGAGGTTAAAGTAGCTGTTGGTACTACGAGCTTTGTGCGTAGACGAGGAGAAGGGAAAAAGGAGAGGAATGGCCGAAAGATGGTTGCATCCCAGACCTAGCATAGCATTAGCATGCACCTGCTTGCAGGCGCCCTGACCGTTTGTTCATGTTGTGGCACATCACAAATCAATTGATGTTTAGTACGTAACAACAACACTATGAATTCCTTTTCGAATAAAGTTTTTTTTTTTGAGGTTTAAGACGGTCGTATCCGTCATCCGATTAGATAGAATAGAGTGTTATGTACAGAATTTCGAGCTAGGGAAAAAATCCCTTCACAAGCAAAAAACAACAAAAACTAGTCTCTAGGATCTTGTGTGTGGGCGAAAACCCGCACCGCCAACTCCTCCCGCACCAAAGCCGCCACCTCCAAAGGCGAGATTGCCACATTGCATAGGGTCCTTTGGCTCCTCTCCTTCCCTGTCCGCCAAAACAAGTGGATGATGGTTTCGCCAGTCGCTCTCCTAGCCTCGTGTGAAGAACCCACAAGTGCTCGCCATGACAACAGACAACCTCGATCAGCAACGCACCGTTCTCCCTGTGCCCCACAGACACAAAAAACACCTCCTCTCGGCATTTGCAAGGAGGAGTGTCCAAGCATCAGAAACTTCATCATCTAGGCCTCCCCCGGCGGCATCTGCCGCACCATCCTGGTCCCTGACGTCGTCTTCTTCTTCTTCTTCTTGGTCTTGTTCACGGCGAGGACGAGGTCGTCGATGGCCGCCACCTCCTGGTCCGAGAAGGGCCGGTCCGAGACATCTAACAAGGCCAAGAAGTCCTCTCGCCGGCGCCCTGAGGGGTGGGCCTCCTCGGTCAGCGAGCCGAGACGGCGCGCCACGGTCTCCCTGGCCAGCTGCTCGATGTTGGCGCCTTTCGGGTGCAGCTTGGCGAGTCTCTCGCTCCTCCACACAGACGGCGCCTCCACCTCCCTCTCGTGGACCAACGGCGTGGCCGGCGTGCCCAATACGGCGGCCGCAAGTGGCACCGTGATCCGGGCTAAGAAGCCCGACAAGGGGCACAGAGCTGCACCGACCTCCATGTCCTGCTGCCCAGGTCCAGCCTGCACCGGCGAGACAAAGTCCATCACGAACTGCTGCCCGTCCACCTTCTCAGCAACGATCTCACCTTGAGCGGACAACAGGGCAGAGCCCGCTCCAGGCTCGGCAATGCACTGCTCTTCATCCTCCACCTCCTTGCACAACATCACCACCTCGCAGGACGCATCACCTGGCGAGACGAAAGAAGGCGGCTCGTCGCTCACAACCGGACGCGGGGAGCACCCCGAGGCCGGACACGAGTCCCACGCCGAAATCTCGCCGATCAGACCTTGCCACGCCAATATCTCCTCAGACTCTACCGCGGAAACCTGCTCCCTCGCCTCGCGGTCGCCATCCTCTCCTTGCTTTGGTGGCATCATCAGCCCGGCCCGCTCGTTTTCCTCTGTGAGAGCTCCATCCACGCTCTCCTTGTGGCACCGCTCGTTGGGCAGCAATACCTCCGCCGCCGCCGTGGAGCAGCACATGTCCCGCTCGTTCTCTTCCGAGAGAGAGCCATCCACAACCTCCTTGTAGCACCGCACTGCCAGCATCACCTCGTTCGTCTTGGAGTAGCTCACGTCCTGCTCCGGGCTCGCCATGAAGAAGATCGCCATAAAGTTTTCAATTGTAGAATTTTGTAACATATTTCTCATGTATGAAAATGATGGTCAAATTTTGATCATGCAAAGAAAAGAAGCAATGTAATTAATGTGGACGAAGGGAGTAACAAGATTGTGGAAGCTAAAAGCTCCCCTAAACATTAAGATTATATTTGATTATTTCAAATAGGCGAGCTAACCCTTATTAGCAAGGGAGTAAACTATGTGTTTTTTTTCATCAGACAAACAATTTAGTGCAAATTTACTCGAGGCATGTGGTCTATCTTTAAGTGGCTTCTAAAACTGTATCCACCCCGGTGGCAACCTAGGATAAAACCGCTCTAAACTCTTCTCTCACAATTTTTTTTGTTGCAAATCCTAACCTTATACCTCTCCTCAATCCTTGGAACCATCTTTCAACGTGTCTCGAACTTCTCTCTCGACGACCGATACCCTAAACACTTATGTAGCTTTGCCACCACGGCAACCCTTCCCTGAGTAGAAGATGTTTGACACCTTATCCAGCATGAACATAATTTCAAGTTCTGGGCTGAATGGCTTCACTCAGGCTTCTATTGCAAATGGTAGCATATAAAAGCAAAATTAAAGCAATGGATTGGTGAGATCTTCAATATATCATGCGACACTAGTTAGCAACCTAAATCGATCCCACGACATCCTTCTCCCTAGATCTTCAAACGCTATAACGAGGATCCTTCTGCCAAATTTCCCTTCAAAACATCACCATCAAAGCAATTCCAAAAGTGCTTACTAACATGTTAATACCTCTTGTTCCTATTCTTGCCCACGAGAATTAGACATGCTTCATGTCTGCTAGATGCATTGGAGAAAACTTCTTCTATATTGTTTACCTGCTCTATTGTTGTCATAAGATCAAATCTCCTACCATTGTTCTAAAACGAGACTTTAGGAAAACCTTCAACTTGTTTGATGGGAATCTTTCTTTGAAATGCTACACGATCTTTCTAGGATTATTAATTTTAATCGACGATTGTGTTCTTTGCTCGGAGGATGGAGCTTGTTAATTAGGGGTGTGTGTATCTTTGTTATGGAAAGTATGTGTGTAATATACTTTTAGTTGTATCTTGTTATTGCGGGTTTGGGTTACTGAATCTTGCGCTTTGTTATGGAAACTATGGATGATTGTAGTTGAATGGTGATGGACGCATGGTGGCCGGCATGTGACTTGAGTGCTTCATATTACTGGTGTGCCACAACCAACACAGTACACGTAAAAATACGTACAGTGGACAGTGTGGAGTATGATTTGTCGTGTGTATCACCGGCCATACTCCTACGTCGCCAAGCATTTCTTCTCGAAATCAGGTAGAGAAGTGAAAGGCGACATATAGAGCTAGCCTATTTAGGTGCCGTACGATGGTAACTAGATGGAGTGCGTGAAGGAAACATGGAGACGGCGTGAGAGGATCGATCGTCACGGCCAGGCAGCCGACAAGCCGACAGCAGGACGTCCCCTCAGCCGCCGTTTGACTCGCCGGACCCACCAAACGCCCTCACGTCCGTCGTCACCCCGACGGTCATCACCTTCACGTGATCGATTCCCACAAGCGGCATGCTTTGCTTATGCATGCCCAACCAACCGTTGATGGTACCTGCGTGGCTGCGTCGTCATGACCAACGGCTCACACCAAGCGATACCATCATCACAACCGGCCGGCCATCATCGGCTGTGCAGAGTATGTTGTGGTTTACAGTACTACGATACGTTTGCATGCTCTTCCTGCGAGGCTATCACAATCCTTCAACTTAACAAGCAGTACTACTATGTGTGGTTAAATCGTGGGAGATTTAGATCGAGTGAGGGTTGTACATATTGAGGGCATCTCAAGCCGTGCCCCCTGCGCCGAAAATAGCGCCGTTTTGACCAAATAGCGCCGAATTCTTCCCAGTCGGCCCCCCCAGGAACCCAAATAGCGCCGTTTCGGCCAAAATTAGCGCCGGCGCTCCCAGGCCAGACCCATCCCATTGGGTTCCGCTTGGGGGGTGAAAGCGCACGTGGGCCAGCACTGTCGGCGAGATAGCGCATTTCCCCACCCCGTCTCGTCCTTTCCTCTATCCCGTCGCGTCGCCGCCGGCACCACCCCTCCCACCTCCGCCGCATACAAGCAGCTAGGAAGCCCACCTTCTCGCCCAATCCACGCCGCCGGCCGCCCCTCGTCCCTCCGCCGTGATCAAGCCGCAAGGAAGGCTCTCGGGAAGGCTCGCGCCCACCTCGCCTGCTAGGTGTTCGGCGTTTTGTCTGCCCAGACATGGACTCCGACGACGAGGAGCTGCTCGCCGAACTTCTTGATGAGGAAACCTCGGCCGCCATCGACGATGAAGAACACTTGCTCATCCTCACCTATCTTGCCGGCCTGCTCGCAAACGAGGCGAGGCCGCGGCGTGGTGGCTCAAAGCCCGGTCGCCGCAAGAGCAAGCCGAGGCAGCGCTACGAAGGCTACTGCATCCTCTACTCCGACTACTTCGCCGACAACCCCACGCAGGACGAGGCGGTGTTCCGGCGCCGTTTCAGGATGAAACGGAAGCTCTTCCTCGACATCATGCATGCCATCCGAGAGTTCGACACCTACTTCAAGTTGAAGACGGATTGCACCGGCATGGTAGGGTTTACCTCAATTCAGAAGTGCACGCTGGCGATGAGATTGCTTGCATATGGTGCTCCCGCTGATTCGCAGGATGATTATCTGCGCATGTCCGAGTCCACTGCCATTGATTGCTTGACCAAGTTCTGCAGGGCAGTGGTGGCAGTGCTTGGGCCAACATACTTTCGAACACCCAATGCGGAAGACACTGCCCGGATCCTGACCACCAATGAAGCAAGAGGCTTCCCTGGGATACTTGGAAGCATCGACTGCATGCATTGGGCATGGAAGAACTGTCCATTTGAATGGCAGGGGATGTACAAAGGGCACAAAGGAGTTTGCAGTGTGATTCTTGAGGCTGTGGCTACACAAGATCTATGGATTTGGCATGCCTTCTTTGGTATTCCAGGAACACACAATGACATCAATGTTCTGCAATGCTCGAATGTGTTTGCCAAGCTTGTTGAGGGTCATGCTCCCCCGGTGAACTATGAGATCAATGGGCACCAGTACACCAAGGGCTACTATCTTGCAGATGACATCTACCCAAAGTGGTCAACATTTGTGAAGACTATCTCTAACCCTGTGCCAGGAAGCGCGAAAGCTTGGTTTTCCAAGTGCCAGGAGGCTTGCAGGAAGGATGTTGAGTGGGCATTTGGTGCGCTGCAGTCTCGATTCACTGTTGTCCGGTACCCAGCTCTGACTTGGTCCAAGTCCAATATGTCTGAGGTGATGAACTGTTGTGTGATCTTGCACAACATGATCATTGAGAGCGAGCGGAATGATCTGGTGGCTGACACTGAGGCGTACTACAGAAAGGGTCCTCTTGCAGATGTAGATCACCAGGTGCCGGCAACATGGGCAAACTTTCTCGCTATGCGTCAGGAGATTCGAGACTCGGTGGTGCATACACAGCTGCAGAATGATCTGGTGGAGCACCTGTGGAGGCGCAAAGGCAATGGCAATGCCGATGCCTAGTTTTATTTGTTCTATTTGCTTGCATTGTTGAACTATTTATGTGTGGATTTGTATGTTGAACTATTTGTGTGTTGATTTATATGCCGAAATGTTTATGCAATTTTGTATGTCAAATTTGAGCGAAAATCGCCGGCTGGCGGGCGGCCTGGGTTCGGCGACTGGGAAAACGCCGGGTGTTAAATAGCGCCATTGCCCCCCCCCCCCCAGGTGGGCCAAAATAGCGCTGTTTTTCGGCCTGGGGGGGCCGAACGACTGGAGATGCCCTGAGACAGAAGTTAAGAGCCAACTTCAAAGCGCCAACCCCTTTGGTTCGTACAAGTCTGTTTTTAGGTCGACATACTTGCGTCCCGTCTTCATTTGGTGTCCGCCGACACCAATTTCGGCCCAAATTTGCGTCCCGACGGACGGTCAAAACACGGACAAACAACACGTTCGTTCGTTTCCTCCGAGGTCTTGCAGGCAGCGACCCAACCATCCCTCTTATCTCTAATGGGTACTTTTAAATAACGCGCGTGCAGATATGGACGTCCACTTCACTCCCCAAACCCACTCCGCTCCCCGCGGCCAATAGCAAGCTGTAGCCCCGTCGGTGCAATTAGGGCCGGCTTTGACCCTAGGCGACCTTGTGTGACGCACAGGGGCCCATGTCTGAGGGGGCATCACTACATATGTCTATGTACACTCGTTGTTATTGGGCTGAAAAAATAATCAAGTTGGAAAGGGCCTTGGCGCCCAGCAGCCAAGCAGGGGAGAGGAAAAGGCTACGCAGTTTGCTCGTTAGCGCAACGCGCAATTGATCTGCCGTTCTCGCTTGTTCATGCTCAACTTGGAAAAGGCGACGCCTCAATGGCCTTCCGTCTCGAGAGGAGATCGCCCAGGCGGCCAGGCCACCAAGCGCCCTGGCGCCCTTCCCGGCTGCAGCTCCTCTCTGATCGGCAATTGACCTCCTCCGGCCATGTGCAGGTACGTCCAATCGGCCTCCCCTGCTCTCTCTCTGGCTTACATATAGGCATATTTCCCTAGTCTAATTGATCTGATGGTTATTTGCATCTAGAAATGTCGAAACAAGTTTTTTTGTTTAGCACTGAAGCATTATTGACGACGGACTCATTGGAATTTGGTTCTTATTTGAGGTAATCAAATTAGAAGGGAATATTACTTGTTATATTTTGCAACTCTTTTACACTTCCTGTCGCAACATGACATTGCTTGATCGCTTATAGCAATTATTTATAGACGTCTCAGAATAAGAATGTGTGGTTGGATGTAAACTTTTAACTTTCAACCTTTCACTAGGGTTGGGAAGGGAAAGAACGACCATGGGCCGGCCACCTAGATCTAGGTTTATCTATTTTTTTCTTTCAAATTATTAGTTAATGTAAAATAATCTTTTGTGGCCCGCCCTATCTATAAATGCAAATAAATAACGAAGTGTGTCCGTTGCGATTGGTGCACTACGCGGGCCAACGGATATGGCGGACATTTGGTATCCGCACGACGCCCCCAAACAGATAAAAAGCGGACATTTTTTATACGGAGTATGTCTGTTTAGCTCAGGGCGTTTGAGTTGGGTTGCCCGAAAAATGACAGTGTAAAAGTTAAGCACAAGGAGATTTAAGGGCAACAAGTTGAGGTGCATCGGACGGAGAGTGTGTGATGAGGCTTTTTTTTTTTTTGAACAAGGGGTGGGATCCAGAAGGATCCCGACTGCATTATGCGGTGGGTTTACAATTTACATCAAGGACCTCAGCAAGAAAATAAATTACAATCGAGCCCTTGGCTTTTTCAAAAAGGACCTCAAAGGAAAAAATAGGAACGCAATTTGGTCCTTCTCCACCGTGCGCATCGAGCAGCTCTACACGGTGACCGCCATTGCCGCCGCCGGGGACAAAACCACTTGGCTTCAGCACGACGATGCACGCCACCATGGAACTGGGAGAGGGCCTCCGCATCGGCACTCTGGCCTGGAGGTTGAAAACATTGCGGTAATCACAATACCGCAGAATAAAGCGACCCCTTAGGTCAAGGATAATCTCGACGCAAATCCGCCGCGATTGATGATCTTCACTTGCTGCAGTCAATACAAACCCCCGTAGAGCTTCAGATCCGCAGAACCTGCACCTCTTCTCGCACCCACTGCGACATAGCAGTGCAAATTCTTCTTCACCAAAAACTCCACAAAGCTTTGCTTCCCACCACCGCGTGATATGCAAAAATCCGCCAATCAACTCTGTACTTGTGCCACCAAGCAGAGGAGGCAGATCGAAGTGGATGGAGTAGAAAGCAAAGGATTCAGCCTTATGGAAGCCGCCAGTTCCTCTCTTCTTCGTGAGCTTCGACCTCCGAAGCAAATCAACCAGAAGATAAAGAAAAAGCCGAGACCAGGGCTGGCTGGAAAGCCCCAGATCAGAACTTCCTCTGCGTACCTTATTCAGAGGGATGCGCACCTTCATCAGCTTCACTTGCACCGCCTCCTGCCACCAGAGAGATGCAGCTAAGAGGAAGAAGATGACGACGCGGCGGATCTGGCCGCCTCGATCCGCCGTCCTACCCTCATCGCCTACGGCATAAAGCCAAGTACGAGCATAAAGCTCAAGCAAACTATGTACACTAGATCTACTATGTACAGGGTAAGCACGACCTCCTACTCCATCTCCACGCCGGCCAGAGAACCCGCCGGAGGGAAGGAAGGAGAGGGGCGGCAACGGGAGGCGGAGGTCGACCCTCAAGGGTTACTGTTTGAGAGCGAATGGATAAGGAGGGGGTCCATGCCTAGTGTGTGATGAGGCTGGTCCTGGAGGAGCAGCAGCAGAGGGCCGGAGAGCATGCAGATGGAGCAGGGTGGTGGGTGATGTTGAAATGCGGTCAAAGGAGTGAAATGGCGTGAGCAGATCACGCCATCCCCCACTTTTCTCTCCCTCGGTCTCTCTGCACTGCACTCCATTTCTTGCACTTCTTAACACCGTCTTTTGACCCTACCCTACTAGCCTCGCGCCTTCATTTTGGCCACTGTAGCTAGCTGCTTCATGTGCTCCCACCCGTCATCCAAGGGGCTTCCGGTGCTTCCACCGTTTAGCCTGCTGGTTGGACTGCGCAAAGAGTGCAAGACAACCATGTACAAACAGATGCTTACTTTACTTGATTGATCTGATGTATCCGTCTCCTAGTTTTGGCTGCATCTAAACCTACCCTTCCCAAACAGAAGAACATTTCGGTTCTCGATCGCCACACAACCTCAAAGCCACAATGCATATATAGCATGGATGCACGCCTTCAAATACGGAGTATATTTTTACTTTCCAAAACAATGTGAAAAATTTGTGAAGCATGCTGAAAACTTCTGTTAAAACTATGTTTAGTTTAACGGAAGTTTGTAGCAACGTCCATTCGGAACACTGTGGAACCTCGATGAAGAAACCTCTCTGAGATGGAGCGGGGGTTAATATTGATAAAACAAAAGTGTTTATACATAATTATGTCGCCATCCGAGTGGCGTGATTGCCGGTGAAAACCGTGAAGACTAACGATGGTGGCATCTTAGTCCTCGTTTCCTTATCGAAATTTTTGTCTAAAAGATTGGTCAAAATTAGACCCTGTTAACTTTTGACTAAAAATATATACATACTCAAGTTGATAGCAGCGTCGTTGGTTCGACCAGGGCCTGTGGAACGCTCTAGCTGCTGGAGTACTTCTTCTTCCTAGTAGCTATGTAGGCGGGCAGAGCCAGCTGCTACTTCTTCCTATACTCGCGATCGATGTGCATGGTTATCATAAGTCCTTGAGCAGCAGCTATAGCTGGCTAGAACGGGCCGTGACTTACTTGATCACACACTTTTTCGTAGCCGCTGCGGCGCTGCTGCTTTCCTGTGCTCCTGGCCAGTGTGCGAGCTCGATCGGTAGCTGGATGCATGCGGCCACTTTTGCTGCCGGTGCCGGGCACGCAGACGACGCAGTGGCTTTTCATTCTTGGCTTTTGCGCGCGCGACCATGCACGCGAGCCTGACACTAGTGCAGGCCGGATCGATCGATCGACCGCGTGGTGGTGGCGGTGCCATTCTCCGCCGGGTCGCCGCCGGCCGCCGATCGATGCCATCCTTAACTTTTTGACGCCATCCGCTTGTGCGCTAGCTTGCGACATGAATAATGGCCAAAGCCCTGCTTTCCGTCCCAACTGAAAGCTACTCCTCCTACTACTACTAGTAGCTCGTCGTCGTAGCTCTAGCGTTGCATGGCATGGCACACTGCTTTAGAGCTTCGAGAACCGAATCAGTAGACCAGATTTAGATGAGTCTCCAGACCGGATCAGATCGATCACCAGACCGGCGCAGGCCAGGCTACGCATGCACGCACGCTGACCGGCTTCCGGCCGGCCCATGGAATTAACTTCTTTCTTTGGCCAGCTCTACTTAACATACTCCATTCCTTGGTCGTCCGTTTCCCCTTGGCCACTTCCTCTACTTATTCGCTGCCACGTTGCCATGCATGCACCATTGTCTCCTGACCTCATCTCTCATCTTTTCCATTCAAACCTCCCTTCGATCTGGCACGTACTGTACATTCTTATCTCGAATACGGCTTGGGCCCATTTGGACTACAAGAACTTACTGTACTAAATATACGGAAAGTGTTTTCTGATCCCGAGCACCAGTGCTCTCTTATATTTAAAAAATTGCAAAATCATATTTGTGAGTTTCAAAAAAATGGCCCTAGCCACGATCCAAAGTGATGAACTAGACACGATCATTTTGTTTGCTAATTGCAGTACTATACCCAACATGGCTCAATCTTGCCTTTTGGCGTTTGGCTAATTAAAAGCCACAGAAAGTATCAAAATAGATGGTTTGATTTTGGCTTTTGACTTTATAATATAATGTAACAATGTCTTATAAGACAAAGTCAAAAATCTAGAAATAATTAATCCTAGTTCCAAAGAGGGGCAATGTGTATATATACATTGGAGAGACCAGTAGCTTGCGCATTGACCAGTACCAATATGTTTCCATTTATATACCTCGATCGATCTGCATGCATCAGGCATGCACGCATGAATGCAGGGCATCAGGCATGCATGCATGATCGTACGTGCCGTCGTTGTTGATGATCAACGTACGCATGCATGCATGCATGTTATCGTGTCGATCGATCGTGCATTCGTGCTTAACTATTACTCCGTAGGTCTTTTGGTAAAAAAGTAAAAGCTACAGTAGCTAGTACGGAGTACCAGTTTGCTGATCATGGTGACAGATGCGTCAACTGCATGCTCCACATCGATCCACCGTGGCCGGCCATGTGTTGGAGAGCCCATGTCAAAATACGGTAAATACCACAATATTTTTTTTTTCATGTGTGTAAGGTCGGATAGGAAAGGCGGGCTCTTAATTATGTACTCCCTCCGTTCTAAATTAATTGACTTCCATTTATCCAAATGTGGACGTATCTATACTTCTAACATGTCTAGATACATCCATATGTGGACAAATAGAAGTCAATTAATTTGGAACGGAGGGAGTACATGCAACTATGAAACACGTATCTTGAATTCCCAATGTTTTGGAACTCACACTACCGAGCCGGAGTGCAATTTATCCGGCACTCGGCAACCGGCGGCACTCGGCAACAAAAGAGTCCGATCTGGTATGATCCAACTTGTTTCCTTGATTGTAAATTCGTTTGTTTGCACCGTGCATGGTGATC
Organism: Poa pratensis; assembly: GCA_947311845.1. Classification (NCBI taxonomy): domain Eukaryota; kingdom Viridiplantae; phylum Streptophyta; class Magnoliopsida; order Poales; family Poaceae; genus Poa; species Poa pratensis. Next base: position 58,275,764 of record CAMZMU010000047.1, on the reverse strand, counting down.
AACCTATATATATTGTTCACCATACGCTCATCCAACAGTTACTGGTTGTTCGGATGTGTTTTAGAGGGGGGATTGTCGAGAACAGATTATAGTAGCATCTTTGTTCATAAGCTAAGTTGAAGGCCTAGCTATCGTATTTCAGTACTCCCTCCGTTTCAATAGAGACCGAAATGAGTGAATCTAACGCTAAAACGTGTTTAGATACATCTCCGAACAAAAAAAAGGCTAAAACATTTTATATTTTGAAACCGGGTAGTAAAAAGGAAAATCTCGGGTCATTTGCCGGTCATGTTCGTGGTCCAAACTGGATCAGATGCAGTGGCTGGAGCACAATGGCAGCTCTGAAGCGGATGTGGGTTGAAGTAAATTCCACTGATCGTTGGTGGTCGCTTAAACACAACAAAACAAATAAAGCTTTTTCCCTAAGGAGCAAAGAGTCCCAGCGCAGCGCGTGTTTAAATGCCAAAGTGGACGTGCAGTTCTGATCTTATCTTACTAGCACCTAATAAAGCAGCATGCGGACGTATCAAAAGTGGTAATTAAAGCACGTCATGCATGCATGCATGAATGCAGGGCCCGAGAGATCTAATCTAATGGGGACATAAGTATGTTCCCTAAACGGGTGTGTGGCGACAGAGTTATTAGCAGATGTTTTTACCTCCTTTGGGGTAAACCGTAGTCTTTCTCGTCGCCCAACTTCTATGTTCGATCTATGGATAGTGTCGTGTGATCTTGGGGCAGGATCATTGCCTAGCCTTCGCCATGCCCCGGATGTCTACAACACGCGTGCTTAATTAAAGTATTGCCGCGCGCGGCAGACCGGATGCAGATACTCTTCTATAGTACTCCGATGTGAGGCATCGATCGATCCGTCTTTTTTGGGACATAGATTGTGCCGGCAAAGTCGTTTTTTGTTGGGTTATGTGATTGTGTTCCCTGGCCTGCCTCCTCCGGCCTTTGATCGATGATCCTTCCATCTAGGCATGCAAATGCAAGACCAGACCAAATGTTTCGGCCAATCGTCCTAGAAAACAAAACAAAGTCAAAATGCACCATAAGAAATACTTGCTCAGGAAGAAACAAAAGCCTGGCAACGGTCTCGTGATAGAAAAATAACGGAAGGAGATAGGAACACAACCTACTTTCATGCAGTTGCGAACCAGAGACGGCGCAAGAAAAAATTAGCTGTCCTCGATGGTCCTTGTGGGCCTGTCGAGGAAACAGATAAAATGCTTGATTTGGCCGTAGATTTCTACAAAAACCTCTTTGCCGCTGAACCTAGACCTAATATTGCCTTGGGTGATGGGTTTTGGGATCAGAAAGACTTGCTCACTGCTGAGGAAGCCTTACTGCTGGACAGTCCCTTTACAGAAAAAGAAATTTATGATGCGGTGATGGGATCTTATGGTGCTGGTGCACCGGGGCCAGATGATTTGTCGTTCCTCTTTTATCAAACTTATTGGCCTGTTATTAAAAATGATTTCATGGCTTTGGTTAGAGACTTTGAGAATGGGAAGTTAGATGTCACTCGGCTCAATTTCTCGATTATTACTCTGATTCCTAAGGAAGCGGATGCGAGAGACCTTAAAAAATTTCGTCCAATTAGTTTGGGTAACTGCAGTTTGAAGATCATAACTAAAGCTATGACTAATAGGATTGCTCCTATTGGGGATAGAATTATTGCCAAAAATCAAACTGCGTTTATCAAAGGACGTTTTATTTTAGAGAGTGTGGTTGCTGCACACGAGGTAATCCATGATGTGCATACTAGGAAGCGGTCTGGCTTGATTCTAAAGTTAGACTATGAAAAAGCCTACGACAGAATTGATTGGGCTTTCCTTGATCATATGCTGGAGTCTAGAGGCTTTGGTCCCCTTTGGAGAGCGAGGGTTAAATCCATTTTGGCTGGGGGTTCCTTCTGTGTTCGAATTAATGACACGAACAACAAATACTTTGTCGGTGGAAAAGGACTTAAACAAGGAGATCCTTTATCTCCCATCCTTTTTAACTTTGTTGCTGATGTGTTTACTAAAATGCTTTCAAAAGCTGTGGATCAACATCTTATTCAAGGTTTGCTAGGTCAGGTTATCCCTGGTGGTGTCATCAGCTTACAATATGCTGATGACACCATTTTATTCCTAGAAAATGACATTAGTATGGCCAGACATTTAAAGTGGATTCTCACTTGTTTTGAACAGATGTCGGGCATGCGCATTAACTATCATAAGAGTGATCTGTTTACTATTAATGTTCCTGAGGAGGGGGCTAACCTCCTTGCTCAAGTGTTCGGCTGTAAACTTGGATCTTTTCCTTTTACATATCTGGGGGTTCCCCTCCATTTCTCTAAACTACGTAGGGAGGACCTACAACCGATCATCGATAAGATAATTAAGAGGATATCTGGGTGGATGGGAAGATTACTCTCCTATAAAGCGAGGATAATCCTTCTCCAAGCTTGTGTTGCTAGCATCCCCATGTATCTTCTGTCGTTTATTAAGTTTCCTAAATGGGCAATCAAGATTATTAATTCGCAAATGTCCCATTTCTTTTGGAAAGACACTGAGGTCTCACCTAAATTTCATCTGGTAAATTGGGAGTCTGCGTGCCAGAAAAAAGAGTATGGAGGTCTGGGGATACAAAACCTCAGAGACTTTAACTTATGTCTGTTGGGGTCTTGGATCAGGCGCTACCACTTGGATCAAAATAAAATCTGGCGTAAAATTGTTGATTACAAGTATAACCTTGACCCCAATATCTTTCATGCTAACCCACCTCGTAGCTCCTCTTTTTGGAAAGGGATCATGTGGGCGGCTTCGGCAGCTAAAATTGGATACCGTTGGAAAGTGGGGAATGGGTGTAAGGTTTTATTTTGGGAAGATATTTGGCTCGGGCAGTGTTCTCTGGCAACTGTTTTTTGGGATTTATATGTCATAGTCAATGAACAATGCTGCACGGTGTCCGAAGTGTGGGATGGGACTGAACTTAAAATTTCTTTTAGGAGAACAGTTTCGCCACAAGTTCTTGGTCGTTGGCTGGAATTAGTGGCCTTAATAGAAACTGTTACCTTATCTGAGGATGAAGACTGTCCAATTTGGTTGTTTCACCCTTCTGGACAGTACTCAGTCAAATCGTTTTATGCCATTGTTAACAACCGGGGGGTTATCCCTGTGCATACACCAGCTGTCTGGAAGTTGCATATTCCCCCCAGAATCCACGTGTTCTTGTGGCTTTGTAACATCCCCAAAATTTGTTAACAAGTATTATTAATTCCAAAAATGGGAGCCAACAAAAACTTTTGTTAAATTATATGTGTTGATCTCTTATTCTTGCTTGTGTTGCTTATTTCCTCTTGTTGTGTGTTGCTTGCTTATTTGAGAACATGAAGAAAAGAAGAGGAATAAATTAAAAGCAAAACAAGAAAAATAAATGTGGCAAGTGCCACACAAATTCTCCAAGTGAGGATCTCATTTTGTTTCCAACAAAATTTAGTGGAGTGGTATTGCAAACCCTCCCATTTCATTCTTACTACTTATCTCTCTCAAATAGTATTTTCAAATTAGTTTTAAAAATTCAAAAGTAAACAAAGTAAAAATAAATTAAAATGCCATAATTAAAACACTATAAAAGAAAATGTTTCAAAACATTTTATTATTTTATGCCAATTTTTGTGGAGCTTCTGCACCTTATGGGAAGGCTCCACAAATTTTGCCAAATTTTTATAAATTGATTTAGTGCCTCAAATTAAATCAAGAAATGCTTCTGGTTTAAACAGAAGGACTAAAAAGTAAATAAGAGAAAGAAGAAGGAAAAGAAGCAGTGCACAGGAGCCAGGGGGTTTTTGCAAAACCATCATCGTCTACCTCCCCTAGCTCACTGTCGCCGTCGCCGTGGCGCCTTGCTCGACGTCGCCGTTCCCAGGCCCCCCAGGGCCCCCTTGCCCGCGCTCTCCCTCGCCCCCGTGCCACTGCAACCTCTGCGGGCAGAGGAGACCCTCTCCCCTCGCCTTAACGCCGTTGTCCCCCAAGCACGCCGCGGAGGAGTTGGACGGCGCCGGCCAAAATTGGCCCAGCCACCGCACCTCGACACGCGATCCGCTACGACGCGCACCCTAGCCCACGCCCGGACCCCCCAGACACCGAGCGCCAACCTCTCCCGCCCTCTGGACGCCGCTGGACCGCGACCACCGTGCGCCGCCGTCGCGCCTATTTAAACTCGAGCCGCACCTCGCATTTTCCCCACGCCCCACTGCCTCTCCCTTGCTGCACCACACTCACCACCACTCGCCCGTGCACCACCACGAGGGCGGAGCCGCTGCTGCGAGCTCGCTGCTGCTCGTGCCCGTGCTCGACAGCCCGAGGTAGGCGACGACACGGCTGTGCCGTGCTGCTGCTCCCCTCTCACTTCTCTGGCCCGTACCCTCTTCCCCTTTGGACACCGCGCTCACCCACCTCTTTTTCCCTCTGGATCGTGCCCAGAATCGCCGAACCGCCGCTCGCCGGAGTTCGGAAGTTGCCGTGGAAGCAGAGCCCTCGCCGTCGACGAACCAGCCCTCCCCAGCAAGTACCACTCCGCCAGGACGTTCGCCCGAGCCTCCGCCGTCGATCTGCACCCTCGCCGCCGTCCCTAGCCCTCTCAGGTGAGCGATCCGTGCTGCTCGCCGTCGCCGGAGCCACGGCGCCGCCCAAATATGGTCGTCGCCGATGGATTCGTCGCGGACCGTTGGATCTCCATCCAACGGTAGCTTACCGTTTCGGATAGAAAAGAAAGAGAGAGAGAGACTGACGAGCGGGCCCCGCTCGTCAGGGTTTTATTAATTTCCCTGCGTGCGCTGTGCCGCTGACCAGTGGGTCCCCCATGTCATAAATTTAAACATTATCCACACTGAGCACCTTTTCTATTTTTAATTTCAGAAGAATTTCAGTACTGGACCCAATTTGTAAAATCAATAACTTGAGATTTAGGAATCCAAATAAATCAAACTCAATTGTTCTGGAAAGCTTATGAAATTGTTTAACCAACCCAATTGGTCTCATGTCATTTAAATAAATAGTTAAAAAGAATTATTGAAAATGCCACAGAAGGTTCAAAATCTAAACTTGTTTGTTTCTGATACTCTGCTAGTCCAAATAATTCCAAACCAATTTTGCTAGCTTAGTACTGCCTTGTATTAGCTCCCCTAATTTTGGTAGAATTATTTAAGCAATATTAATTGTTGACTTTAAGATAAACCCTTCTGGACAAAAACAAACAAATATGTTTATTGGTTGATCCAAATGAGTTAGGACCAATTTTGTTAGCTCACATATAGCATGTTTACTTACCCCTAAAAGGATTTAATTTTTGGAACAACAGAACATATTTGGTAACCAAAACTTGATTATTAAGCTACTGGATTCAAACCAATGTGTAGGGAGTTTGGTAACTCCAAATGATCCAATTCAAATTGGGTTGTCTTCTACACATCAGTAGCTTTCTATAGAAATTTAGTTTGTATTTTTGTGACCAACAGAACTCAAGTTGTGCAATTAAACATGTTTAACAAGTTTCTGCCATAATTTGGACTTAAACAATTAATGTTTAATTCAATTGTTTTGAAATTAAATTGTATTGTTTGTTGTATCCAGTGGCTATTTAGAGCATTTAGGATTGTGATACTGTGATGATGTGATGTTGTTTGAGTAGTTTTAGTGATTGCTTGTATTTGTTTGTTTATCGATTAGACGAGAACGTTGCCGGAGATATCGAGGAGGGGGAATTTGTTGAACCAGAAGATCAAGATCAAGTCCCCTTTGCCGAGCAAGGCAAGCTACTCTCTGAGCTTGCACCTAAATATATATGCATCTACTTTGATCAAATGATTTACTCTTAAAACCAATGGTTTACAAAACCTTTTCCAAAAGTGTATGGAAATTATTTTGCCACCCTATGTAGTAGTTATGAAACTTTAGGATGGAAAACAATGTTGTTTATTCAAACTCCTTTGGAAATACTTGTGTGGTTATGGAATGCCGAGATGTCGGTGTTAAAGTGGAGAAATGGAAAAATGGGAATGTTTATGAAAAATGCACAGTATCCTAGTACTATGACAACCAATCTTAATCTGTGCGACCACACTTACCCCCATATGGGAACGGGGCTTAGTCATATAATTTGCTCTTATTAGTATGGGATACCTCATCGACGGAGATGACTCCGTTATGCATGAGGGGATGGTTTGTGAACTCCCCTGACCTGGGTCCTCGCTCAAACTCTATGGAAAGATAAGGAGGAGGATTGAAGACTTCATAAATGTGGTCGCCGGGAAAAACATATGAGTCCTCACACTTAGGGTTGCCGACGGGGACCGGACTGAGTGTTGGTGGGAATTATCATATGGGTAGGATCCTATACTAGCATGAGCAAAGGAGAGGCTAGGGTCGGTGGCTCAACTTCGCATACACCTTGTATGGCGGGACGTGGCTGACACGATGAGTTACCGGATGGGTGTGGGATAAAAAGCGTGCTACCTCTGCAGAGGGTCAAAACTATTCGAATAGCCGGGTCCCCGGATATGGACAATTGGGAGGCTGTCCTAAGATCATGTGCAAATTTTTGGAAAAGCTTTTAAGTTTAAAAAAAATGAATTGGTGATGGCATGATATAACTATACCAAATGGAGTGGTATGAGTTGTTGGACTAATTGGACCATGGTGAGCCTTGGTCCGGAAAAGAAAGGGTTTGGAGAAACAAATGAGATGGTGATTTCTTTTAAAAACAGTTATAAAACTCTTCTTACCTTTTTCAATAAAGATATAGAGATGTTTTAAAACAATTAAAAGTGGTAAGTTAAAATAAAGCTAGTGCATACTCATGTTGGGGTAGTTTGCGAGTACATTCAAATGTACTCATATTGGTTTCGTCCCTGGCTATTGTCCTAGCCAGACTACGAGGAGGAGCACTACGCCGAGCAGGAGTATGGCGACTTCTACGCGAACTAAGGATCTCCACAAGTCAGCTGCCTGTCGGGTCGTCATCGTTAGAATATGATGTCTACTACGCCGTAGCTTCCGCTGATATTTTGGTTTGGCCCTTGAAGGCACCTATGTAAGAACTTGGTCTAAATGACCATTTATGTAAGACTTTTTATTCGGTACTGTAATGGATGTAAACTTTGGTATCCAATTCGGATTATGTGCAACGACAGACTGATCACGGGATCGTTGTGTTAAGCATAATCGGGTATTTCGGACAGCTAGTCCGGGGTCCCCACAGACTTGGTATCAGAGCCATCCTGACTTTAGGAAACCTTAGTTAGCATGGTCGTCAAACAAGTGTTATCAAAAAGAGTAATTTCTAAAAGAAAGGAGTGAAGTATTTTTGAAAACCGCTTATCTCCAATCCTCTTACTTATGCAAAAATTATTCTCATTAAACATTACAATTTCCTTAGTATCCTTAAAATTTTGTGCACTTATCATCCCACTAACTTAAAATTTTGCTTAAAAATTTGTAGATGGCACTCCACTGGACCGAGTTCGTTCAGCTGGAGAAGGATAGCAAGCTGACGTTCGAGAATGACTTGTTCGAGTTGAGCAAGCTGCTAGGTCGCCCCGCTCCAGAGTTTGAGGGAGCCCAGATTGATGTTCACGGTGTCGGAAGGCTGAGCTGGCTCATCAGGTCGTCAGTTCGCCGGAACATCAAGTCTCCCAGTTCCAGGACGCTCGTCTTCACCACCAAGGAGGCCACCTGGGTTGACGGTCTCTGTACTGCTACACAGAGGATGATAGCCCGACTTTGTGAGGAGCACAAGGCGGAGTTAGTAGACTCCCGTTTCCGGTTCTACGGGAGGCGCAACTGCGACGGACACCCTACTCCTTCCCCTTGCCACCCGATGTTTGGGAGCTACATCATGGACATGGAGCTCTTACTTCAGCACACCCAGGATGATCTGATGCGCACTAGGATTCAGCTTCGCTTTGACCGCGAGTCGCTCGTTGAGCTTCGCGAGAATGAGGAGAAGCTGCTGGAGGATAAGGTCGCTCTTCTCGGAAAGAGGGCCCAGCTGAGGAGGACCATCGTGAAGCTCCGCAAGAAGGTGGCAGAGCAGGACCAGCTGATCGAGGATCTAGAGCACCATACTGACGAGATGGAGGAGGAGGGCGAGGATCTCCGCAAGGAGAACAACGCTTTCCTCAGTGACGATGGTGACTTTGAGGAGGAGATGGACTGTGAGGAGGAGGATGATGAGGAGGAGTTAGTTGACGAGGAGGAGGAGCCCTCGAGGCTGTTCTCGAGGACGAGGAGGAGGATCCCGAGGAGCCAGCCTACCAGTCAGATGCTGACGTGTTAGAGCTGGAGGTTCCACCTCAGTAGGCGAGTGACTTGATCACTACCGCAGGATTAGGTTGACCCCTATCGCTAGTCGAGTCGGAGTAGTGGTTCTTTTGGAAACCAGATGCTATGTGTCTTAGATGTAAGGTGATGTTGTAAGCTTGATGTTGTAAGCTTGAAGTTGATGTGAACTCCTTGATGTGTTGTTTGTGAAATATAAGTATGTTTGTCTTGTTTAAATCTGTGTGAAATATTTTCATATAATCCTTAAATTAAACAACCACTTGCGAAATCGTCTTTCCCTTAGTCGAACTTTTCTGCCTTGCCTCTTATACCCGGTGTGCTTCAGGATGCCGCCCCGTCGCGACAATACGGGAGGATCAGGATCAGCACCACCACCACCAGACCCAACCCCCGCTCAACTTCTCGCGCTTATCATGGAGGAACGTGAAAATGCCCGGCAGGAGCGCCAGGCTCATCTCACTGCCCTGCAACAACTCGCAGCCGCTTACAACAACAACAACAACAACAACAATGGTGGTAATGGCAATGGCAATGAGAACCCGCGATCCACCTTAGGCGATTTCCAGAAAACCAACCCGCCTACCTTCTCCAGGGGACTTCACCCACTGGAAGCCGATGATTGGCTTCTTACCATTGGGAACAATCTGCAAGTTGCTGCTGTAGGAGACAATGAAAAGGTGCTGTATGCAACCCACTATCTTGCTGGACCTGCACGAGCTTGGTGGGAAGCTACCAAAGCTCTCCAGCAGGCTGACCACGTCATCAACTGGGCTGAGTTCAAGGAGAAGTTTCGCAGGAAGCACATTTCTGGTGGACTCATTGATAGGAAGAGGGATGAATTCCGCAAGCTGAGGCAGGGAAGTAGAGATGTAGTCGGCTATCTTGATGAGTTTACCGACTTATCTCGGTATGCTCCCGAGGACACCGACAAGGAGGAGAAGAAGATGGAACGTTTCCTGAATGGGCTGCATGATGAACTGCAGTGTGCTTTGGTTGTCCATGACTTCCGTGATCTGGAGTCACTTGTGGACAAAGCCATCCAGCTGGAGACCAAGCGCAAGTCTATGTATGAAGGTCGCAAGAGGAGGATGAATGCTCAGGAAGGTTCGAGCAGTCAGAAGCCTCGTATCTTTCAGCAAAACCCCAAACCTGCCTATCGACCACCCCAAGCTCCACGCCCCAATTTCCCTAACCGCCCAAACAACTTCAACCGCCCAAACAACTTCAACCGCCCCAATGACAATAACCGTCCCAGAGGAAACTTCAACAACTTCAACCCCAATGCCAATGTTGTCTGCTTTGAATGTGGCAACAAAGGTCACTACTCCAAGGAATGCCCCAATCCCAAGAGGAATGTTCAGCGCCCCAATGCCCCGGCACCGAACAATGGTCAAGGCCGCAATGGAAATGGTAATGGCAAGAATGCCGCACCCCGCGGAAATGCTGCTGTTGTCAAGGGTCGTCTGCACCACATCAATGCTGAAGAAGCTCAAGATGCGCCGGATGTCGTGCTGGGTACGTTCCTTGTCAACTCAGTACCTGCAACTGTTCTGTTTGATTCTGGTGCAACACATTCGTTTGTTACCGAGGAGTTTGTTGCTAAGGGAGGTTTAGTAGAAGGCTTCCTAACTAAAACCTTGAGTATACAAATCCCTGGTTCCACCCTAGAAACCAAGAGATTTTGTCCAAATACTGCCATAGAGATTTCAGGCGAGAAATTTGCAGCCGACCTAATTGTTTTAGGAACCCAAGGCATAGATGTCATACTCGGTATGAATTGGCTAGCCAAGTACCATGGTCGAATAGACTGTGCCAGAAGAGCTGTATCCATCACCACCGACAAAGAAGTAGAAGTGGAGTTTGTGTCTGAACCCAATCACCCCCAACCAGGCTGCCACGAGGGCATAGCTCGACCCACCCTAGATGAGATCCGTGTTGTTCACCTATTCCGAGATGTTTTTCCTGAGGAATTACCTGGTATGCCGCCAGACCGGGAAATTGAGTTCATAATTGAGCTTATCCCAGGAACAGCCCCAATATCCCAAAGACCTTATCGGATGAATCCGGAAGAACTGGTTGAGTTGAAGAAGCAGTTGGCAGATATGCTTAGCAAAGGACTTGTTCGTCCAAGTGCTTCACCCTGGGGATCACCTATTATTTTTGTGGACAAGAGAGACGGTACCACACGACTGTGTGTGGATTATCGCAGGCTAAATGACGTGACCATTAAAAACAAGTATCCCCTTCCCAAGATCGAGGATCTGTTCGATCAGATGAACGGAGCCCGAGTCTTTTCAAAGATCGATCTTCGGACAGGTTACCATCAGTTGAAGATCAGAGAGACAGACATTCCCAAGACCGCCTTCACCACCCGTTACGGTTTGTTTGAATACACGGTGATGTCCTTTGGTCTGACCAATGCCCCAGCCTATTTCATGAATCTCATGAACAAGATTTTCATGGAGTACCTCGACAAGTTCGTGGTAGTATTCCTTGATGACATCCTTATTTATTCCAAACCGAAGAAGAGCATGCTGAACACCTGCGTCTAGTTTTGGAGACCCTCCGAGAGCACCAGCTGTATGCCAAGCTTAGCAAGTGTGAGTTTTGGCTCAATGAAGTGGCGTTTCTCGGACATATAGTATCTGCTGGAGGAATTTCTGTTGACCCAGAGAAGATCCAAGCCATTATTGACTGGTTATCCCCGACCAGTGTGACTGAAATCCGAAGCTTTCTCGGACTCGCCGGTTATTACCGCAAGTTCGTTGAGGGATTTTCCAGTATAGCCAAGCCCTTGACCCAACTGTTGAAGAAGGACAAGAAATTTGAATGGACTCAGAAGTGCGAAGATAGTTTCCAAGAGTTGAAGAAGAGACTAACCTCCACCCCAATCCTGGTTATGCCAGACGTCACCCAGAGTTTCGACGTGTATTGCGATGCATCACGCCTCGGACTTGGTTGCGTTCTGATGCAAGAAGGCAAAGTTGTGTCGTACCTGTCCCGGCAGTTGCGACCGCATGAAGAGAATTACCCAACCCATGACCTGGAATTAGCTGCTGTGGTCCTTGCTCTTAAAAAGTGGCGTCCCTACCTTGCGGGACATCGCTGTGAGATCTATACGGATCATAAGAGCCTGAAGTATATTTTCACCCAGAAGGAGTTGAACCTGCGACAGAGGAGATGGATGGAATTAATCAAGGATTATGATATTGGAATCCACTATCACCCCGGAAAGGCAAATGTAGTTGCCGATGCCCTTAGTCGCAAACCCTGTACCCTGAATGTCTTAATCCAAGCCGAACAACCAGCCTTGTTCAAAGAGTTCGAAAATTTTGGACTAGAACTTGTTAGCCATGGATATCTCGCCAATTTGGAGTTAGCCCCAACCCTGATGGATCAAATCAAAGAAGCCCAAAAAGGTCATGAAAGCATTGAAGGAATTAGGAAGAAGATCTCCCTCAGCAAAGCACCCGGTTTTACCGAGGATGCTGAAGGAGTGCTGAAATTCAATGATCGTATCTGTGTGCCCAATGTCACGGAACTTAAGGAGTTAATCCTGAAGGAAGCCCATGAGACCCCTTATTCAATCCACCCCGGGGAACCAAGATGTACCAAGACCTTCGAGAAAGATTTTGGTGGCATGGAATGAAGCGAGAGATTGGTTCTTTTGTAGCCAAATGTGACATCTGTCAGCGAGTCAAGGCTGAACATCAGCGGCCCGCTGGATTGCTTCAACCTTTGAAAGTTCCCGAGTGGAAGTGGGATGAGATTGGAATGGATTTTATTACCGGACTTCCAAGATCCAACCGAGGCCATGATTCAATCTGGGTCATCGTTGATCGATTGACCAAGGTTGCTCATTTTGTACCTGTCAAGACCACTTATACCGGAGCTCAGTTAGCAGACTTGTATATTTCCAGAATAGTAAGCCTGCATGGTGTGCCTAAGAAGATTGTATCTGATAGAGGTACGCAATTCACCTCAAGATTCTGGAAATCCCTTCATGAAGCCCTCGGAACCAAGTTAGCATTTAGCACAGCTTATCATCCCCAGACCGATGGCCAAACTGAGCGAGTGAACCAGATATTGGAGGACATGCTTCGTGCATGTGTTCTATCCTATGGTTCCAAGTGGGAAGATTGTCTCCGTTTGCAGAGTTCTCGTACAACAATAGTTATCAGTCCAGTCTGCAAATGGCCCCTTTTGAAGCCCTTTACGGCAAGAAGTGTCGTACACCCCTGAATTGGTCTGATACCGGAGAAAGCAAATTGTTCGGTCCAGATACCCTCCGTGAAGCTGAAGAGCAAGTTCAGCTTATTCGTGAGCGCCTCAAAACTGCCCAATCCCGTCAGAAGAGTTACGCTGACACCAAGCGCCGTGACCTCACTTTCAGTATTGGAGATTATGTTTATCTCCGAGTGACACCCCTCAAAGGAATGCAACGTTTCCATGTCAAGGGAAAGTTAGCGCCAAGGTATATTGGACCCTTCAAGATCATCGCTCGTCGAGGAGAAGTATCCTATCAGCTGGAATTGCCACCGGAGTTAGGAGATTATCATGATGTCTTCCACATTTCCTTGCTCCGGAAGTGTCTTGAAGTTCCTGACCAGCCTGATGTTTTCAAAAACATCGACCACCTCTCCATCGACCTGAACCAAGATTTGACTTATCGCGAGAGGCCCCTCAAGATTCTCGAAGAAGATGTTCGTGTTACCCGAAGACGTGCGATCAAGTTTTACAAAGTCCAGTGGACTAACCACTCTGAAGAAGAAGCAACTTGGGAACGTGAAGATTATCTTAGGAGCGAATTCCCAGGCCTCTTTAGTACCTAAGCCTAGCAAATCTCGGGACGAGATTTATTTTAAGGAGGGAAGGATTGTAACATCCCAAAAATTATTAACAAGTATTATTAATTCCAAAAATGGGAGCCAACAAAAACTTTTGTTAAATTATATGTGTTGATCTCTTATTCTTGCTTGTGTTGCTTATTTCCTCTTGTTGTGTGTTGCTTGCTCTATTTGAGAACATGAAGAAAAGAAGAGGAATAAATTAAAAGCAAAACAAGAAAAATAAATGTGGCAAGTGCCACACAAATTCTCCAAGTGAGGATCTCATTTTGTTTCCAACAAAATTTAGTGGAGTGGTATTGCAAACCCTCCCATTTCATTCTTACTACTTATCTCTCTCAAATAGTATTTTCAAATTAGTTTTAAAAATTCAAAAGTAAACAAAGTAAAAATAAATTAAAATGCCATAATTAAAACACTATAAAAGAAAATGTTTCAAAACATTTTATTATTTTATGCCAATTTTTGTGGAGCTTCTGCACCTTATGGGAAGGCTCCACAAATTTTGCCAAATTTTTATAAATTGATTTAGTGCCTCAAATTAAATCAAGAAATGCTTCTGGTTTAAACAGAAGGACTAAAAAGTAAATAAGAGAAAGAAGAAGGAAAAGAAGCAGTGCACAGGAGCCAGGGGGTTTTTGCAAAACCGTCATCGTCTACCTCCCCTAGCTCACTGTCGCCGTCGCCGTGGCGCCTTGCTCGACGTCGCCGTTCCCAGGCCCCCCAGGGCCCCCTTGCCCGCGCTCTCCCTCGCCCCCGTGCCACTGCAACCTCTGCGGGCAGAGGAGACCCTCTCCCCTCGCCTTAACGCCGTTGTCCCCCGAAGCACGCCGCGGAGGAGTTGGACGGCGCCGGCCAAAATTGGCCCAGCTCACGCACCTCGCCACGCGATCCGCTACGACGCGCACCCTAGCCCACGCCCGGACCCCCCAGACACCGAGCGCCAACCTCTCCCGCCCTCTGGACGCCGCTGGACCGCGACCACCGTGCGCCGCCGTCGCGCCTATTTAAACTCGAGCCGCACCTCGCATTTTCCCCACGCCCCACTGCCTCTCCCTTGCTGCACCACACTCCCACCACTCGCCCGTGCACCACCACGAGGGCGGAGCCGCTGCTGCGAGCTCGCTGCTGCTCGTGCCCGTGCTCGACAGCCCGAGGTAGGCGACGACACGGCTGTGCCGTGCTGCTGCTCCCCTCTCACTTCTCTGGCCCGTACCCTCTTCCCCTTTGGACACCGCGCTCACCCACCTCTTTTTCCCTCTGGATCGTGCCCAGAATCGCCGAACCGCCGCTCGCCGGAGTTCGGAAGTTGCCGTGGAAGCAGAGCCCTCGCCGTCGACGAACCAGCCCTCCCCAGCAAGTACCACTCCGCCAGGACGTTCGCCCGAGCCTCCGCCGTCGATCTGCACCCTCGCCGCCGTCCCTAGCCCTCTCAGGTGAGCGATCCGTGCTGCTCGCCGTCGCCGGAGCCACGGCGCCGCCCAAATATGGTCGTCGCCGATGGATTCGTCGCGGACCGTTGGATCTCCATCCAACGGTAGCTTACCGTTTCGGATAGAAAAGAAAGAGAGAGAGAGACTGACGAGCGGGCCCCGCTCGTCAGGGTTTTATTAATTTCCCTGCGTGCGCTGTGCCGCTGACCAGTGGGTCCCCCATGTCATAAATTTAAACATTATCCACACTGAGCACCTTTTCTATTTTAATTTCAGAAGAATTTCAGTACTGGACCCAATTTGTAAAATCAATAACTTGAGATTTAGGAATCCAAATAAATCAAACTCAATTGTTCTGGAAAGCTTATGAAATTGTTTAACCAACCAATTGGTCTCATGTCATTTAAATAAATAGTTAAAAAGAATTATTGAAAATGCCACAGAAGGTTCAAAATCTAAACTTGTTTGTTTCTGATACTCTGTTAGTCCAAATAATTCCAAACCAATTTTTCTAGCTTAGTACTGCCTTGTATTAGCTCCCCTAATTTTGGTAGAATTATTTAAGCAATATTAATTGTTGACTTTAAGATAAACCCTTCTGGACAAAAACAAACAAATATGTTTATTGGTTGATCCAAATGAGTTAGGACCAATTTTGTTAGCTCACATATAGCCATGTTTACTTACCCCTAAAAGGATTTAATTTTTGGAACAACAGAACATATTTGGTAACCAAAACTTGATTATTAAGCTACTGGATTCAAACCAATGTGTAGGGAGTTTGGTAACTCCAAATGATCCAATTCAAATTGGGTTGTCTTCTACACATCAGTAGCTTTCTATAGAAATTTAGTTTGTATTTTTGTGACCAACAGAACTCAAGTTGTGCAATTAAACATGTTTAACAAGTTTCTGCCATAATTTGGACTTAAACAATTAATGTTTAATTCAATTGTTTTGAAATTAAATTGTATTGTTTGTTGTATCCAGTGGCTATTTAGAGCATTTAGGATTGTGATACTGTGATGATGTGATGTTGTTTGAGTAGTTTTAGTGATTGCTTGTATTTGTTTGTTTATCGATTAGACGAGAACGTTGCCGGAGATATCGAGGAGGGGGAATTTGTTGAACCAGAAGATCAAGATCAAGTCCCCTTTGCCGAGCAAGGCAAGCTACTCTCTGAGCTTGCACCTAAATATATATGCATCTACTTTGATCAAATGATTTACTCTTAAAACCAATGGTTTACAAAACCTTTTCCAAAAGTGTATGGAAATTATTTTGCCACCCTATGTAGTAGTTATGAAACTTTAGGATGGAAAACAATGTTGTTTATTCAAACTCCTTTGGAAATACTTGTGTGGTTATGGAATGCCGAGATGTCGGTGTTAAAGTGGAGAAATGGAAAAATGGGAATGTTTATGAAAAATGCACAGTATCCTAGTACTATGACAACCAATCTTAATCTGTGCGACCACACTTACCCCCATATGGGAACGGGGCTTAGTCATATAATTTGCTCTTATTAGTATGGGATACCTCATCGACGGAGATGACTCCGTTATGCATGAGGGGATGGTTTGTGAACTCCCCTGACCTGGGTCCTCGCTCAAACTCTATGGAAAGATAAGGAGGAGGATTGAAGACTTCATAAATGTGGTCGCCGGGAAAAACATATGAGTCCTCACACTTAGGGTTGCCGACGGGGACCGGACTGAGTGTTGGTGGGAATTATCATATGGGTAGGATCCTATACTAGCATGAGCAAAGGAGAGGCTAGGGTCGGTGGCTCAACTTCGCATACACCTTGTATGGCGGGACGTGGCTGACACGATGAGTTACCGGATGGGTGTGGGATAAAAAGCGTGCTACCTCTGCAGAGGGTCAAAACTATTCGAATAGCCGGGTCCCCGGATATGGACAATTGGGAGGCTGTCCTAAGATCATGTGCAAATTTTTGGAAAAGCTTTTAAGTTTAAAAGAAAATGAATTGGTGATGGCATGATATAACTATACCAAATGGAGTGGTATGAGTTGTTGGACTAATTGGACCATGGTGAGCCTTGGTCCGGAAAAGAAAGGGTTTGGAGAAACAAATGAGATGGTGATTTCTTTAAAAACAGTTATAAAACTCTTCTTACCTTTTTCAATAAAGATATAGAGATGTTTTAAAACAATTAAAAGTGTAAGTTAAAATAAAGCTAGTGCATACTCATGTTGGGGTAGTTTGCGAGTACATTCAAATGTACTCATATTGGTTTCGTCCCTGGCTATTGTCCTAGCCAGACTACGAGGAGGAGCACTACGCCGAGCAGGAGTATGGCGACTTCTACGCGAACTAAGGATCTCCACAAGTCAGCTGCCTGTCGGGTCGTCATCGTTAGAATATGATGTCTACTACGCCGTAGCTTCCGCTGATATTTTGGTTTGGCCCTTGAAGGCACCTATGTAAGAACTTGGTCTAAATGACCATTTATGTAAGACTTTTTATTCGGTACTGTAATGGATGTAAACTTTGGTATCCAATTCGGATTATGTGCAACGACAGACTGATCACGGGATCGTTGTGTTAAGCATAATCGGGTATTTCGGACAGCTAGTCCGGGGTCCCCACATGCTTCTTGCTAATGATAAACTTCTGACTAGGGATCATCTGAGCAAACGCAAGAAAATAGATGACCTGACTTGTATTTTCTGCTCTGAACCTGAGAGTATTCATCATCTGTTTTGTGATTGCGTTGTTGCTAGAGCCATTTGGTCAGATATCTCTAATGTCTTGGGTATTTGCATTGGGGAAAATTTTGAATCTATTGCTAGATGGTGGCTGAGTGAAAATAATAACTCTGTCATTAATATCTTTTCCTCTGCAACACTTTGGAATTTATGGACTGTCCGTAATGAAATGCTATTCCAGGGTTTAAGATGGCCAGGTACCAAGGAGATCTTAAGGAGAATCTATGCTTCCATCAAAACTTGGAAGATTCTGGCATTGGACAAACATTCCGCGCTGCTGGACCGGAACCTGATGCAACTGGATCATGTGCGAGGAGAACTGCTGAGGATTGCTTGGACATGAACATGTTGAACATATCAGGAGAAGGTGCTAGCCCCCAGTCTGAGTTGGTGAGAAGGTGGCGGCAGGATCGATTCGGTTCTGGAGCTGATGAAGTAGTACTCTTCTAGGGGTTGTGTTTTTCTTCCTGAGCGTACTGTTTAATTTTGAGGCTGAGGATAAGCGTTGGAGCTGAGTGGGTTGAGCTGAAAATGTTGTAAGAACTTGGTTGCATGCAATGGAACCAGGGGGTGGACCCTATTTTTCTAAAAAAAAAAAAAAAAGAATACAGAAAGAAGCCAGGGGTTAATTGCCTAACTATTTAGACGAAACGTATATTTATTGGTGATTTTGTTTTGTACATACATTGGCCTGTTTACTCGATTCTCAAAAAAGAAAAAAAAAGGGAGATCTGCGTAGTTGATAGTGTCGATGTAGTTAACTGGAGCATATATATATATATATATATATATATATATATATATATATATATAGCGTACTGTAGAGAGATCACGCCTGTACGTACATGTCCGGTACGTTGCCTGCAGCTGCTGTGCGTGCAGGCTTTACGCACCCTGATGATCCGCTTCCGGTTTTAAAGGCTACGCACTGAGAGTCTACGTGGTTAAAGCCCACACCCTGATCAGACTTGTGCTAGCCTCTTGCTTTAACCTGCTGCTTCACTTCACAGTGCACTGCACGCGCGCTCCTCGACTGTTCACATGCACGCAGGGCCGTGTCTCGTAATTTTACATACACATTTACCTCAAAACACTGCGATGTCAAATATACATATATAGAAGGAACTGGGCAAACAATCGGTACAAAACAAATATGACTTTATGGATTGAGTAAAAACACAACAATTGGCCAAAGAAACTAAGACGACGAAGATCAGGAAAAAGGACCTCCAGAAAAATAAAAAAATGCTTAGAAAAAATAAAGTAACACCAAGTATTGATATATGGTTCTTCCCATCCTCCGACACGAATTGGGCCACCAGGTTGAAAGGATCGAGTAGGTTGACTAGGGGGGGGGGGGTGAATAGGCAACTACAAATTTTCTTTTTTCTTTTGATACAAATTTGGGAATTGCTCAAATATAAGTTCTCTGGATATGCAACTAGGTGAACAATCCTATATGATGAGCAATAAACAAGCTAGCAAGATATTCTACATAAGATAAGCTAGCAATACAAGTAAAGGAATGTTAAGATATAACCACACGGTGACGCGGAGATGTTCTACCGAAATTCACTTCCCAGTGGAAGCTACGTCTCCGTTGGAGCGGTGCGGAGTCACAAAGTGAACTCCGAATAGCCTTGATATGGCACACCGTATCTCCCTCGTGTTATCCTCGATGAGGAGTTCCACGAGCCACTATATGATGCCCTCGAGGTCGGCAACAAACCTTTACAAGGATGAGGCACACTCCACAACCGAATTGGAGGCTCTCACCAAATTCCCGCGGCTCCCAAAGCCACAAGAACCACAAGGCCGGAGCACGACTCCACAACTTAATTGGCGGCTCCCGGCTAGTCCCGCGGCTCCCAAAGCCACAAGAACGACCAACGACAATCCAAAGTATCAACGAACTTACAAGCTTCAAGCCCTCTCAAGAACGGAGGGGAAAATCAAATCGCTTGGTTGGAAGTGTAGATCTAGGCCATCTCTCCCAAGTCCTAGAAGGACAAGGTGTTTGAGTGGGTAGGGAGAGAGATCTAGGGAGTTGAAGCTTTCAACAATGGTGGGGGATTCAGTTCTGGTCGTGGTACCCTCTCCAAGGTAGGAGAAGGCTTTTATATACTGCTCCCAGAATCTAGCCGTTGCAGACAGGTAAATCGGATAATCCGATCCAAGTCAACATCGGATTATCCGATGAAATCGGATAATCCGAGCAGACTACAATCGGATAATCCGGAGAACCTCAGTGTGCGGTTGCTTGTAGTCCTTAGCAGATTTCGAGCAAATCCTGACCATCGGATAATCCGATACTTCCCAACTCGGATAATCCGGATAAATTCAGTGTGAGGTAGCTTCTAGTCCTTAGCAGAATTTCAGCAAATCCTGATCATCGGATAATCCGATTCATCCCAAATCGGATAATCTGAATAACTTCAGTGTGAAGTTTCTTCTAGTCCTTAGCAGAATTCCAGCAGTCTTTGCAAATCAGATAATCCGAATCTTCCAACATCGGATAATCCGATTTTCTTCAGCAACAATACTGGCTCTTTTCAACTCCCTTTTTGGATTTGATGCAAAGATGTTTTACACACTTAAAACCTGCATCACTTGATTCACATGTTAAATCATCACTAGTGTTGTTGCCTAACACACAAAACACAAGGGATTAAGAAATGTCCTTTCAATCTCCCCTTTTTGGTGTTAGATGACAACACTAGGATTTGTAAGGAAAGCATAATTATATATTATCTAGATTCCCGAGCTTTAAGACATGAGAAGCTCCCCCTGAATGTGTGCATATAATTAAATTGCATTGGAATACAAATGCAACACATATAGGAAGAGGGCACCTCCAAATAGTAAGGAAACTAGATAGGAAATTTCATGGGAGACATATCAAAATAGGTTGAGCTTTGAGAGAGGACTATACCTTGTGCACAATAGAGTAGAAATAAACCTTAGCACAAGTATACCACTCATAACCATATTAGAAATCCATATGTCTCATAACTTAAGCACAAAGGTTCACACACATAAGTTCCACATGAAAACACAACATGAATAAGCTCGACATAAATGGACACAAGCGCAACAAGAATGGTAAAAGCATATGCTTGTGCCCGAAACCCATGCAAATCCCACACGGAGACCTAATAGAACTACTTCTCCCCCTTTGGCATCGAAACGCCAAAAAGGGAAAAGAGCGATGCTACGGCCCAAGTAGATCACTCCGACTCAGAGGCATCGTCATCATCAGCATCGTCACCGCCATTATCATCACCATCACCATCATTATCCTCAGACTCAGCATCATCCTCTTCTGAAGACTCATAAGTACGGGCACGAGTGTAGGATGGCCGGGAAGGGCCAGCAGAAGCTGTCTCTAGAAGATGAGACTCAAGCTGAGTCCATGGAAACTGAGAGCCCTCGTTCCACTGATCATAAGAGAGAGGAGCAGACTCTGGGGGGTCATCTGCGAGGCGAGGAAGGTGCTTGAGAATGTTCTCCTGCCTAAGATAAGTGTCATACTGTCCCCTCCGGATGTCCGCATTCATGCACAGGATGTTCCGCTGGAACCAGTTCAGATTCTTGGGCGGAGCAAAAGAAGGAACCGGAAACTGACGAGTGGCGCCACGACGAGCATCACCCATGAAGGAACCTCGGGCAGGAGCTGCAGCAGCAGAAGATGGAATGACCTCTTTCCTCTTCTGATAAACCCTCTTGTACGAATGGGGCTCCATATCATACCGGCTGAAGTTGTGGTTCTTCAATGTGTCCTTGATGAGCATCATGATGTAAGGAGCATAAGGAATAGTGAGCCCACTTACAATAGAGTCAAACAACTCACGAAAGATGAAATGCATCACATCCACTTTAAATTCAGCTTCAGGGTCTTCATTCTCAACAATTTTTTTAGCAAGGCAAAGCAGATTGGCAAGAGGAGCGACTATATTGTCATTGTTACCTCCACTGGGAGAAATAGTTGAGCGGAAGATGATCGCAAGCTGGTCATAGAGGGGCAGGAGGCCCTGTTTTTGGCAATAATTCCACCAGCCCCATACATGTCCTTCAATATGTTTTTATTTGGCTTCTCAACAGTGTGCATACGGTAACCACTAGGTGGAAGGTTGCTGCGGTAGGATGAATAGCCAAGAAGAGAAGCCAACCGAGCAAAGGAGGATGTACACTGAGTACGACCCGTCATCCATTTCATGGTCTTTTGATGGTCAGTCTCGATCACCAAGGTGGAGAAAAACTGCAGAATCAGTGGCACATTGTAGGGACATTGCTTTTCAATGAGAGAAACCATGCCCATCTGTTCAATCACATCTGCAGCTTGAGCATAACTGGCCTTGGCCTTGATATCTCGCATTCTGTAGGGCTGCATCGGGCGAATAGGGTGGAGATAATGCTTATAGATGTCATTGTATATATAGATCTGCTCCATGCACCAGAAGTTGGGATCTTCAATATTTTCATCTCTTGGCACATTCCTATACCAGTTGGACTGACGGACTTGGGCATAGTCAACGGGGTTCATGGTCAAGTAGTTGGGGTGTGTTTCCTTGCCCTTCTTCGAAGGTTTATGGGCAACTTGCTTCTTCTTGGATGGCAGTTTGTCTTTTCTAGCAGGTTTCTTCGGAGGACTACTCGAACCACCTGTGAGATAGAGCAATAGATGGATAGCATAGATGAGTACACACGTCACAGAGCAAGGAATGGTACAATGTACACTAGGAGAGCATCCCTAAGTTGAGTCTACTAAGTCCTGGACAAATCAAAATGTGGCTGAAAAATACCACTGAGCAATTTTGGATAATCCGAGTAAGTATGAATCGGATAATCCGACTGGTCGGAATATCCGGTTCAGACTGAATCGGAATATCCGATCTGAATCTGGCAGCAGCAAATTGATTCAAGTCCTAGGTCTAGCAGTAGATCGACAATAAGGGGGGCTAGCCTAGTGTTCTAAGTACCAAGGGGAACCACTACCACCAGCCAAAACAACTTCTTACAAAGATCTAGGTGAGGAACACCTAGGAGATGAGAGAGAAGAAGTTACCCTCGTCCATTGAGGAAAAAGCTTGGGTGAATGGGTTCCCGGGGAGGAGGAGCACCAGATCCGGCCAAATGCCGGAGTTGGGGACGGCCGGAGATGCCGGGGAGGCGCGGGGAGAGCAGGCGGCGGCGCTGGAGGAGATATACGGTCGGGGGGTGGAAGAAACGCTCGACTGAGCCCTTCACCCCGACCCCTGCTCTATTTAGGCGACGAACCGCCAAATCGGATAATCCGATCTTGACTTGGATCGGATAATCCGATAGTCGGATAATCCGAGCAAGTCTTGATCGGATAATCCGATTGTCAGGATTTCGTTAGAAATTCTGGCCTGCTAAACCCTTTTTCCTCAGTTTCAAAATAAGACTTGTGTGCATAAGATGGAGTGTTTTTAGGAAAGATAGGCTTGGGATAAGATTGCCAAACTGACATTGGTACTCCACACTCAAACTTGCAAAAATCGAACAAGGAAATGCCAAGATGAGTGGGTTTCCCATAAAACCAACAATAGGACCAAAATTCTAAATGATTTTCAATTAAGACCGAAAAGAACCAACTCTTCATAAAGAAGAGGGCGGTGGCCAAGGCCACCATGTATGAGTTTGTGGTGTGACACCGCGAAGATGTATCTCGGGTTCACGGCCACTACTCGTCATTTAAGCTCACAATTCATGAAATGAAAATATAGAGACAAAATGAGTTCTTACTATCGGCATAATGGTGGGAGGGATAGTCCAATGGATTAGGACCGCACTCCCCCTATGTCCATGCCTACATCCAAATCAAATGAATATCGTCTAATATGGGTAGGTATGCAAGAAGTCCACTAAATCCAATTGCTTATGTCCACCACATTAAGTTCTCCTCTCAACTCCTTGAATCTTGCTTCACCAAGAGGCTTTGTGAACATATCGGCGAGTTGAAGCTTGGTGTTGACATACTTGATTGCAATATCACTCTTCTCAACATGATCTCGAATAAAATGATACCGGATCTCAATATGCTTGGTCTTCCCACGAAGAACCGGATTGTGAGCAATTTTGATGGCACTTTCATTATCGCATAAAAGAGGCACTTTGTCACAAATGACACCGTAATCCTTTAAAGTTTGCCTCATCCATAATAGTTGTGCACAACAACTTCCGGCGGTGGAGGACGAGGCCACACAATTTTTCTTCTTAGAAGACCAACTCACAAGGGACCTACCAAGGAATTGGCAAGTACCCGAAGTTGATTTTCTATCCATTTTGCAACCCGCCCAATCCGCATCTGAATAACCTACAAGATCAAAGCTTGTGCCTTGGGGATACCAAAGACCAAAGTTAGGAGTATCCATCAAGTATCTTAGAATCCTTTTAACCGTGGTTTCATGACTTTCCCTAGGACTTGATTGGAATCTTGCACACATACCCACACTAAACATAATATCCGGTCTAGATGCACAAAGGTAAAGCAAATATCCAATCATAGAACGATAAAGCTTTTGATCAACTTCCTTACCATCCGGATCTAAGTGAAGATCCGCCTTGGAATCCATGGGAAACTTATATGTCTTGGCATTGTTCATGTCAAATTTCTTGAGCATGTCCTTAATATACTTGGCTTGACATAAGAATGTTCCTTCTCGAAATTGGTGGATTTCAAAGCCAAGAAAATAATTCAACTTTCCCATCATGGACATCTCAAATTCCTTGGTCATTAGCTTGCCAATTGATCACTAAATTCACGGTTAGTGGAACCAAAGATAATATCATCAACATATATTTGGCATACGAAAAAATCTCCATTTACCCTTTTTGAAAAAGAGTGGGATCTATTACCCCAATTTCAAAGCCACGGTCTACTAAGAACTCCTTGAGATGATCATACCAAGCACGTGGAGCTTGCTTGAGCCCATAAAGAGCCTTATGTAGTAAGTAGACGTGGTTAGGAAATTTAGGGTCTTCGAAACCCCGAGGTTGTTTAACATACACCAACTCATTTAGTGGACCATTTAAGAAAGCACTTTTAACATCCATTTGATATAAGACAATATTATGAGTAGATGCATAAGCAATTAGTAAGCGAATGGATTCAAGTCTAGCAAGGGGGCATAGGTTTCACCGTAGTCGACTCCTTCGATTTGGGTGTAGCCTTGTGCAACCAATCTTGCTTTGTTGCGGATGACTTGACCATGAGAGTCTTGCTTGTTCTTAAATATCCACTTGGTTCCAATGACATTATGGCATGTGTCTTTGGGTTTTTCAACTAATGACCATACTTTGTTGCGCTCGAAGTTGTTCAACTCTTCATGCATAGCCGCAACCCAATCCATATCTTCAAGAGCATCATATACCTTGAGAGGTTCTAAGCTAGACAAACAAGAGACATGACCACAAAAGTTAGATAATTGTTTGCGTGTGGACACACCCCTACGAATACTCCCAAGGATATTTTCTTTGAAGTGGGAAAGATGATCCAATTTTGATGCACGCCGGATGACCCGGCGTTCCATGACTTGACCAATTGTTTCACCAACACAAATATCTTCATCATTGCCTTCATCTTGCTCATGGTCAACCCTAAGTGGAGTTCTTGGAGTTGTGGGTTCATTAAATTCTCGTTCACACTAGAGTTGGGTGGGTCTTGTCCATCTTCTTGATCATGTGAATGAATATCATGGTCTTGTCCATCTTCTTGTTTACCCAGCATGTTAGTTATCTTATTGGAGAGACACCACTAGTGAACTGTGGACCCCGGTCCATTCTTTTACATCTGAAATACAATCTACTGCAATCATTGTTCTCTACTGTTTTATGCAAACAAACATCATCTTCCATTCGATACGTTTAACCCTTTGTTTTCAGCAAGCCGGTGAGATTGAGAACCTCACTGTTAAGTTGGGGCAAAGTAATTTGATTGTGTTGTGCAGGTTCCACGTTGGCACCGGAATCCCTGGTGTTGCGCGCACTACACTCCTTCACCAACACCTTCGAAGCAACCTCGTTTTCCTACTGGTTCGATAAACCTTGGTTTCATACTGACGGAAAACTTGCTGCTGCACTCATCATACCTTCCTCTTGGGGTTCCCAACTGACGTGTGACGTACAAGCATGTTTCTGGTGCTATTGCCGGGAGATATTCCCTCGTCAACTTAGCGCTAGCAACACGTTTTCTGGCGCCGTTGCCGGGAAAACCGAATTGCTTCTGCAAGGGGAGTCTCTCACACCCAATCTCTTTACTTTGTTATTTGTCTTGCTTAGTTTATTTTTATTTAGTCTTGTTTGCTCTCTTTATCAAAAACACAAAAAAATTAGTTACTTGTCTATTTCGGTTTTGTTTTGTCTCTTGTCACCATCATGTCTTGTTCCATGCCTGGTGCTATGTCACCTGAGGAATTGATCTTCACTTTTAAACAAGGGAGTGAGGAGAATTTTAAAGAAGCTTGGTCTAGAATTAATGATTCCTTTGGTAAAACTGATCCTAAAATGACTTTAGGCTTGCTTCTCACTAGCTTCTACTTTGGTCTAGCCCTTTGTTATAGATATGCTTTAGATGCTATTGTGGGAGGAGATTTCCTTCACTGTGATGGGGACCAAGCTTTTAATGCCATAAAAAAGTTGATTGCAACTTCTAGCTCAACTAATAAATTTGATTCGGCCCTTGTTAGCATCCATGCTAGATTAAACACTCTTGAGACACATATATCTTGTTTAAAGGACGGCTATAATCAAATTCGGGAATATTTTGACTATGTTCCAACAAATTTTGAACCTTCGATGTGGGTCCCTATGGTAAAGGTTTCTATTTGTGGTGAAACCTTTTATGCTTGTTGTGATATTATGTCTGAGTTTTGCCTTATGCCTAAAATCATTTATGAAACTTTGAATCTTTAGGGACTTGCTGAAGGAGGAGAAGGAATAATTCTTACTGATAACTCTGTTATATTTCCCGAGGGGATAGCTGAGGTGTGTTTATAACCTTTCTTGGGAGAATGGTGTCCACTGATTATCTTGTTATTGAATGTGCAGGGACAGGACAAATTACACTTGGAAGATCTCTGCTCAAATTAATGGGAGCAACCATAGATGTGGGAAAAGGCACTTTGAATCTTACCTCCACACCAAGGTGCGGCCATGTATTCCCCAAACCAAAGAGTAAGTCTAAGGGTAAGAGAGGTAGGCACATGGCCCTTGGTATTGATGTCAATGCTTCTCCACTTTTTGACACTTGATTTTCACTTTCTGCGCCTAGGAAAGGCGTTAAAGAAAAGCGCGTATGGAGACAACCCATCGTTTTGTTTGCTGTTATTTTGTTTTCTTTGAGTCAAGGAGTTTTGTTACTTCTGTAGCAACTCCTTTGTATCTTTATTTTATCGCAATGTTGTGCCAGGTAAAGTTCTATATTGAAAGTTGATGCAAGATTTGGATTTCTGCGCAGTGACAGATTTTTAGCTGTCACGGATTTGAGCTTATCTCCTGTAGAAAATTCACAAAAATCTGAAAAAAATCACGCATATTCCTGAGATATGTACGCAACTTTCATTATTTTAGGCCAGATCCATCTGAGCAACTTAAGTGCCTCGAAAAAATTTCGTCATTCCAGACTGTTCTGTTTTTGACAGATTCTGCCTTTTGTTTTGCATTCGCTCTTTACTGTGTTTGTGTGGATTTCTTTGCTCCACAAAGCATTGGTGGCTGTAGCTAATGTCCAGAAGCTTTGGGATTGATTGTATCATTACAGAATATGAGAATTTTTTATTATGCACTAACCCTCTAATGAGAACTGTCTTGAGTTTGGTGTGAAGGAAGTTTTCAAGGATCAAGCGAGAAGGGTGATATTATGTGATCAAGAAGAGTGAAAAGCCTAAGTTTGGGGATGCCCCCGTGGTTCATCCCAACCATATTCAGAGAGACTCAAGCGTCTAAGCTTGGGATGCCCAAGGCATCCCCTTCTTCATCAACAACTTATCAGGTCATCTCTAGTGAAACTATATTTTAATTCTTTCACATCTTATGCGCTTTACTTGGAGCGTCTGTGTGCTTTTGTTTTGTTTGTGTTTGAATAAATTGGATCCTAGCAATTCTTGTGTGGAGAGAGACACGCTCCGCTTTTTCATGTGAATACTCATGTTCTTCACTTATATTTGTTGAGTATTCTTAACTAGCTACTGCAGTGCTTTTAGCTCCTGTTTTTCATGCATCTCTTCGAGCTGTTAGCACTAGTTTATAAATACTCTCTTGCTGCTTATATTATCATTTGGAGAGTTTATGTTTAAATAAATTGATTGGTGTTTTTTGGAAGAAAGAAAATGCTACATGTAGTAGTTGGTATTGGAAAAGACATATGCATTCTTGTAGATCATTGTCTTGTTTCGATTTGATGCTTTGCAATTGTTTTGAGCTCTCAAGTAGATCATGTTTAAGCTCTTGCATCATGTAGTTAAAGCCTAGTAGTGGAGAACTACCGTAGAGCTTGTTGAGACTTGGGATGCATATTTGTTCTCTCTAAGGTCTAGATATTTTCTGGTAAAATGTTTGAGCAACATGGAAGACTGTGTAGAGTCTTATAATACTTGCAATATGTTTTTATGTGATTCTTGCTGTACCAGTTTATACTTGTGTTTGCTTCAAACAACCTTGCTAGACTAAACTCTGTACTGAGAGGGAATGCTTCTCGTGCATCCAAACCTTGAGCCAAAACCCATGCCATTTGTGTCCACCATACCTACTATATGTGGTATTTCCTGCCATTCCAAGTAAATACTTCATGTGCTACATTTAAACTATTCAAAACTTTATTATCCTTATTTGTGTCAA
Source organism: Poa pratensis (assembly GCA_947311845.1). Classification (NCBI taxonomy): domain Eukaryota; kingdom Viridiplantae; phylum Streptophyta; class Magnoliopsida; order Poales; family Poaceae; genus Poa; species Poa pratensis. Next base: position 58,247,561 of record CAMZMU010000047.1, on the reverse strand, counting down.
TGTTTTATACTCATGAGGAAGTATGTGGTGTTTTATCTTTCAATCTTGTCATTTACTTCTGACAGACTTTCACCAATGGACTAGTGGCATACATCCGCTTATCAATAATTTGCAAAAAAGCTGGCAACGGGACCCAGCCCCAATTAATTACAACTTTCATTAATAATTCTCTTCACATTTTGCCCTGATTTATCAGTAAGCAACTTAATTTGCAAATAGACACTCCTCCATGGTATGTGAATGTTGGAAGGCACCCGAGGAGGATTCGGTTAGCCATGGCTTGTGTAAGCAAAAGGTTGGGAGGAGTGTCATCTATAAAGAAAACTAAAATACATGTGTAAACAAAAGAGAAGAGGGATGATCTACCTTGCTGGTAGAGATAACGTCCTTCATGGGAGCCGCTCTTGAAAGTCTGGTTGACAAGGGGTTAGAGTGCCCACTACCATTCGTTGACAACAACAAACACCTCTCAAATATTATTTTGTGCTCTCTATATGCTTTCGAAAACTTAAAAGCTCTAGCACATGATTTAATCCCTGCTTCCCTCTGCGAAGGGCCTATCTTTTACTTTATGTTGAGTCAGTTTACCTACTCCTTTCTATTTTAGAAGCAAACACTTGTGTCAACTTTGTGTGCATTGATTCTTACATGTGCATGGGTTGCCTATCGGGTACCCTACCATGTGGGTACCTGGTGCACGTATCGATTAGGCCCAACTATCAGAGCCTACATGAAGCCCATGAAGGGAGGCCCACGAAGATGGAGTATCCTCCAAGTTTGGCGAAGCAATAGTCGGTTTAGAGTTTCCTTACTTGTAAATCGAGTCGGTTACGAACACCCGGGACCCAGCTATTATTTAAGGACTGGGAGGGCCATCGAACCAGACAACGAACAACCAAGAGCCACAAACCCTAGCGAGATCGACATCTCGCCGGGATCCTTGTAACCATCATATTCACAAATCAATAACAGACAGGCTGGATGTAGGGGTGTTACCTCCACACGAGGGCCTTGAACCTGGGTAAAATCTTGCCCTGCTTGTCAGCCGACGTACTTCCAGCTCTACCACGTTCTCTCCCTTCATAACTAGGGACCTTAACCATGGGTCTTGATGAGTCTACCCCTCGTCAAGTGGCGCCGTCTGTGGGAACGAATAGCGCTGGACTCGAAGTTTCGCCGGGTCCCAACAGCAAACGGCAAATCGCCGATCATACCAGCAAACGGCAACTCGCCGATCTCATCTGCAAACGGCAACTCGCAGGCCATGTCAGCAACAGCAACTCGCCGATCCAGGCGACACACGGCGATTCGCCGATCCACTCGAAAAGCGGCAGCCTGCCCGCTTCACCTGCAAAAAGCGCATTTGCTTCCAATGGATTTCAATCCGCCACTCGCCGGAGCTTCAGGAGGCGTTTTCCGCCTTGAATCAGGTTTGAGTTTGACTGTTGGAGCATTCAATTTTTTTCGTAAACAATCTTGGCACGCAGGATCGACAGATCCGCAAACAACTGGCGCTGGGCGCCTCGAGGCTCCGTCGATGACGCTTGCCCGTCGTCGATTCCTGAAGCTTGCTCGCCCGCAACAACCATGTCGACCGGCGAGATCGACAGGTTCATGATGGCGGAACTTCAA
>CAMZMU010000047.1:58146645-58245916 GCA_947311845.1 Poa pratensis | reverse complement strand
ATATGAGTCCTCACATTAGGGTTGCCGACAGGGGACGGACTGAGTGTTGTGGGAATTATCATATGGGTAGGATCCTATACTAGCATGAGCAAAGGAAGGCTAGGGTCGGTGGCTCAACTTCGCATACACCTTGTATGGCGGGACGTGCTGACACGATGAGTTACCGGATGGGTGTGGGATAAAAAGCGTGCTACCTCTGCAGAGGGTCAAAACTATTCGAATAGCCGGGTCCCCGGATATGGACAATTGGGAGGCTGTCCTAAGATCTTGTGCAAATTTTTGGAAAAGCTTTTAAGTTTAAAATAAAATGAATTGGTGATGGCATGATATAACTATACCAAATGGATGGTATGAGTTGTGGGACTAATTGGACCATGGTGAGCCTTGGTCCGGAAAAGAAAGGGTTTGGAGAAACAAAGGAGATGGTGTTTTCTCTTAAAAACAGTTATAAAACTCTTCTTACCTTTTTCAATAAAGATATAGAGATGTTTTAAAACAATTAAAAGTGGTAAGTTAAAATAAAGTTAGTGCATACTCATGTTGGGGTAGTTTGCGAGTACATTCAAATGTACTCATATTGGTTTCGTCCCTGGCTATTGTCCTAGCCAGGCTACGAGGAGGAGCACTACGCCGAGCAGGAGTATGGCGACTTCTACGCGAACTAAGGATCTCCACAAGTCAGCTGCCTGTCGGGTCGACATCGTTAGAATATGATGTCTTCTACGCCGTAGCTTCCGCTGATATTTTGGTTTGGCCCTTGAAGGCACCTATGTAAGAACTTGGTCTAAATGACCATTTATGTAAGACTTTTTATTCGGTACTGTAATGGATGTAAACTTTGGTATCCAATTCGGATTATGTGCAACGACAGACTGATCACGGGATCGTTGTGTTAAGCATAATCGGGTATTTCGGACAGCTAGTCCGGGGTCCCCACAGCTTCTTGCTAATGATAAACTTCTGACTAGGGATCATCTGAGCAAACGCAAGAAAATAGATGACCTGACTTGTATTTTCTGCTCTGAACCTGAGAGTATTCATCATCTGTTTTGTGATTGCGTTGTTGCTAGAGCCATTTGGTCAGATATCTCTAATGTCTTGGGTATTTGCATTGGGGAAAATTTTGAATCTATTGCTAGATGGTGGCTGAGTGAAAATAAACTCTGTCATTAATATCTTTTCCTCTGCAACACTTTGGAATTTATGGACTATCCGTAATGAAATGCTATTCCAGGGTTTAAGATGGCCAGGTACCAAGGAGATCTTAAGGAGAATCTATGCTTCCATCAAAACTTGGAAGATTCTGGCATTGGACAAACATTCCGCGCTGCTGGACCGGAACCTGATGCAACTGGATCATGTGCGAGGAGAACTGCTGAGGATTGCTTGGACATGAACATGTTGAACATATCAGGAGAAGGTGCTAGCCCCCAGTCTGAGTTGGTGAGAAGGTGGCGGCAGGATCGATTCGGTTCTGGAGCTGATGAAGTAGTACTCTTCTAGGGGTTGTGTTTTTCTTCCTGAGCGTACTGTTTAATTTTGAGGCTGAGGATAAGCGTTGGAGCTGAGTGGGTTGAGCTGAAAATGTTGTAAGAACTTGGTTGCATGCAATGGAACCAGGGGGTGGACCCTATTTTTCTAAAAAAAAAAAAAAAAAGAACAGAAAGAAGCCAGGGTTAATTGCCTAACTATTTAGACGAAACGTATATTTATTGGTGATTTTGTTTTGTACATACATTGGCCTGTTTACTCGATTCTCAAAAAAGAAAAAAAAAGGGAGATCTGCGTAGTTGATAGTGTCGATGTAGTTAACTGAGCATATATATATAATATATATATATAAAATATATATATATATAATAGCGTACTGTAGAGAGATCACGCCTGTACGTACATGTCCGGTACGTTGCCTGCAGCTGCTGTGCGTGCAGGCTTTACGCACCCTGATGATCCGCTTCCGGTTTTAAAGGCTACGCACTGAGAGTCTACGTGGTTAAAGCCCACACCCTGATCAGACTTGTGCTAGCCTCTTGCTTTAACCTGCTGCTTCACTTCACAGTGCACTGCACGCGCGCTCCTCGACTGTTCACATGCACGCAGGGCCGTGTCTCGTAATTTTACATACACATTTACCTCAAAACACTGCGATGTCAAATATACATATATAGAAGGAACTGGGCAAACAATCGGTACAAAACAAATATGACTTTATGGATTGAGTAAAAACACAACAATTGGCCAAAGAAACTAAGACGACGAAGATCAGGAAAAAGGACCTCCAGAAAAATAAAAAAATGCTTAGAAAAAATAAAGTAACACCAAGTATTGATATATGGTTCTTCCCATCCTCCGACACCGAATTGGGCCACCAGGTTGAAAGGATCGAGTAGGTTGACTAGGGGGGGGGGGTGAATAGGCAACTACAAATTTTCTTTTTCTTTTGATACAAATTTGGGAATTGCTCAAATATAAGTTCTCTAGATATGCAACTAGGTGAACAATCCTATATGATGAGCAATAAACAAGCTAGCAAGATATTCTACACAAGATAAGCTAGCAATACAAGTAAAGGAAGGTTAAGAGATAACCACACGGTGACGCGGAGATGTTCTACCGAAGTTCACTTCCCAATGGAAGCTACGTCTCCGTTGGAGCGGTGCGGAGTCACAAAGTGAACTCCGAATAGCCTTGATATGGCACACCGTATCTCCCTCGTGTTATCCTCCGATGAGGAGTTCCACGAGCCACTATATGATGCCCTCGAGGTCGGCAACAAACCTTTACAAGGATGAGGCACACTCCACAACCGAATTGGAGGCTCTCACCAAATTCCCGCGGCTCCCAAAGCCACAAGAATCACAAGGCCGGGCACGACTCCACAACTTAATTGGAGGCTCCCGGCTAGTCCCGCGGCTCCCAAAGCCACAAGAACGACCAACGACAATCCAAAGTATCAACGAACTTACAAGCTTCAAGCCCTCTCAAGAACGGAGGGGAAAATCAAATCGCTTGGGTGGAAGTGTAGATCTAGGCCATCTCTCCCAAGTCCTAGAAGGACAAGGTGTTTGAGTGGGTAGGGAGAGAGATCTAGGGAGTTGAAGCTTTCAACAATGGTGGGGGATTCAGTTCTGGTCGTGGTACCCTCTCCAAGGTAGGAGAAGGCCTTTATATACTGCTCCCAGAATCTAGCCGTTGCAGACAGGTAAATCGGATAATCCGATCCAAGTCAACATCGGATTATCCGATGAAATCGGATAATCCGAGCAGACTACAATCGGATAATCCGAACCTCAGTGTGCGGTTGCTTGTAGTCCTTAGCAGATTTCGAGCAAATCCTGACCATCGGATAATCCGATACTTCCCAACTCGGATAATCCGGATAACTTCAGTGTGAGGTTGCTTCTAGTCCTTAGCAGAATTTCAGCAAATCCTGATCATCGGATAATCCGATTCATCCCAAATCGGATAATCCGAATAACTTCAGTGTGAAGTTTCTTCTAGTCCTTAGCAGAATTCAGCAGACTTTGCAAATCGGATAATCCGAATCTTCCAACATCGGATAATCCGATTTTCTTCAGCAACAATACTGGCTCTTTTCAACTCCCTTTTTGGATTTGATGCAAAGATGTTTTACACACTTAAAACCTGCATCACTTGATTCACATGTTAAATCATCACTAGTGTTGTTGCCTAACACACAAAACACAAGGGATTAAGAAATGTCCTTTCAATCTCCCCTTTTTGGTGTTAGATGACAACACTAGGATTTGCAAGGAAAGCATAATTATATTATCTAGATTCCCGAGCTTAAGACATGAGAAGCTCCCCCTGAATGTGTGCATATAATTAAATTGCATTGGAATACAAATGCAACACATATAGGAAGAGGGCACCTCCAAATAGTAAGGAAACTAGATAGGAAATTTCATGGGAGACATATCAAAATAGGTTGAGCTTTGAGAGAGGACTATACCTTGTGCACAATAGAGTAGAAATAAACCATAGCACAAGTATACACTCATAACCATATTAGAAATCCATATGTCTCATAACTTAAGCACAAAGGTTCACACACATAAGTTCCACATGAAAACACAACATGAATAAGTTCGACATAAATGGACACAAGCGCAACATGGTAAAAGCATATGCTTGTGCCCGAAACCCATGCAAATCCCACACGGAGACCTAATAGAACTACTTCTCCCCCTTTGGCATCGAAACGCCAAAAAGGGAAAAGAGCGATGCTACGGCCCAAGTAGATCACTCCGACTCAGAGGCATCGTCATCATCACATCGTCACCGCCATCATCACCATCATCATCATTATCCTCAGACTCAGCATCATCCTCTTCTGAAGACTCATAAGTACGGGCACGAGTGTAGGATGGCCGGGAAGGGCCAGCAGAAGCTGTCTCTAGAAGATGAGACTCAAGCTGAGTCCATGGAAACTGAGAGCCCTCGTTCCACTGATCATAAGAGAGAGCAGACTCTGGGGGGTCATCTGCGAGGCGAGGAAGGTGCTTGAGAATGTTCTCCTGCCTAAGATAAGTGTCATACTGTCCCCTCCGGATGTCCGCATTCATGCACAGGATGTTCCGCTGGAACCAGTTCAGATTCTTGGGCGGAGCAAAGAAGGAACCGGAACTGACGGTGGCGCCACGACGAGCATCACCCATGAAGGAACCTCGGGCAGGAGCTGCAGCAGCAGAAGATGGAATGACCTCTTTCCTCTTCTGATAAACCCTCTTGTACGAATGGGGCTCCATATCATACGGCTGAAGTTGTGGTTCTTCAGTGTCCTTGATGAGCATCATGATGTAAGGAGCATAAGGAATAGTGAGCCCACTGACCATAGAGTCAAACAACTCACGAAAGATGAAATGCATCACATCCACTTTAAATCAGCTTCAGGGTCTTCATTCTCAACAATTTTTTAGCAAGGCAAAGCAGATTGGCAAGAGGAGCGACTATATTGTCATTGTTACCTCCACTGGGAGCAATAGTTGAGCGGAAGATGATCACAAGCTGGTCATAGAGGGGCAGGAGGCCCTGTTTTTGGCCAATAATTCCACCAGCCCCATACATGTCCTTCATATGTTTTTATTTGCTTCTCAACAGTGTGCATACGGTAACCACTAGGGGAAGGTTGCTGCGGTAGGATGAATAGCCAAGAAGAGAAGCCAACCGAGCAAAGGAGGATGTACACTGAGTGCGACCCGTCATCCATTTCATGGTCTTTTGATGGTCAGTCTCGATCACCAAGGTGGAGAAAAACTGCAGAATCAGTGGCACATTGTAGGGACATTGCTTTTCAATGAGAGAAACCATGCCCATCTGTTCAATCACATCTGCAGCTTGAGCATAACTGGCCTTGGCCTTGATATCTCGCATTCTGTAGGGCTGCATCGGGCGAATAGGGTGGAGATAATGCTTATAGATGTCATTGTATATATAGATCTGCTCCATGCACCAGAAGTTGGGATCTTCAATATTTCATCTCTTGGCACATTCCTATACCAGTTGGACTGACGGACTTGGGCATAGTCAACGGGGTTCATGGTCAAGTAGTTGGGGCGAGTTTCCTTGCCCTTCTTCGAAGGTTTATGGGCAACTTGCTTCTTCTTGGATGGCAGTTTGTCTTTTCTAGCATTTCTTCGGAGGACTACCGAACCACCTGTGAGATAGAGCAATAGATGGATAGCATAGATGAGTACACACAAGTCACAGAGCAAGGAATGGTACAATGTACACTAGGAGAGCATCCCTAAGTTGAGTCTACTAAGTCCTGGACAAATCAAAATGTGGCTGAAAAATACCACTGAGCAATTTTGGATAATCCGAGTAAGTATGAATCGGATAATCCGACTGGTCGGAATATCCGGTTCAGACTGAATCGGAATATCCGATCTGAATCTGGCAGCAACAAATTGATTCAAGTCCTAGGTCTAGCAGTAGATCGACAATAAGGGGGGCTAGCCTAGTGTTCTAAGTACCAAGGGGAACCACTACCACCAGCCAAAACAACTTCTTACAAAGATCTAGGTGAGGAACACCTAGGAGATGAGAGAGAAGAAGTTACCCTCGTCCATTGAGGAAAAAGCTTGGGTGAATGGGTTCCCGGGGAGGAGGAGCACCAATCCGGCCAAATGCCGGAGTTGGGGACGGCCGGAGATGCCGGGGAGGCGCGGGGAGAGCAGGCGGCGGCGCTGGAGGAGAGATACGGTCGGGGGTGGAAGAAACGCTCGACTGAGCCCTTCACCCCGACCCCTGCTCTATTTAGGCGACGAACCGCCAAATCGGATAATCCGATCTTGACTTGGATCGGATAATCCGATAGTCGGATAATCCGAGCAAGTCTTGATCGGATAATCCGATTGTCAGGATTTCGTTAGAAATTCTGGCCTGCTAAACCCTTTTTCCTCAGTTTCAAAATAAGACTTGTGTGCATAAGATGGAGTGTTTTTAGGAAAGATAGGCTTGGGATAAGATTGCCAAACTGACATTGGTACTCCACACTCAAACTTGCAAAAATCGAACAAGGAAATGCCAAGATGAGTGGGTTTCCCATAAAACCAACAATAGGACCAAAATTCTAAATGATTTTCAATTAAGACCGAAAAGAACCAACTCTTCATAAAGAAGAGGGCGGTGGCCAAGGCCACCATGTATGAGTTTGTGGTGTGACACCGCGAAGATGTATCTCGGGTTCACGGCCACTACTCGTCATTTAAGCTCACAATTCATGAAATGAAAATATAGAGACAAAATGAGTTCTTACTATCGGCATAATGGGGGAGGGATAGTCCAATGGATTAGGACCGCACTCCCCCTATGTCCATGCCTACATCCAAATCAAATGAATATCGTCTAATATGGGTAGGTATGCAAGAAGTCCACTAAATCCAATTGCTTATGTCCACCACATTAAGTTCTCCTCTCAACTCCTTGAATCTTGCTTCACCAAGAGGCTTTGTGAACATATCGGCGAGTTGAAGCTTGGTGTTGACATACTTGATTGCAATATCACTCTTCTCAACATGATCTCGAATAAAATGATACCGGATCTCAATATGCTTGGTCTTCCCATGAAGAACCGGATTGTGAGCAATTTTGATGGCACTTTCATTATCGCATAAAAGAGGCACTTTGTCACAAATGACACCGTAATCCTTTAAAGTTTGCCTCATCCATAATAGTTGTGCACAACAACTTCCGGCGGTGGAGGACGAGGCCACACAATTTTCTTCTTAGAAGACCAACTCACAAGGGACCTACCAAGGAATTGGCAAGTACCCGAAGTTGATTTTCTATCCATTTTGCAACCCGCCCAATCCGCATCTGAATAACCTACAAGATCAAAGCTTGTGCCTTGGGGATACCAAAGACCAAAGTTAGGAGTATCCATCAAGTATCTTAGAATCCTTTTAACCGTGGTTTCATGACTTTCCCTAGGACTTGATTGGAATCTTGCACACATACCCACACTAAACATAATATCCGGTCTAGATGCACAAAGGTAAAGCAAAGATCCAATCATAGAACGATAAAGCTTTTGATCAACTTCCTTACCATCCGGATCTAAGTGAAGATCCGCCTTGGAATCCATGGGAAACTTATATGTCTTGGCATTGTTCATGTCAAATTTCTTGAGCATGTCCTTAATATACTTGGCTTGACATAAGAATGTTCCTTCTCGAAATTGGTGGATTTCAAAGCCAAGAAAATAATTCAACTTTCCCATCATGGACATCTCAAATTCCTTGGTCATTAGCTTGCCAAATTGATCACTAAATTCACGGTTAGTGGAACCAAAGATAATATCATCAACATATATTTGGCATACGAAAAAATCTCCATTTACCCTTTTTGTAAAAAGAGTGGGATCTATTACCCCAATTTCAAAGCCACGGTCTACTAAGAACTCCTTGAGATGATCATACCAAGCACGTGGAGCTTGCTTGAGCCCATAAAGAGCCTTATGTAGTAAGTAGACGTGGTTAGGAAATTTAGGGTCTTCGAAACCCGGAGGTTGTTTAACATACACCAACTCATTTAGTGGACCATTTAAGAAAGCACTTTTAACATCCATTTGATATAAGACAATATTATGAGTAGATGCATAAGCAATTAGTAAGCGAATGGATTCAAGTCTAGCAACGGGGGCATAGGTTTCACCGTAGTCGACTCCTTCGATTTGGGTGTAGCCTTGTGCAACCAATCTTGCTTTGTTGCGGATGACTTGACCATGAGAGTCTTGCTTGTTCTTAAATATCCACTTGGTTCCAATGACATTATGGCATGTGTCTTTGGGTTTTTCAACTAATGACCATACTTTGTTGCGCTCGAAGTTGTTCAACTCTTCATGCATAGCCGCAACCCAATCCATATCTTCAAGAGCATCATATACCTTGAGAGGTTCTAAGCTAGACAAACAAGAGACATGACCACAAAAGTTAGATAATTGTTTGCGTGTGGACACACCCCTACGAATACTCCCAAGGATATTTTCTTTGAAGTGGGAAAGATGATCCAATTTTGATGCACGCCGGATGACCCGGCGTTCCATGGCTTGACCAATTGTTTCACCAACACAAATATCTTCATCATTGCCTTCATCTTGCTCATGGTCAACCCTAAGTGGAGTTCTTGGAGTTGTGGGTTCATTAAATTCTCGTTCACCACTAGAGTTGGGTGGGTCTTGTCCATCTTCTTGATCATGTGAATGAATATCATGGTCTTGTCCATCTTCTTGTTTACCCAGCATGTTAGTTATCTTATTGGAGAGACACCACTAGTGAACTGTGGACCCCGGTCCATTCTTTTACATCTGAAATACAATCTACTGCAATCATTGTTCTCTACTGTTTTATGCAAACAAACATCATCTTCCATTCGATACGTTTAACCCTTTGTTTTCAGCAAGCCGGTGAGATTGAGAACCTCACTGTTAAGTTGGGGCAAAGTAATTTGATTGTGTTGTGCAGGTTCCACGTTGGCACCGGAATCCCTGGTGTTGCGCCGCACTACACTCCTTCACCAACACCTTCGAAGCAACCTCGTTTTCCTACTGGTTCGATAAACCTTGGTTTCATACTGAGGAAAACTTGCTGCTGCACTCATCATACCTTCCTCTTGGGGTTCCCAACTGACGTGTGACGTACAAGCATAGTTTCTGGTGCTATTGCCGGGGAGATATTCCCTCGTCAACTTAGCGCTAGCAACACGTTTTCTGGCGCCGTTGCCGGGGAAAACCGAATTGCTTCTGCAAGGGGAGTCTCTCACACCCAATCTCTTTACTTTGTTATTTGTCTTGCTTAGTTTATTTTTATTTAGTCTTGTTTGCTCTCTTTATCAAAAACACAAAAAAATTAGTTACTTGTCTATTTCGGTTTTGTTTTGTCTCTTGTCACCATCATGTCTTGTTCCATGCCTGGTGCTATGTCACCTGAGGAATTGATCTTCACTTTTAAACAAGGGAGTGAGGAGAATTTTAAAGAAGCTTGGTCTAGAATTAATGATTCCTTTGGTAAAACTGATCCTAAAATGACTTTAGGCTTGCTTCTCACTAGCTTCTACTTTGGTCTAGCCCTTTGTTATAGATATGCTTTAGATGCTATTGTGGGAGGAGATTTCCTTCACTGTGATGGGGACCAAGCTTTTAATGCCATAAAAAAGTTGATTGCAACTTCTAGCTCAACTAATAAATTTGATTCGGCCCTTGTTAGCATCCATGCTAGATTAAACACTCTTGAGACACATATATCTTGTTTAAAGGACGGCTATAATCAAATTCGGGAATATTTTGACTATGTTCCAACAAATTTTGAACCTTCGATGTGGGTCCCTATGGTAAAGGTTTCTATTTGTGGTGAAACCTTTTATGCTTGTTGTGATATTATGTCTGAGTTTTGCCTTATGCCTAAAATCATTTATGAAACTTTGAATCTTTAGGGACTTGCTGAAGGAGGAGAAGGAATAATTCTTACTGATAACTCTGTTATATTTCCCGAGGGGATAGCTGAGGGTGTGTTTATAACCTTTCTTGGGAGAATGGTGTCCACTGATTATCTTGTTATTGAATGTGCAGGGACAGGACAAATTACACTTGGAAGATCTCTGCTCAAATTAATGGGAGCAACCATAGATGTGGGAAAAGGCACTTTGAATCTTACCTCCACACCAAGGTGCGGCCATGTATTCCCCAAACCAAAGAGTAAGTCTAAGGGTAAGAGAGGTAGGCACATGGCCCTTGGTATTGATGTCAATGCTTCTCCACTTTTTGACACTTGATTTTCACTTTCTGCGCCTAGCTGAAAGGCGTTAAAGAAAAGCGCGTATGGAAGACAACCCATCGTTTTTGTTTGCTGTTATTTTTGTTTTCTTTGAGTCAAGGAGTTTTGTTACTTCTGTAGCAACTCCTTTGTATCTTTATTTTATCGCAATGTTGTGCCAGGTAAAGTTCTATATTGAAAGTTGATGCAAGATTTGGATTTCTGCGCAGTGACAGATTTTTAGCTGTCACGGATTTGAGCTTATCTCCCTGTAGAAAATTCACAAAAATCTGAAAAAAATCACGCATATTCCTGAGATATGTACGCAACTTTCATTATTTTAGGCCAGATCCATCTGAGCAACTTAAGTGCCTCGAAAAAATTCGTCATTCCAGACTGTTCTGTTTTTGACAGATTCTGCCTTTTGTTTTGCATTCGCTCTTTACTGTGTTTGTGTGGATTTCTTTGCTCCACAAAGCATTGGTGGCTGTAGCTAATGTCCAGAAGCTTTGGGATTGATTGTATCATTACAGAATATGAGAATTTTTTATTATGCACTAACCCTCTAATGAGAACTGTCTTGAGTTTGGTGTGAAGGAAGTTTTCAAGGATCAAGCGAGAAGGGTGATATTATGTGATCAAGAAGAGTGAAAAGCCTAAGTTTGGGGATGCCCCCGTGGTTCATCCCAACCATATTCAGAGAGACTCAAGCGTCTAAGCTTGGGGATGCCCAAGGCATCCCCTTCTTCATCAACAACTTATCAGGTCATCTCTAGTGAAACTATATTTTAATTCTTTCACATCTTATGCGCTTTACTTGGAGCGTCTGTGTGCTTTTGTTTTGTTTGTGTTTGAATAAATTCGGATCCTAGCAATTCTTGTGTGGGAGAGAGACACGCTCCGCTTTTTCATGTGAATACTCATGTTCTTCACTTATATTTGTTGAGTATTCTTAACTAGCTACTGCAGTGCTTTTAGCTCCTGTTTTTCATGCATCTCTTCGAGCTGTTAGCACTAGTTTATAAATACTCTCTTGCTGCATTATATTATCATTTGGAGAGTTTATGTTTAAATAAATTGATTGGTGTTTGTTTGGAAGAAAGAAAATGCTACATGTAGTAGTTGGTATTGGAAAAGACATATGCATTCTTGTAGATCATTGTCTTGTTTCGATTTGATGCTTTGCAATTGTTTTGAGCTCTCAAGTAGATCATGTTTAAGCTCTTGCATCATGTAGTTAAAGCCTAGTAGTGGAGAACTACCGTAGAGCTTGTTGAGACTTGGGATGCATATTTGTTCTCTCTAAGGTCTAGATATTTTCTGGTAAAATGTTTGAGCAACATGGAAGACAGTGTAGAGTCTTATAATACTTGCAATATGTTTTTATGTGATTCTTGCTGTACCAGTTTATACTTGTGTTTGCTTCAAACAACCTTGCTAGACTAAACTCTGTACTGAGAGGGAATGCTTCTCGTGCATCCAAACCTTGAGCCAAAACCCATGCCATTTGTGTCCACCATACCTACCTACTATGTGGTATTTCCTGCCATTCCAAGTAAATACTTCATGTGCTACATTTAAACTATTCAAAACTTTATTACTCCTTATTTGTGTCAATGTTTTATAGCTCATGAGGAAGTATGTGGTGTTTTATCTTTCAATCTTGTCATTTACTTCTGACAGACTTTCACCAATGGACTAGTGGCATATACATCCGCTTATCCAATAATTTGCAAAAAGAGCTGGCAACGGGTACCCAGCCCCAATTAATTACAACTTTCATTAATAATTCTCTTCACATTTTTGCCCTGATTTATCAGTAAGCAACTTAATTTGCAAATAGACACTCCTCCATGGTATGTGAATGTTGGAAGGCACCCGAGGATTCGGTTAGCCATGGCTTGTGTAAGCAAAAGGTTGGGAGGAGTGTCATCTATAAAGAAACTAAAATACATGTGTAAACAAAAGAGAAGAGGGATGATCTACCTTGCTGGTAGAGATAACGTCCTTCATGGGAGCCGCTCTTGAAAGTCTGGTTGACAAGTGGGTTAGAGTGCCCACTACCATTCGTTGACAACAACAAACACCTCTCAAATACTTATTTTGTGCTCTCTATATGCTTTCGAAAACTTAAAAAGCTCTAGCACATGATTTAATCCCTGCTTCCCTCTGCGAAGGGCCTATCTTTTACTTTATGTTGAGTCAGTTTACCTACTCCTTTCTATTTTAGAAGCAAACACTTGTGTCAACTTTGTGTGCATTGATTCTTACATGTGGCATGGGTATGCCTATCGGGTACCCTACCATGAGGGTACCTGGTGCACGTATCGACTAGGCCCAACTATCAGAGCCTACATGAAGCCCATGAAGGGAGGCCCACGAAGATGGAGTATCCTCCAAGTTTGGCGAAGCAATAGTCGGTTTAGAGTTTCCTTACTTGTAAATCGAGTCGGTTACGAACACCCGAGACCCAGCCTATTATTTAAGGACTGGGAGGGCCATCGAACCAGACAACGAACAACCAGAGCCACAAACCCTAGCGAGATCGACATCTCGCCGGGATCCTTGTAACCATCATATTCACAAATCAATAACAGACAGGCAGGACGTAGGGGTGTTACCTCCACACGAGGGCCCTGAACCTGGGTAAAATCTTTGCCCTGCTTGTCAGCCGACGATACTTCCAGCTCTACCACGTTCTCTCCCCCATATTCATAACCTAGGGACCTTAACCATGGGTCTTGATGAGTCTACCCCTCGTCAAGTGGCGCCGTCTGTGGGAAAGAATAGCGCTGGACTCGAAGTTTCGCCGGTCCCAACAGCAAACGGCAAATCGCCGATCACACCAGCAAACGGCAACTCGCCGATCTCATCTGCAAACGGCAACTCGCCGGCCATGTCAGCAAACAGCAACTCGCCGATCCAGGCGACACACGGCGACTCGCCGATCCACTCGAAAAGCGGCAGCCTGCCCGCTTCACCTGCAAAAAGCGCATCTGCTCTTCCAATGAATTTCAATCCGCACTCGCCGGAGCTTCAGGAGGCGTTTTCCGGCCTTGAATCAGGTTTGAGTTTGACTGTTGGAGCATTCAATTTTTTCGTAAACAATCTTGGCACGCAGGACTCGACAGATCCGCAACAACTGGCGCTGGGCGCACTCGAGGCTCCGTCGACTGCGCTCGCCCCGTCGTCGATTCCTGAAGCCTGCTCGCCCGCAACAACCATGTCGACCGGCGAGATCGACAGGTTCATGATGACGGAACTCCAAGGCGAGGAGGCAGAATCAGCATACCGCACAAGCAACGTCGACTTCAACCTACCACTCGACGAGAGTTTCGACTGCGGGATCTCCCTCGATGACTTCTACGAGCCCGCGATTCATAACGACAGCAACGTCGACTCGGAGATCTTCACCAACACCAACCTCGACTCAGAAATCCATAATGGCTTCGCCAACACCGAGATGAGCATAGGCGATGAGCACATCGACAACGAGATTCGCCTCGAAGATCTACTCGATGAACATACTGGCTCTGACATGAGCCTCGACGGCGACGTCGAGTCCATGACTGGAATCGACAGCACATACACCTGTCCACGGGTCACGCCCCATCAGGTCTACGTGGCCTTCTCCGCAGAATCATCCGCAGACGCAGCCGCTCGCAGGCCTGCACAATTCCCATGCACGGTAACCATGCCGGATGGGGTCACAACCTTGACAATCACGGAGGAGATGGCAGCAAAAGCAGATAAAGTCATAAAGGAGTGCACAATGATGCCACCAAATTCCACCCCAGAGGAGATGTTGACCTTCCAGTACTTCAACTGGCAGGAGTCAATTCGACTGCAAAACTACCGAGCGACGCTCGAAGAGCGCAAAAGGCAAGCCAGCCTCTCGAGTGCCCGAAGAAGGGAGCAATCCCTCGGGTCCACACAGCAACCAACCCCACGACCTAGGTCGCGGTTGGCAAGCCTTCCAGAACATGAAAGGGTAGCAATCACCCGTAACCTGTCGTTCATGACAGAGGACGCTAACGGAATCCCAGTGCCCAAAACTGCTGCGGGTGCATTATTCTCCGTAGGTGCTTACCTCAAGGCAATGCAACCTCCGGCGAATGACCCTAACGCAGCCCTGCATCGCCAACAACTCAAATCGCTAGCTCTAGCGGCACAGGCTATACAGCCAGAAGACAAAACTCCAGCAAGGAATCGCGATCGCGACATAGTCGACTCACGACACGCAGCACATCATCGCAGTGGTCGCAGCCACCACTCGGATGAAGGAAGGAGAAGCACGCGCCGGCACAGGTCCAGCAGAAGCAGATCTCGAAGATCCTATAGCAGCGATTCATACTCTGATCGCGAACCAGAGCCATGCGGAGCATTGTGCTTCACTCGACGCAAGACGCGGATGCCCAAAGGTTCAAGTTGACAGGCGTGGCGCCAAGAACCTAGAAGATTACAGACTCGCCGTGGCATGCCAGCGTGGCACGAACACCACGGCGATGCAGTACATACGACTCATGCTCGAAGGAACTGCCCGCGACTGGCTCAAGGCACTCCCTCCATCATCATACGACTCGTGGGACGATTTCCGCAGAGACTTCATCAAAAACTTCGAGCCTCTATGTGAGCGCCCGAAGACATTCGAAGAATTAAGGGCATGCACTCAACGATCAGACGAGTCGTTGAGATCATACATACGGCGGTGGACCGAAATACGCAATTCGGTTGGCAAAGTGTCAGAAGACAGGGCCATGGATGCCTTCATACAAGGTCTCGCCAGGAAGGACTTCAAAGAGGCACTGGGTCGTGAAAAGCCAACCTCCCTGGCTGACCTCATCAAAGTTGCGACTGAGTGGGCAGATGGAGAGGATTCTGTACGCAGATCCCGTGCTTCCCCACCACGCGACAACTACGAAAGCGGCAGTCGAGGCCGCAGAGATTCATACAGAGAAGATCGCAGGCGCAAACGTTCCAAACGTCCTTACGACGATAACAGACCCGAGTTCATGGCGGCTGGATACACACAACCGGGAGGACCAAGATAGAAGCAATCGACGCTCGGATGATCGACGGGACAGTCGAGATCGCGAGCAGCGGAGCGACAGCTACAAAAGGCAAGAATGGCGCAAACGCAGCGACGCAAAACCCGAGCGGTCATTCGAGGAAAAGATGGACGACTGGTGCAGATTCCACCTCTTCAAGGGGGACGACGGAAAACTACGCTCCAATCACACCCTAAGGAACTGCAGGGAATTCGACCAAATGGCGACTGACTACATGATACGACTCAAAAGGTACGGCCCAGCACCTGCTCAGCCCACGCCTGCACCCGCACCACAGCCGAACGCTGTGCCCGCTCTCATGGCGCCACAGCCGCCACCGCAACCACCACCACAGCCTGCTCCAGGCGCAAACCTCGCAGGTGCCATACAACCGTACTACGGGCGGAAGATGATCAATATCCACAGCCCCACGGGCAGATGTACATGATACAAAAGGGTCGCCCCTCTAACAGGCAGCAAAAGCTAATCACTCGACAGGTGAACATGGCTGTCATGGCACCTCCTGCCGTGCCCGAATTTCTGAAGGGATCGGAAACCATCATAAGCTTCAGTCGAGAGGATCATCCCCCAGCTGTAGTTCGACCAGGGCACGCGGCTCTGGTACTCGACGCGCAAATAGGAGGCTACGCCATGACCAAGGTCTTCATGGATGGAGGCAGCGGCATAAACATCATCTTCGCGGACACGCTCCGCAAAATGAACAGGTCAGTCGAAAACCTCCCAAAATCTTCAAATACCTTCCACGGTATCGTTCCTGGCAAAGCAATTAGCCCAGAAGGCACCATACAACTCGACGTTACGTTCGGGGACAAAAGCCACTTCAGGACAGAGTCGATTGAGTTCGAGGTCGTCGACTGGAAATCACAATACCATGCTATTCTTGGTCGCCCGACGTTTGCTCGATTCATGGCGGTGCCACACTACGCGTACCTCACGCTGAAGATGCCAGGACCAAAGGGAGTCATCACTGTCCGTGGAAACTTTCAAAGGTCCGATGCTTGCGACCGCGAGTTCAGCAAAATCTCCGAGATGTTCGGGGTGGAAGAATCACTCGCCGACTGGCGATTTCCAACGACCGCACACTCCTTCCGGAGCATAAGAAGTTGGCAGTCGACAGATCCTTCAATGCTACAAATGACACAAGGTCGCATCAGGTGCACCCGACCGATCCGTCCAAGACAGTCAACATATCTTCGAGCCTGCCTATCGCATAGGAAGGCGCGCTCGTCGAATTCCTCCGTGAGAACTGGGAAATATTTGCGTGGTGTCCAGCCGACATGCCAGGTATTCCCAGGGAATTCGCCGAGCACTCTCTCCAATTGTTTCCAGATGCAAAGCCAGTCAAGCAAACGATGCGTCGAATCTCCGGCCCAAAGCGAACCGCAGTCGAATCTGAAGTCGACCGGTTACTCGCAGCAGGATTCATTAGGGAAATCAAGAAATCACAATGGGTGGCCAACCCCGTACTCGTAGAGAAGAAGCATACAGACATCCTTCGGATGTGCGTGGACTTCACAGCGCTGAACAAGTGCTGTCCAAAGGATCACTTCCCGCTACCCCGAATCGACCAGATCGTCGACTCCACCGCCGGATGCGCACGACTCTCCTTTCTGGATGCTTACTCAGGTTATCACCAGATAAGGATGAAGCAAGAAGACGAAGAAAAAACGGCGTTCATAACCCCACTCGGGGTCTACTGCTACACAACTATGCCCTTTGGGCTCAAAAACGCGGGTGCAACATACCAGCGCATGATGCAGGACTGCCTCAAAAAGCAAATCGGACGCAACGTCCAGGTCTACGTGATGACATTGTCATTACCACAAGGGAAGAACACACACTACTCGACGATTTGAGGGAGACGTTCGCAAACCTCAAACGCTTCCATATCAAGCTCAATCCTAAGAAGTGCACGTTCGGCGTTCCAGCCGGGCAGCTCTAGGGTACCTAGTCTCTGCCCGTGGAATCGAAGCAGACCCGGAGAAAATACAGGCCATCCTCACAATGCAAAGGCCTTCAAAGCTTCACGATGTGCAGAAACTAGCAGGACGAGTAGCAGCGCTCAGTCGATTCATCAGCAAACTGGGTGAAAAGGCTCTACCATTCTATCGACTGATGAAGAAGGCGGACAAGTTCGAGTGGACGCCAGAAGCTGAAGCAGCCTTCACAGATCTCAAGCGGATCCTCACAAGCCCTCCGATCCTCGTCGCACCTAAGGAACGGGAACCACTCTACCTGTATGTCTCGGCTACAAACAGGGTGGTGAGCACCGTACTGGTAGTCGAACGCATGGAGGAGGGGCACATCCAAAGCATACAACGTCCAGTCTACTACCTGAGCGAGGTTCTCTCCATATCAAAACAGCGGTACCCGCACTATCAAAAGCTGGCATACGCTGTATTCATGTCCTCAAGGAAGTTGACACACTACTTCACCGAGCACCCGATCACCGTGGTAAGTAACTCAGCAATCGGTGATATCCTCACAAACCCCAATGCAACGGGTCGAGTCGCAAAATGGCTCATCGAGCTGGCTCCAAGAGACATCAAGTACGAGCACCCGAAGGCTATCAAAGCACAAGTCCTACCCGACTTCACAACCGAGTGGATAGAGGCCCAATTACCTGGAGCACCAGACGTGTCCAATTCCTGGACCATGTACTTCGATGGGTCCAAGAAACACGAAGGCGCAGGCGCAGGCGTCATCCTCATATCACCAAAAGGGGACAAGCTACGTTATGTTTTGCAGATGGGATTCAAGCTACCCTCCAATAACGAGGCTGAATACGAGGCTCTGATCCATGGCATGCGGATGGCAAAAGCACTTGGGTGCACTCGAGATGATCTACGGCGACTCCAATCTCGTGGTGCAGCAAACAATGAAGGCCTGCGACGCAATCGCGGACAACATGATCGCTTATCGCGACCTGTACAACACACTAGAGGGCAGCTTCGATGGCTGCGAGTTGAGGCACATAGGAAGGGAAAGCAACGAAGAAGCAGACATGCTAGCCAATCTTGGCTCAACTGGCGCACAAATTCCACCTGGTGTCTTCCTCGAGCGCATCGAACACAGATCTATCAAGGAGAAACGAGAGCCTCCTCCGTCGACTACGCCAGCCAAAAGCAAAGCGCCCAGCACAGAGGACCCCCCAGTCGAGGTACTCCTCATTGAGCCAACTTGGACTCAACCTTTTCTGGCTTACATACTCCGCAGCGAGCTACCAGATGACATAACCGAGTCCCGACGCGTGACTCGAAGATCAAAAGCATATACCGTTATCAACGGCGAGTTATACAAGCGCAGCATATCAGGTATGTTCCAAAGATGCATCGCATTCGAAGATGGCCAAGCCATACTTCGAGATATTCATGCAGGTACCTGTGGGCATCACGCCAGCAGTCGATCACTCGTAGCCAAAGCCTTTCGCGCAGGGTTTTACTGGCCTACAGCACTCAAAGACGCGGAGGACATAGTCAAAAGGTGCGTCGGCTGCCAGAAATTCGCAACAAAGCCGCACGCACCCGCATCGGCGTTGAAGACCATACCGCTGGCCTGGCCTTTCGCCCAATGGGGGCTCGATATGGTTGGGCCACTCAAAAAGTCATCGCATGGCGGGCATACTCACCTACTTGTAAACAGAGCAAGACTCGAACTTACACTCGAGTTGCCTGTTCACAAGATCCATCTCCCCGAGCACATATTCCTCGCGTTGGGTGGCCAACGCGGGTCTCGCCCTCAATCGATTCAGCTCAGCTTGGGCATCCTTCAGATCTTGCTCCATTCTCACAAATTTGGCCTTCATATACTCCATCACCTTGGCATCATTTACCAATTGACCCTGGGATCGGGTGGTGATTGGAGCCTGCGAGGAACTAGTCGCAGTAGCAGGTCCTCGTGACTGTTCAAAGAGCATAATCACAAACACAAAGTTTGTGTCAGAAGCTAGAACTCATATCATAAGCATACAACTCTTCGAGTGAAAGGCATTAGCAAAAGACTGTTTGCATAAACAAGGTAGCATAAACAAAGCGCAGACTCGCGCAGTTCAGAAGGTATCATTACAAGGCATAAAAAAGCAAAAGGGTACAGCTACCCTAAACCTAAGATTTCGATTTCCTAAGCAGACGATTGGCAGTCTCGAGTGCCCGGCGCTCCATGGTGTTCATAAAAGCTTCGGCCAGTCGCGCGGCGGCTCCGCTCACCCCCTTCAGGAAATGGGCTTCCCATCTGGCTTCTGAGGGAATGCAGACAGTGCTGCCTCATAGTCGCAATCTATCCCATGTCCCATAAGAAGCTTGATGGTGGACTCGGATCCGCGTACCGTGTTGGCGCGAGCGAAACCCGCCATGGTGGACGTCCCGGGGCCAAACACGTCGGCGAAGCCATCCACCGTCGACGGCACTACGCCAGTCGGGAACACCACCTGGTATACAGCGCCAAGTGTGCCCGTCGATTTGGCGAGTGCTTCTTTCGCCTGGTTGCATAGAGCGCCTAAGCCGCCCACAGCCTATTCCAGCGAAAGATCGTCACTCGCCACGTCCGCAGAGGCCGGTGCGCCAACAGCTTCTGCACAATTCAAAACAGGCATAAGTCATTTTACGACACTCGACAAGTTATATCGTCATATCAAAAGGAGAAAAGATTACTCACCTCCCATGACCTGCGCGAGTGCCGCGAGCTGGTCAGCATATCCTCGCTCGCGTGCAGCGGCTGAGTTGGTGGCGGCAGCCAGCTCTTTCTTCGACTCTTCACGCTGCGCGGCGAGTGCGTCTTCCAGCTCCTTCTTCTAGCCTGGCCCAGCAAAATCACGTGCATTCAATACTCGACAAAATCAAGCATTGCAAAAAGAAGTTCGGCAAAACAAAAGCAAAAAGGAGAACTCACGACTGAGCCGCTCGAGCTCGGCGCGCATGGTGTCCCTCTCCTGCTCCACCTGGACATAAGCCTTGGCAGAATCTGCCAAGGTGTGGTAGAAGGGCTGCGAGCACACGGATTCAGCAAAAATCCAAAACTCTCACAGACCTACAACTAAACGGGTCAAGCAAAAAGCTACTCACGTGGTTCATCCACGGCTCAGGAGCCGCGACTGATGTCTCGACATCTGGAGTTGCCGCCTTGGCTGTCTCAATGACAGCGTCAGTGGCCATTGGCTGGGCAGCCTCGTTTCCAGTCGGTGCAGACTTCGAGTGCTACAGGGTTGGAACATTCTCGACTGGAGGAGTCCCAGGCTGATTGTTTTCAGCACTGTGAGCAACACAACAAAGCAAAAGGACGGTCAGCACAAATATGTAACAGCACAAAAATTCTCATATCATACTCAAAAAACACATACCTGTGCTCCTCATCTTCCTCATCTTCGGAGTCGCCAAAAATTGGTCCCCAAAGGCTGGGGCACCACTCGACTGAAGAGGAAGGGTTGAGCTTGTTGAGCACGTACGCAAAGGAGCGGCTTGGAAAACAGGTGGTGAGCCTGATTCCTCGTCATCCTCCAAACCCTGCCCCTTCGCGGGTGAACTCACAGCAGAAGGTGCCTTCTTGGCCAGTCGACGCCGCTTCGGTGGCGCGGTATCGACTTCTTGGTCAGAGGGGGCCTTGTCTTCAGATTGGACTTCTTCTACTGCTTCCTCCTCGACCTCCTCCACATGTGAAGTGGTGGCAGAAGGGATGGGCGACTGATCCCCTTTCGGGTCCACCACCTGTGCCTGTGTTTCTTCAGTCTCGCCATTTTCAGGCAGAGGAGGAAGGGAGGCAGCAGTCGAGTGACCCTGCATAGCATACATCACAAATTGCAAAGTCAGAATCAAAAATCGCATATCGCAGAACATGCGAGTGGAAAACTCTTCATTGCAAGCAGGCTATAACACATACATACCTCAAGCAAAGGGTTCTCCAACCCATATGGTGCAACAGGGCAGTCGACGTTGCAAGTGTCGCCTGTCGTCAAGTTGGTGATGTGCCGCACATGCGTCAGCAGCTCACTCCTTGAAAGCTCCTCTGGGTTCATTCGGGTGATGTCACCCGCGCCTTCATACTCCCACATGGGGTGCGCTCGGGCACGGATGGGCCACACCCGCCTCTTCACAAAGGTGGCGATCAAATGGATGCCTGTGACCTTGTCCAGCATGCCTCCGATCCGAGCCAGCAAAGGGCTTGCCTCCTCCATTTCTTCGGCTGAGAGTTGGTGATCCCACGCCTTGGTCCTGGTGAAAGCAGCAGTCGAGAAAGGGGCGGCTGCATCCTGCTCGACAGTCGCATAAAACCACCCCTTCCTCCAGCCTTGAGCGGAGTCGACGGTCTTCAGGCGGAAGTAGCGGGTGTCGCTGCGCACCTGGATTCCACAACCGCCAACAGGGTAGGTGCGACCGCCTCCTCTGTTCGGCCGTACCATGAAGATGGCTTTCCACAGCGCCCAGCTGGGTGCGACGCCGAGGAAGCACTCGCACAGCGTGATGAAACACGCGATATGCATAATGCCATTTGGGGTGAGATCATGGATCTGCACCCCGTAGGCAAAAAGAAGACCACGAACGAAGTCGTGGAGGGGAAGCGAAAAGCCCCTAGGCAAAAACTCCGCAAAGCAAACACGCTCGTTGGCGCGTGGTTCGGGGAGTACCTCCTTGGGCGACGGCGCGCGGACGGCGAGCTGCTCCGCGGGTGGCAGATACCCCTGCTCGCGGAACTTGACCAAATGGGCGTCCTTGATGGTGGACTTCGCCCAGTCCCCGCTGCCCTTCTTCAGCGCGGCGGATGCAGATGTACCCGCCACGGCCATCTTGCCCTTGGTCGCATCGGTCGCGGCGGCGGCGGCAGCACCACGCTTCGCACCTCCACCTTTCGCCATTGCTACAGTGGAGGAAGTGTGGGGCAAAGAACTTGGGCGCAGAGCAATGGAGGGGCAGCGCGAGGAAGGAGACGAGGGGCGGCGCAGGGAGCAAATGGCAAGTAAAAAACTCTGCCAGCGCCGTCCCCCCTATTTACCACAGATCGCGAAAAATCGTAACCGTCAAAGTAGATGCATACGCTCCGCGCGAAATCTGGCCATACACGTGGCGGCCACGGAGAGCAACCGTCGCCGGCCACTCCGCCCACTACGCACGAGAATCCAGGAAACCATCATCACGCCCCGTGAAAATCGCGCCAGAACGGTCAAATCAAGTCCACGCGGCGTCATCCCTGGTCAGCTCTGCAGAAACGGGCCCACAAAACAGGGTCATGTCTTATCAAAGCCTCTCCAAGCACGCCACCGCTTGTCAGAGATAGCAGTCGCAAAATGCGTCATTGCTGACGTTGTTCTCTCTTTCACAACTGGCATAAAAGTCACTCGATGATATCTTCGGGTGGTCTCTCGTATAAGACTCGGATGGTTTTTTAGCAAAGGTCATAGAGGCCAGTCGAAATTCTTTCGACTGCAGCATCGTACTCCCATCGGGAGCATATCAAAAAATTTCTTTGACTAAAATGTGAAGGGTAAAAGATTTTGAGATTATCCTCCATTGCAAGCAATAAAGCACAATCTCGGGGGCTACTCCCATCGGGAGCGCTGTCGCGCACCCGATAGAATAATGGCAAAAGTGTCAGTCGACGAAACATTCGACTAAGTTCATAAGCAAAATCACACTCAAAATATTCCCGAGTTGATCCGACGATCCTTGGATGCTGCATGCATAGTGCAAAGGTAAGACCCACCGATCAGTCGAGCTGGGCTAAGGACCGCTCCAGCAGCGTTATCCTTAAATTTTCCGTGTCAGCAGACATGATGAATTATCCCCGACGGACGCGTTGGGTTGATTCAAAATTATACTGCAGTTCGATTCCGTAAGACCTCAACGGCTGTTTCGAGTCTGTCCAGTTTGTTCCAGATTCGAGTCCGGGGACTCGAGTTTGATTGAAAGCTAGTATGGTTTTGCCACAAATGGTAGTTAACTGGCCCCGATCCATCGTGTGTGCCGGGCCTGCTAAGCTAATATCCCTTGACTATCATAAGCAAAAAATTCATAGTCGATGAAACACTCGACATAGCCAACATGTGCTATTTCATAAGAATTCTAAATACAGATATAAAAAATATAACGTGCATGATGTATGAGTCCATGCCCGACTCTTCGAATCAGACAAGTACTCGGGGGCTACTGACATGGGTATGCCTATCGGGTACCCTACCATGAGGGTACCTGGTGCACGTATCGATTAGGCCCAACTATCAGAGCCTACATGAAGCCCATGAAGGGAGGCCCACGAAGATGGAGTATCCTCCAAGTTTGGCGAAGCAATAGTCGGTTTAGAGTTTCCTTACTTGTAAATCGAGTCGGTTACGAACACCCGGACCCAGCCTATTATTTAAGGACTGGGAGGGCCATCGAACCAGACAACGAACAACCAGAGCCACAAACCCTAGCGAGATCGACATCTCGCCGGGATCCTTGTAACCATCATATTCACAAATCAATAACAGACAGGCAGGACGTAGGGGTGTTACCTCCACACGAGGGCCCTGAACCTGGGTAAAATCTTTGCCCTGCTTGTCAGCCGACGATACTTCCAGCTCTACCACGTTCTCTCCCCCATATTCATAACCTAGGGACCTTAACCATGGGTCTTGATGAGTCTACCCCTCGTCAACATGTTTACTTATTGCACTTGTTATATTTCTCTATGTTGACAACTATCCATGAGATATACATGTTACAAGTTGAAAGCAAATGCTGAAACTTAATCATCCTTTGTGTTGCTTCAATGCCTTTTACTTTGAATCTATTGCTTTATGAGTTACCTCTTATGCAAAACTTTTTGATGCTTGTCTTGAAAGTACTATTCATGAAAAGTTTTTTGCTTATATGATTCATTGTTTACTCTTTATCTATCTGTTAGCAAACTATAGACCATTGCTTTGAGTCACTTCATTCATGACATGAGCCTTGCAATATATTGATCAAGATTGTGTGAAAGCATGTCTCCTCAGAAATTATTTGTTGTTATCGTTTTACCTACTCGAGGACGAGTAGAACTAAGCTTGGGGATGCTTGATACGTCTTCAACGTATCCATAATTTCTGCTGTTCCATGCTTATATTATACCATTTGCTACATGTTTTATATACACTTCATATCACTTTTATGCATTTTCTGGGACTAACCTATTAACAAGATGCCACAGTGCCAGTTCCCTGTTTTCTGCTGTTTTTGGTTTCAGAAAGTTACTTCTGGAAATATTCTCGGAATTGCACGAAACAAAAGGCCAAGTCCCTATTTTTCCAACACGTACACGGAGTGCGAAGGAGAGACGAAGGGGAGCCACGAGGTGGCCAAACCACAGGCCGGCGCGGCAGTGGGGCCCACCGCGCCGCCTGGTGGTTTGGGCCCCTCGGGGGTCCGCCGACATCGCCCCTTCGCCTATTTATTCCCCGAGACGTGAAAACCCTAAAACACCGAGCCTTTCATCCAGAACATATTCGCTGCCGCCGCCGTCGTCAACCCTAACTCGGGGGGTTCTGAAGCTCTTCCCGGCACCCTGCCGGAGAGGGGGATCATCACCGGAGGGATCTACATCGCCATGCCCGCCTCCGGAGTGATGCGTGAGTAGTTCATCCTTGGACTATGGGTCCATAGCAGTAGCTAGATGGTTGTCTTCTCCACTTGTGCCATCATGTTTAGATCTTATGAGCTGCCTATCATGATCAAGATCATCTTATTGTAATGCTACATGTTGTGTTTGCTGGGATCTGACTTATATTGATACCTATGTGGAGCTGAATATTATATTATCATGTCTATGTCATTTGTGATCTTGCATGCTCTCCGTTACTTGTTGAAGCCTTGGCCAAGTGAATACTTGTGACTCCAAGAGGGGGTATTTATGCATGATAGTTGGGTTCAACCTCTATTTAACCTGGGATAGTGACAGCAAGTTCTAAGGTTGTAGATGTGTTGTTGCCACTAGGGGTAAAACAGCAATGCTTTATTTAAGGATGAATGTATTGTTTACATTACGCACATTACTTAATGCAATTGTCTGTTGCTTGCAACTTAATACTGGAAGGGGTACGGATGTTAACCGGAAAGTGGACTATTTAGGCATAGATGCATGCTGGATAGCGGTCTATGTACTTTGTCGTAATGCCCAAATGAATCTCATAGTAGACACCACAGCTCACACATGCATGTTATATGCACTTATCAATTGTCAATTGCCCAGCTGTAATTTGTTTACCCAGCATGTGAGTTATCTTATTGGAGAGACACCACTAGTGAACTGTGGACCCCGGTCCATTCTTTTACATCTGAAATACAATCTACTGCAATCATTGTTCTCTACTGTTTTATGCAAACAAACATCATCTTCCATTCGATACGTTTAACCCTTTATTTTCAGCAAGCCGGTGAGATTGACAACCTCACTGTTAAGTTGGGGCAAAGTAATTTGATTGTGTTGTGCAGGTTCCACGTTGGCACCGGAATCCCTGGTGTTGCGCCGCACTACACTCTTTCACCAACACCTTCGAAGCAACCTCGTTTTCCTACTGGTTCGATAAACCTTGGTTTCATACTGAGGGAAAACTTGCTGCTGCACTCATCATACCTTCCTCTTGGGGTTCCCAACTGACGTGTGACGTACAAGCATAGTTTCTGGTGCTGTTGCCGGGGAGATATTCCCTCGTCAACTTAGCGCTAGCAATCATCCACAATCACCAAACAATATTTCTTGCCACCAAGACTATCATATGTGGGAGGCCCAAAAAGATCCATATGAAGGAGCTCCAAAGGCCTCTTAGTGGAGATAATGGTCATCTTGGGGTGATTCTTTTCATGCATCTTTCCGGCTATGCAAGCACTACAAGGACGATCTTTGGAAAAATTAACATCGGTTAGTCCTACCACGTGTCCACCCTTTACAAGAGTTTGTAAATTTCTCATACCGACATGGCCTAGCCGGCGATGCCAAAGCCAACCCTTGTCGGATTTAGCCATTAGACACGTGGCAATTTGAGTGGTCTCTTTCGAGAAATCGACCACATACAAACCTTTCTCACGAAATCCAACAAAGGCTACTTTAAGAGATTTGGTGAAAAGGATGGTCACGTGGTATTTATTAAAGATAATGGTGTAACCGGCATCGCATAATTGACCAACGGAAAGTAGATTATATGAAAGGGATTCAACAAGGAGGACCTTCTCAATTGATAACTCCGGTGTGATCATCACCTTGCCATATCCCAATACCTTAAGTCTTGTATTGTTCCCAATGGTGACATGAGAGAATGAGAGTAATTGTTTCAATAAGCCCTTTACTACTTCTTTGCTTCCGGTCATGTGAGATGAACACCCACTATCAATGAGCCATGAAGATCCACCGGAAGAAAAGCCCTACAATAAATCAAGTCTTTGATTTAGGTACCCATGTTGGAATGGGTCCTCTTTTGTTAGTCACAAGGGTCTTTGGAACCCAAATAGCATAGTGATAATCATCTCCATATGAGGTACCAACATATTTAGCAAAAACATAACCATTTCTAGATTTCATAAGCACATATGAGGGGTTATATTTTCCGGCAAAGTCATTGTGAGTGGCATTGCCCCTTGTGGCTTTACCACCCACAATGGGTTCAACATTCTTCTTGCCCAACTCCCCCTCCTTCACAAAAATAATATCTTTTGAAGGGGAGGTAGGCATCTTCTTCTTGTTTGCCTTCTTGGACTTGGGAGCAAACCCAAGCCCTTCCTTGCTAACCACTCCCTTTTGATTGGTCAAAAGATCATTGAGGTTCTTTTCCCCTTGGATACAAGTGGCTAGACCCTTTTCAAGTTGGGCCTTCAACCTAGTGTTCTCCTCCATGAGAGATGCTTTAAGACATAAAGGGTTAGCAGCACAAGCATTGGCATCTTTATCATTATGAGGAGTGGTGAAGCTAGCATATATTAATTGAGCTTGTAATTTAGCATATGACCCCTTGAGCTTGGTGAGCTCACTTGAGGTCACCTTGTGGGTTTCCCTAAGTTGCTCAAAATTCTCAAGGAGTTTGTTATGACTCTCTACAAGCTCATCATTTTTAATTTTTAGATTACTAGCAACTTGAATAGAGGTTTCACGGGTTTCTTTTGCCTTGGATAAATCCTTGGCTTGGGTCTCCTCAAGTTGCTCCCGGAACACTTGTTCCTCAACAAGTTGCTCTTCTAGCTCACCAATTTTATCGGCATGATCACGTGCATGCCCCTCAAGCTCATAAATCCTATTCTCCTTCTCCTCAAGGAGGTGTTTGGCTTCTCCATATTGGTACATGAGAGCCTCAACCATTTTCTTGGTTGGACCTTGGAGCTTGTTTATAAAGAGGGTAATTGTATCCTCTTTCTCCTCATTTTTCCCTACATCCTCAACACAATCCAAGAGAGATGGTTTAGAGGAGATAGTAATTTTAGGTGGGGAATTCACCTTGGTTTCCTTGGCCATGAGGCACATAGGCTTGGGGATCTTGTTGTCATTTGGAGCGGAGAAAAGGGGTGCCAATGAAGGAGGAAGGTTGCCCATTGCAAGAGCCGCCATCCCCACTTCCTCACTTGTATCATCATCCTCCTCTTCGCCACCGGACTCATACTCTTCTTCATGTGTTGCGGTGACAAGAGCCTTTTGAGGTTCTCTCTTGATGAGGTACTTGATGGGCTTGGTGAAGAACTTCTTCTTCTTTAAGATGAGTTGGCCTCCAAAATCTTCTCTTCTCTCATAGGGGCAATCCTTCACAAGGTGATTCTCCTTTCCACAATTAAAGCACATTCTTTTCATTTGCGGGGAGAAGTTGCTTCTAGGGGAGAAGTTGCTCTTGATATTCTTTTTGTTCCAATACTTGATGGCGGCAAGAGCAAGCACCTCATTGAGTTCACCCACAAAATCTTCTTCATGATGACCACTTGTGCTTTCTTCATATCTTGGATGTTCTTCCACATGAGCCTTCAAGGCAAGGTTCTTTGTGCCACGAATTTGGTTGATGGAAGACTTGGAAGTGGCCTTCAAGGTATCATAAGTGACGAATTGTGCCAATATGTCATTGGGAGACATTGTTTTGTAGTCCGCTCTCGTATGGAGATTCATCACCATATTTTCATTGTATGGAACAATAGTCTTGAGGACCTTGGCTTTGACCCATTCATCATCCATATCTTTCTTTCCATTTTCCCTACATGCCACAACAAGCTTGGTGAGCCTTCGGAAGAGATCCGATGGTGTCTCTTCTTCTAGCATGATGAAGTTGTCCACTTGATGTTGAAGGATGGCGTCATTGGAGCGTTGAAGGCCCTCATTTCCTTCATATACCGATGCGAGAAAATCCCAAGCCTCCTTGGTGGTTTTGAGATTCCGCACTTGATCTTCATCATGGGCGGTCATGGCACTCTCAAGGATGTACTTGGCATTGGCATCAAGTTGTTCATCAATCTCTTCTTGCCTTGTCAAGTTGGAGGGATCAACCGGAGTATAACCATTTAGAACCACCCTCCAAAGATGCACCGATGAGCTGCGAAAATAAGACTCCATAGATTTCTTCCAAGTGAAATAACGAGTATTATCAAGCTTAGGAGGTGGCCTACTTAGGTTGGTTATATGAGGTTGAGTGGGTGGAACTTGAGTGAGATATGAAGTAGGTGGAGCAAAGTTATGAGGAGGCTTCTCACCAGTTTTAGGTTGATCTTTGTTATCCTTAACAACCAAGGCCTCAACGTTGGAAACACCGGTTGATGAGGAGGCATTTTGATTATTAATGACCCGAGTAAACACCTCGTCCACCATTTTGCCTTTCATGAACCCAAAGAGTTCAATCATGGCTTTCATGGTGACCGGGGCATTATCATCGGGAGGGGTTATCCCCGCTTCACTTAGTTCTTTCTCAAATTGTTCTTTATCATTTTTCTCTTGTTGTTCCTTAGCAAGTTTTAACTCCTCGTCGCTAGTCATCCTCCTCTTTAGGCTGTTAAGCCCTTAATAAAGAGACCTCGCTCTGATACCAATTGAAAGGATCGAGTAGGTTGACTAGAGGGGGGGTGAATAGGCAACTACAAATTTTCTTTTTCTTTTGATACAAATTTGGGAATTGCTCAAATATAAGTTCTCTGGATATGCAACTAGGTGAACAATCCTATATGATGAGCAATAAACAAGCTAGCAAGATATTCTACACAAGATAAGCTAGCAATACAAGTAAAGGAATGTTAAGAGATAACCACACGGTGACGCGGAGATGTTCTACCGAAGTTCACTTCCCAATGGAAGCTACGTCTCCGTTGGAGCGGTGCGGAGTCACAAAGTGAACTCCGAATAGCCTTGATATGGCACACCGTATCTCCCTCGTGTTATCCTCCGATGAGGAGTTCCACGAGCCACTATATGATGCCCTCGAGGTCGGCAACAAACCTTTACAAGGATGAGGCACACTCCACAACCGAATTGGAGGCTCTCACCAAATTCCCGCGGCTCCCAAAGCCACAAGAACCACAAGGCCGGGGCACGACTCCACAACTTAATTGGAGGCTCCCGGCTAGTCCCCGCGGCTCCCAAAGCCACAAGAACGACCAACGACAATCCAAAGTATCAACGAACTTACAAGCTTCAAGCCCTCTCAAGAACAGAGGGGAAAATCAAATCGCTTGGGTGGAAGTGTAGATCTAGGCCATCTCTCCCAAGTCCTAGAAGGACAAGGTGTTTGAGTGGGTAGGGAGAGAGATCTAGGGAGTTGAAGCTTTCAACAATGGTGGGGGATTCAGTTCTGGTCGTGGTACCCTCTCCAAGGTAGGAGAAGGCCTTTATATACTGCTCCCAGAATCTAGCCGTTGCAGACAGGTAAATCGGATAATCCGATCCAAGTCAACATCGGATTATCCGATGAAATCGGATAATCCGAGCAGACTACAATCGGATAATCCGGAGAACCTCAGTGTGCGGTTGCTTGTAGTCCTTAGCAGATTTCGAGCAAATCCTGACCATCGGATAATCCGATACTTCCCAACTCGGATAATCCGGATAACTTCAGTGTGAGGTAGCTTCTAGTCCTTAGCAGAATTTCAGCAAATCCTGATCATCGGATAATCCGATTCATCCCAAATCGGATAATCCGAATAACTTCAGTGTGAAGTTTCTTCTAGTCCTTAGCAGAATTCCAGCAGTCTTTGCAAATCGGATAATCCGAATCTTCCAACATCGGATAATCCGATTTTCTTCAGCAACAATACTGGCTCTTTTCAACTCCCTTTTTGGATTTGATGCAAAGATGTTTTACACACTTAAAACCTGCATCACTTGATTCACATGTTAAATCATCACTAGTGTTGTTGCCTAACACACAAAACACAAGGGGTTAAGAAATGTCCTTTCACAAGTGTTAACGCAAGAAATGTGATAGTCACACGCGACATCAAGTGATTAGGGTTTCTTCGAATAGTTTGGTACCTCTCGTGTGATGTGTACTCGCCCGAATGATTTTAGCACACTAATAGCCCGGGTGACTTGTTCGCCCTAAATACCAGGGTGAATTTGTCCAGGCCCACACGGGGCTGGTCTTCAGCTACGTGCTCGACACAATCTATTGGGGTCATGGTTGGGGTATTTTGGGTGCAGTGTTGGTCTGAGGGACGGATGATGAGAGACGATGGTCAATCCTAGTTGGAGAACAACATCACCGAATCTCTATGGATAAGGTGGGTGAGGGTGAGGACATGACATGGGTAAGATGGTTGGGCAACAAGGCGCCATTGCAACCACTTCAATCGTGTAGTTGGAGAGGAGGGGATAGTCGTGGAGGCCGCAGACTAATGTTGCTTATGAAGAAGTAGGTGGCAACAATGATGTATCATGAAAATTAACAATACTTGAGGAAGAAGAAGACCGGAAATATTGGGACATGTCTAGTCCACACATCATGTGATCCCATGGAAGGGATCGCGTGGATACTACATATTGCAACGGGTTGGTATATATAAAAAATGTTGTTGGTTTCCTTTGTTAGTAAAGTAAATATGGTACATCAGAATGAAGAACCCGAACAGAAGAGGCCAACAAAGTACATTGGCAAACTCTAAATTACACCAGACCATTATGAAATTACCATCTCTAGTTCCGCCAATTGCATCTTGATGTTCTTTCATGCACCGAACTAAGACTTCGCACAAGACCATATAGCATGAGCTT
Organism: Poa pratensis; assembly: GCA_947311845.1. NCBI lineage: Eukaryota > Viridiplantae > Streptophyta > Magnoliopsida > Poales > Poaceae > Poa > Poa pratensis. The sequence goes on along the minus strand of CAMZMU010000047.1, from coordinate 58,214,409 downwards.
CCACCACAAGGAGAAAAACTTATATCGTTGAACTCACCACAACTTTGGACAGACCCCTCACAAGAGGGAATGTCAAATGACTGCCAGGACGATAGGGCGACAAGCGAGAAACAACCCAAGCTCCTGAACATTCTCCGAGAAGGCCACACAAGGGGAATGATGTTGTTAGGATACCATTATTCCACACGTCGCCGCTACACCGCCAAGCTCGCCTATGTTTTTAGGTGATCAGATGCATATTTTTAGTGCCTCTTTGGTTCAAAGAATTTCACAAGAATTTTGTAGAATTCCAATCCATAGGATTTTTTTCCTAAGGAGTACATTTGGTTCAAAGGAAATGAATCCTCCAAAAATCATATGGATTATGGATTGCTTTCCTACAGTACAATCCCATATGATTTCTAACAAGAGGTTAGACCTCTCAGAAAAAATCATATGTATTTATAACAATTATGACTTGTACTTAATCTTTTATAGCTCGCATTTTTTCTCTGGTGCAACTGAACAACTAGGGTGACTAATTTATGTGTTTTCAGTTTGTGTAGGATTCCACATGCCATGATATTCTGTTACTGCTTTTACCTATTCCTGTACTTTTCAAATTCTGCAAATCAAAGGGGGCCTTAGGAGGTGGCCAGATGCATTTTTTGTGAGAAAACGACCCCAACCTTTCATTATAACATCAAAATACGTGGAATACAAACGCCCGCGGGCGGATCAATAAGCCAAACATATCGCCCTACCGGCGAAGACATCACACCGTGCATTGGCGGACGCAGAGGGTGGCAGGGCAGAACGTGGCCCACCCAGAATTTTGAGAATTAGCCCATCTTGGACTCTTTCGCTACTTGTTTTTTTAACGTTGTACTACTTCGCAAACCACTCGTTTTCTCTGTCTCTCTCTTCTCTGTACGACATACGAGCGACCATGGCGACCTGACCTAGCTGCTCTGCTGCTGCGTGCTGCGCCGCCGCCGCCGATCCCCTCGACCCAGCGGCGGTCCGAACGTCCCGTCCTCGACTCCCCTCGCCACCCTGCCCCCCGCTCTGCACCTCCCCGCCGTCGGCCGCCGCCCGCTCAGCTAGGGCCAGGCCCAGCCACTGTTGCTTACACCGGCGACCGCCGACGCAGGCCGCCCGAGCTGCCGAGCTCATGTATTTCTCGGAAGGTATAAGCCACTTTGCAGCATCTGCCTTTCAGTATCAACCAAACTGAACCGCATTTGTGATGGATTTTGCATTTTTGCAAATGGATTTGCCCCCAAGTGGGCAAGTCCCCAAATGAACTGAACCGAATAAGCCACAATTTGCAATGTATTGTGTAAACTGTAAAATGGAAGAGACAACATCAAATGGAAGATACAACACCAAATCCAAAAAAAATCATAGTGATGTAATTTTTCGATTTATGCTAATTTTTTCATGTATGACTTTATTTATGTGTTTGAACTATTATGCACTGGGTCACGCAAATTTTAGAAATATGTATTGATCTACAATGTCATGAATCAATTTACTGTTTATATTTTCATTTGCCAATTTTTTTTTTGGAGTATGCCCACCCTCCAATTTTTTCCTGCGTCCGCCACTGACACCGTGCACCAGCATGTGAGGTTCTTTATTGGAAACTCGTTGCTCATGCACGAAGGGGGCCTTTGGAGGAGGCCAGATGCATGGGAATGGAAACTCTTTGCGTTTAGGCCTTGCTGGAATTTGGGCCAACTCTACCAGCCTGGTAGGTACATGACTCTAACTATGGGCTGTGTTTTCAGTGGACTGAGGCCCATACTCGGGTTACAACTTACAAGTTGGACCATTTGAAAACATATTTTTGCTAAAAAAACTCTTATGGAGATAGTTCTAAAACTAAAATAAAAAAGTCCGATCAGCATGTCCGGGTCCCTTTTCTGTGATTTGTGTTCTAAGGTAGCGTACAACCTTGTCAGGGAGGCCTAGTTCCTGTAAAGTCGCCACTCTTTCCAGGTGCCTTGCAGCGATGAGTGGAGGCCGGAGAACAGGCTGCCCCTTTCCTTCACTATACGTAGTGGCATCTTTAAGATTACATGAAAACATGTTCAATAATTCCGTAAGCTCAGTTAGTCACTTTGCTTGTGATGCTATTTTTTTTGCTTTGAACACTGAAGCAACGTAAACAGCTAAAGACGCTTTTTTTCAACTCAGAAATTAAAATTTTGAACTGAAATTTCTATTTCCTGTGACTTATACGCACCACAAAAACTAAAGATTGACGATATCACGGGCACATTCTGTTGCAGCAGGTATGCAATCGCTGTGCTGCATGTTGTTTGCATGGATGGATGCGTATAACCGTGAGAGCTTACAAGGTGGCAAGTCTTCTCCATTTCGTCCCTGACAACCGACGAATAGAGAAATCGTGACAAATCATTGCATCACAACAAGAAGAATGTATCAAGAGGCAAGTGGAGATCGGCCTCTCTGCAGGCCATCTTCTTTGGTACTGCATTTTGGTGAGATGAACACATCAAGAGAGGACACACACCTCAGTGGACGGTGTCCGCTGCCTTTTGTCTTTTGATTAATGGAATCCAGACACTAAAGTATCGACCTTCAAGCCATCAAATCTTTGTTTTCCAAGTGTTTCAGTTTTCAGTTGTCAATCCAAGGACAGCGAACTGCAGCCTGGAGTAATCTCCATTGCACATTGTCTCAGTTTTGCGACTGAACTAGTATACGTCACCGTATTAGACAAGGGAAGTTGAAAATGATGGCACCGGTAAGAAAGAACCTGATAATCTACTAGATGCATACCAAGCTTAAACCTGTCGGTAAACTAATTAAAATAGTTGCATTTTATGCCGAAGTTTCCCCATAAGCATCCAAATCCAACATTCCTCTTGTACCAGAAGCCCTCGGCGCCGATCACCATATACTCACTCCTTGTTTTTGGCTGCTGACAGTAAGCGGCCACCAGCAACAAATGGCCAGAGATTAAAGTTCACACCTCCTCCACTCCACACCAATCCTACAAGTCCGTGATGGCATTTGATTTGATCACTTCAGTTCAGTACCGGTACCGGGGTGATCGAAGCAGTGACAAGATGAGAGCAGATAAGCACTAGTGGTAGTATGATTGCACCGAATGACACTTGAAAAACAGTGGATTTGGTGAGACGTATACGTTTCTGCAGGTGAAAAGCAGCACGCACTGTCACCGAGTCATTCACCTTGCCTCTTTTTTATAGCGATCGATCCTTGAGGCGCACACAGTCGTTGCTCTGGCCGGGCAGCAATGGAGGGGCTGATACCGTTGGTGTACAGAGCCGTGGTGGAATACAGGAAGGGGAGGCAGCTGCAGCTGGAAGCTGCCGGCTCGAGCTGTACCCTACTGATCGGTCGCCTTCTCCGTCGCGCGCGCTGCTGCTCTGCCACTCCGCAACCGCGAAGTCGCCGGCGAGTGTCGCCGCGGCACTGATGTCGCCGCTCCTCGGCGCCGCTTCGTCATTGCGCAGGTTAGAATAGAAGAAGCATGCATATGCATGCGTATATGTATGTGGAGTGCGAGTTTGAGATCGAATAAGGGGCGTGATGGATCAGAGGGTGGTCCAAAGGAGCACCTTCCGAATTGCGAAAACAAAGCTGCACGCATGCCCAGCTTGTATACCCGGCTGTTGAACTTCACACATCTACAGATTATGCAGTGATAAAACTGTGTTTAGTTGTGTGTAAATTAATGTGAAGTGGATGATATGGTGTTGGTAATGTAACTCTACGGACTGTTGGTGAAGGAAGAAAAAGAGGTGCCCGTTCTGATGCGCGCTGTGTTCTCGTTGATCAATGTCGCAGGCTCGCATTGAGTAAATCGCATATACAGCCATACAGGTACCGTTATCATAGCCGGTAGCGCTAACCTGCCGTCACTGCAGCGACGCGATCGAGATGGACTACCAGCTTTGGAGCCCGTGCACGCATACACAAGGTAGCGCGAGAAACTGAGATGCCGGTGTTGGAGTTGGAGATGAACCAACATGAAACGAATGATTCAGGTCGGTGGAAAGAGCAATTCGATGCCTGGGTCGTGACGGCAATCTAGCATAATAGGTTCTTGTTCGTCGGGGCAGAGCTCTGGCTGGATATTTGCGGTGCCCTGGTTGGGCAGTGTCAAGATGTTCGAGAAGAAGACCTCAATGGAGGATGGTCTTGTCGGCAAGCATCCCCTTTGTTGCGTGCCGCTTGGTAGTGGGCCTAGTGGCGTTGCTGCCCTAGGCCGTTCGGAGCACATTGGTGGGTGTGCGAAACCCTTGCTTTCTGATTCTGTTTTCTTTTCTACTCCGTATTTTTTTTCTCATTTTGGTTTCTAGTTTTATTTTTCGTTCCAGATTTATTTATTTATTTCATTGTTTTCACTTTTCCCCTATGCGCACCTTTTTTTCCCGTGTTTCCACTTTGTTTTATGTTTTTTCCTTTTATTCTTTTTTACAAAATCATATGTACTTTTTTGTGTAAAGTAGAACATTTTTTCAAAAGTTTTGACCGACTATATATATAGTGTGAACATTATGTTTCCTCATGGTGGATTTATTTTAGCATCTCATGAACAAATATATTATTCTTTGTGAACGTTTTCAAATCTTGGAACATCCAACCTAGCGATAAATCCAATAATCTAATTGTCGATGTTGGATACCCCAGGTACCTATCAGATTAGATTTGTTTGGTAGAGCGTACGCACAAAGATCCTAGGTGGGTTAGAGAGACAACGATGTATACATGTTTAGTCCTCGGTGCACAGCACACGGTAAAAACCCTAATCCGGTTGTGTGGCAAGACCTGTTCTGTATACTCGTGATGGTGTCCGGCCGTATGGCGGCTGAGTGGTGAATGATTAGGTCATACCCCTGAGGGATCCCTACCACCCTTCATATAGGTGGAGGGGGCAGGGTTACATGTAGAGACCTACTAGAATACAATTAGTACATTGCTTGACTTGTACTCCAAGTAGTATATGAGGTATCTTGGTCTCCCGTGTACGCCGAGTCATCGTGCTGGGCCACCGTGGGTCTGATGGGCCTCGTGCTACCCTGTTCTAATACCCGAGTCCCATGTCCACGACACTAGTGAACCATAATTTGAAACTTGGACAAATTTTGGATGGAAAAATGTTAAACGTGAACCATCTTTTTTGTTAGGTAAAAAAAAATCAAAACATGAATCAACATTATAAAACTCCTTGAACCAAAAGCTTAATAATGATGCACAATTTTAAAACCCCAAAGATTTAACTTAATAATATATGATCTAAAAAATAAAATATGTCGCAAACTAGTTTTTTATATTGATCAAAAGAAAGATTTTAAATGTTGTCTCACACGTAAACTGTGCCCACTTAGCAAGTCTTTTTTTTAACGACACAACCATTTTTTTAAGGGGCAGCGGTGCAACCCAATGAATGTTCAGGGTTTCAAAAAGGCTTGCGGGTTCGAAAAAAGTTCAGTAGTTCATAATTATATATTGATGTATTAACAATAAAAAAATATAAAAAATATATAAAAATAAGTAAACCATAAAAAAGAATCGAAAAAAGAACAGGAGAAAAGCGGGAAAAAACGGCCCATGCGTGATGACCTGTGTGGACGAGACGGTGCTAGTGCTTGCATTGCCAGGAGCGCCTATATCGCGCCCGCAGGCGGCACAACTGCCCAATAAAAAAAGCAGTGCTTTTTCCTTTTTTTAAAAGCTGTTTTTAAATCCTAATAAATTTCAAGTCTGGACTTTTTCAAAATCTAAACGCTTTTCAAATTTGAATATTTTTTGAATCTGAACAATTTTTGAATCTGAACAATTTTTGAATATGAACATTTTTTGAATTTAAATATTTTTGAATCTGAACATTAAAAAAAAAGAAAAAAAAAGAAAAACGAAAATAGAAAAAGAAAACGGAGAAGAAAAAAAGAAAGAAGTAAAGAGAAAAAAGAAAACTCGGCCAGATGGGCCGGCCCATACGCGCTCTCATTCAGGCGGCGCTGGCGTTTCGCGCCGGAAACGGGCGATTCATAGGATTTGCGGCATGGCCTGCGCCGAGCGCGCCACTTGTTTTGAGGCCACTCCGGAAACAATGTCGGATTGCCCGAAGATGGAAGCCCATGCTGAATTTCCAGACCCTACACGGCAAATCTCGACGAAAAGAAAGACCCGATCTATCTCAAAAAAAAAAAAAAAAAAGACCCGATCCGCCTGTGGGAAGCTGAATCCGTTTGGAGCCAGACACGAAGATACGAGAAGACACAGCGCACGCCCACCGGCCTGGCCACTTGAAGCAAAACGAAGAGGACGGCAGACAACCCCATGTCACTCTCCGTCACCGGATCGAGTTGCCGACATGGCAACGTTCCTATCGTGTTTTGACTAGCTCTACTTCGATTTGATCTTCCGGATAAACTTGTGTAACCACGTCTCACAGGGGACAGGTCGATCAAACAGCTACGTACTGTAGTAGGCAGGCATGGACGTAGCCATCATTTGCATGTTCTCCTGCACTGGCTCGCTCGCTGATCCTAGTCCTGTCCTCGTGGTGGTCCGTCCTGATCGGATCGCGCAAGTGTGTTCGCTGGACATTTCCGGTGGCCGGAGATACAGCCCGCCTCCATCACGCGACGCCTGCGCGGCCGAGAAGGGCACATTGCAGGCATTTGTGCAGACACCTTCTGTCGCCCAGTGCAGACACGAATCAATCCAACCGGAAATACGAGCGATCTGTGCGCCCCCATGCTGCCTCAGAGAAGGATTCAGAACATGCATATGCATATGCCATTGCAAATGGCCACCGCGTGCATATGAGATACTGCAGCAGTCAGGGCCGCTCCAACAAGCCTCCCAAACGGATACAGTTCGTGACCATGCTCAAGCCGAAAAAAGATATCACGCCGGAGCAACGAGCTCTTGAGTCCGACAAGCGGCAAGGCCGTATAGAAAGAAAGAAACTCCGGGAGGCTGAAACGGTAGCCGTCGCCGCTCGGTTCACCAAATCGCAACTCGCCACCATCCTTCAGGCCTGCATCGTCACCCAAGCCGCCACCTAGTCTCTGCTATGGACCCGGATCTAAGGGCTTGGGTTGTGAAGCGGCAAAATATGATCCGCAAACGCGATGCGTGATCTCCATTTCATATTTGTCTTATCTAGCCATTTAAACAATGTGCTTTTTGAATTAAAGTATCATTTGGTATCTATGATTAATTAGTGGTCATTTATTCGGGACTATTCTTATTTTATTTGGTATTTACATCCATTATTATGTACAAATTGAAAAAAGAACCAGCTTCAGACCAAATAGGGGCTACCGTTGGGTGTAGCCCCACACCCTAAATGGCTCAGGGACGGACATGAGCCTCTCGCCTGTCCGGCTGTCCCCCAAGCCACCCCAAACGGAGCCAACGGACATTTGCCCTCACGCAGCCTTCGTTCTGGTTTGGTATACAAGAACCCTAGTACTATTGTAAATTCTGCCTCAGTTCGGCACAAGAAGAACCAGTCATGTGGTAGACAATCCAGGTTTATATGCTACTTCAAATCGGCGAATAAAAAACCCTCAATAATTACTGTTTATTTTAGTCGCCCACACGACTTCCAAGTGTCAGAGCCACCGGCGGCATGCCTGCGGCTGCAATAACGCGCATCCGGGGAAGGTCGGATACTCCAGAAATAATGCACTTTAAAATGCTGGGATCATTGACACTTCTTTAATACGCATATGCAGATGCTTGCTTGCAAGCCCTGTGAATCTTCAACGTGTAACCACCACGAGCAGGAGTTAAACAAATCATGCATTTTTGTATTCGTCGAGCTATAGCTAATCTTCGTACCAGGATAAGGAAAGCCTATGAATGGTTGACGAGTCGCACTTGTTGATGGTCCGATGCACTGAATTCTTCTTGCATGACTATACTGAAAAATATTTTATCATTTGGTACTAGGTTGTCCCTTTGGGAGAATATGCCCCCTTTTGAACTAGACCGTTGGGCGGTTGATAATTATATTTCTTGATGTATTTGTGTCGCGTCGTCGACAACTTAACAGAAGCCACCTGGAGATTCATAGGTACATCACTACATCCAATCCAATGGTACTCGGATTGATTCACGTATTTACATTGATGTGATCCATTTGTAGACCAATTGCATTGTTCGATTGGAAAGGATACATCTGTTTTTTTTTTTTTTGCGAAAAAAGGATACATCTGTTTTCCACGTAATTTATAATAATTAGGAGTAGACCTCGCTTAAAAAAGAGTAATAGTTAGCGACATATGGACAATAGATATGCATGGATAGATCAATTTTCAGAGGTGACCATGTAGTTAGTGGCTTAGTGGTCAGCAACAATCGGCGAGTTCCTTTACGGAGTTCAGGAAGCATATGCTCAGGGTCGGGACCGGAGCGAAATGAGAGGCTGTCACGTGGCTGTTGGTGGGTCGGCAGTTATAGTTGACCAAGGTGCTCCATGACCATGAGATCAGGACAGAAAAAAAAAGGCCAACGATGAGAAAATACACCGGAATCCATCAGGCAGCGGAACCTCCCCACATAAGAAAGGAATCAACAACAACAACTTTATGTCTTCTAGACCAACTTATTTTAGAGCCAGACAATGTAATGTGGATGGGCATTTTGCGAAGCCAAAGAGATCTCGGTGCATCAGTGGTTGTCGAGCTCCCGTTTGATGGTGGTCTTAGCAACGCACCTCGGATCAGATCTTTCCATAATGGTGTTGTTAATTGTTCACAAACCGTCCCCACCAAAATAAAAATAATCACTAGAGATTTGGCTTGTATAACATTTCCACAAGATGTAAGATGGCGTATTTTTCTCAACGAAAAGAATAGCAACGACATGTTGAACTCACCTGACAGGATTAGATGTCAAATGGGGTGAATGACTGAATAAATATGGAAATAAACTATTTGGATATTTTTTAGACACAAATTGTAGATATGCGAGGCTCGACGAAAAAGTTACATGTGCATTTCAGAAGGGTTGTCGAAAAGCCCATCGGGCCTCCCTGGGCGCTCTCCCATGACGCTAAGGATGAGATAGTAAACATTAGCTATGAGATGATGCCATCGAGCCGCCAACAATCTTCTCAGAACGTTGAGTCGCGGCCACGTGACAGTGGGCGGTGGTTGCTGGCGTGCGGCGGTGTAGGGGTAGCTGACAAGCGTCGGTGGCAGACGGAGTTGTTATAGGTGTGGCTGTGAGCCAGTGGCGGATCCAGTAAAAAATTGGAGGATGGGCAAACTGCAACAAATATGTCGCATCGCGGTTTTTTTTTGCCAAATGAATAGTATAAATAGGCGATCGGTTCACAAAATTGTAATTCAATATGTATGTTTCATGTGCATGATTCCAATACAAATAGTTAAAACATAAACAAAGTCTTACATGATGAAATATAGCATAAACAAAAAAATACATCACTTAGATTTGGCAACTCTCTACATTGTGGCATCCCAATGAAAGCTTTTTTCCATTTGTAAAAAACATATATAAGCTATTTCTTTTCATTTACAAACACAAATCACCAATTCTAGACATTGTGCAGTACCAATACGCGCAGTAACAAAAAATAAATATGAAATACACAATTGAAAGTATCAAAGAAAAATAGAAACAAATAGCTAGCAAAATATTTTAGCAAATCCATGACAAATTCAAAATATTTAATAAGGGGCTGAGATATACGTGTGGCCTGGAGAACTTCTCTGCTCGGGGGGCCGGCGGCGGTGACCGGAAATTGGCCATGGCCGGATTTGATCCGGCGAGGCCGAGGGGGTGGGTCGGCGAGCATGCGGTCCGCGAGCGCGAGGGGGGTCGCCGGATCGTCAGCAGCGGTCGCCATGGCGGCGTGAACAAGCCAGCAAGGTCGAGACGATACCAGGAGACGCCAGTGCCGAGCGAGGCTGCGAGCGAGCGTGGGTTCGTGCGTCAGCCCCACTCGCTTCTCAACTAGAGATAGCCAGCAAAAAGGCGAGAAACCCAGGATGACCCAACAAGATGGCGTATATGGAGGGGGGGGGGGTTAAAAATGTTCCGAAAAATCTGGGTGGGCCACGTCCCCCAGCCCACCCGTTAGATACGCCCATGCCAGATACGTCCATGCCGTGAGCTAGCCCGTTTCTTCACATGCGGTGTTGCTGTAGAGCATGGCTACAACGAGATCTCTCTATGATAGCATCTTCATACCACAAGCTTGGAGGTCAAGCGAGCCTCTGGTTGCCAATTTGTTGTCGGTGCCGGGCGGCTTGAGTGCCCTCTCAAGATCTCGGTCTCGCGCTAGCGTGCATAGGTCAGACCTTGTTGGTGTTGCTCAGAAGGTGTCCCTATGGGTGGCGGCGACGTCCAATCATCACATGACGCGGTCGGGAGATGGTTTGATGTTTTTGTCTGGGAGAATGCCTTGCATGCCCTTGTCCGGGTAGGGGGTATCACTTTGTATGTAGTCACGACAAATATGAGTATGGTCATGTACGACGTCCATATAGTGAATGTTGTCGTACAATAACAAGCATTGACATAACAATGTTTCTTAATAGGTTCGGTCGCCTCGTTGTAGCGCAACTTTATCCTACTTTAGGAAGACGTTGAGAGATGCTTAATAGAAGACTCGAGCCGTGCGCGACTTCTCGAGACCAACTCCAAGGAACTCTTATGTAACATTAATCTGAGTAGATTCGACCTAGGCTCCCCAGGCGTGTTTTGGACCTAGTGCGTCCCCCTTGATTCCCATTCAAGCGAGAGCGACTAAAGTACATCCCGCTAGGAGGCTATTTATAGCCTATGTGTCCTTCACGAATGACCAAGGTCCAAGGCTACCATTTAGGTGTAGATTGGAGGGGTAGTGGAGGCAATCTTTGCCCCACAAGTGTATGGTAGATCACTAGGGAGGGGGTGTTAGGGCATGGCCTTTGGACGACTAGCTGACATGTCGCCCATCTAATGTGCTTTTTTGTTTCGACTTTCATGTTTTTGGATTGTCCTTTTATCTTCCCTCTTGTTTTCACTTGTTGATCAGGATTTTTTATTTGAAATGTCTTTGTCTTTTCTGGCTTAATCAATTTGCTACTTGGTTGTCATGTAGGATTTGGAGCTATAAAAGAATTTTTACATCTTGAATTCGACTCTAGACTCCCCAAATGCGTCATGGAGCTCTGGTGCAGTTCTCTTGATTTTAGTTCAATTGAGAGTACATACCCATAGGGACTATAAATAGTCTAGGGGTCCTTCATAAGGGTACTAGTACCGTTGAGGTGGTAGGTGGAAGGGGTAGGGGAGGTAATCTTTGATCCACGAGTCCATGGTAGACTAGTGAGAACAAGTGTAATATTATAGCCATCTGTCGGCTATATAAGGCTTCCATGTTATCAATACACAACACTATCAATCACTCATATTATAGACTATAAGATTGGCTATTAGGTTAGTCATTTGTTTCATCTTTGTGTTTCTCTTTCCTTCCATTTACTCCCTTTAACTAGGAGCAAATGTCTGAGTTTTGGCTTTTGCATGATAACCAACTTCGTGTCTTTTCCATTGTCTTTCTCCTCCACATAAGTAAAAATTATAGCCCACTAGTAGGACATCTTCAATACTTTGTTGGTTAGATTGTTGGTAAAAATAGTCATGTCATCAACTAGCATATCGTATTACAACTACTCTAATAGAGTGTATGTAGTTTGTCCAACACTAGTACAGAAAACCCTATCTGTGGCGCACGGCCGGTGCGCCACAGAATCGTCGCCACTATTTTTTTTTTCTGTGGCGCACTGGCCCGTGCGCCACAGAAAGCCCATGATTTTGTGGCGCAGTAGCACCCATGCGCCACAGAAGTTTTATTTCGGATTTTAAAAAAAAGCGGCTGCCACCGCAGCCGTGCTCGGACGCCTCGTCGCCTGACGGATGACGGCGTAGTGGAGAGGAAGGGGTCGCCCGTTGACATGGGTATACATCTCGGGTACCCTATCATGAGAGTACCTGGTGCACGTGATGACTAAAGGCCCAATAGCGAAGAGACTACTCGAAGCCTAAGGCAAGAGGCCCAAGAAGATGGAGTACCCTCCAAGATTAGACATAGGCATAGTCGGTTTAGACTTTCCTTACGTGTAAACTAGGTCGGTTACAAACTCCCGAGACCCAGCCTATTTAAAGGCTGGGAGGGGTGCCGATCTAGGACCAAGCCATACTCGAACCACCAAAGCTCTTGCGAGATCGTCATCTCGCCGGAGCTCCCCTGTAATCGCATAATCCACAATCAATACCAGACAAGCAGGAAGTAGGGTCTTTACCTCCACCCGAGGGGCCTGAACCTGGGTAAATCTTTGCCTCTGCTTGTCAGCCGACGAAACTACCAGTACTACCACGTTCTCTCCCCATAATCTCAACCCTAGGTCCTTAACCATGGGATTTGATGAGGGTACACCTCGTCAATTGGCGCCGTCTGTGGGAAAGAATAGTGCTGGACTCGCGGTTTCTTCGGTTCCATCGGAAAACGGCGACTCGCCGATCGGATCTACAAACGGCAACTCGCCGGCTGCATCGACAAACCAGAACTCGCCGACTCAGGCGGCACACGGCAACTCGCCGGCTCACTCGACAAACGGCAACACGCCAGCTTCACCCGCAAAAAGCGCATCGGATCCTCTGATGGATTTCGAGCCACACTCGCCAGGATTCCAGGAGGCCTTCTCCGATCTCGAGTCAGGTTTGGGTTTAACCGTTGGTTCGTTCAATTTTTTCGTCAACAAGCTTGGTGTGCAGGACTTGACGGATCCACGCCAACTCGCGACTTCCGCACCCGAGGCTCCATCGGTTGCGGCTCCTTCGACTGCGGATCCCTCAACTGCGTCCATACCATCGTCGATCCTCCAAGCTTGCTCTCGCAACAACCATGTCCACACGAGAGATGCACGAGCTCATTGAAGAACTCAGGGCGAGGAGGCCGAATCAGCATACCGCACAAACGATCCCGAGCTCGATCTCTCACTCGAGGATAGTTTCGACTGCGGGATCTCCTTCAGCGACTTCGACGAACTCGAAACTCATATCGACAACCACGTCGAGATCTGCACCAACAACAACAACCTCGACTCGAGATTCATAACAACTCCGACGCCGAGATGAGCATAGGCGATGAAGGCATCGACTGCGAGATCCGTCCAGACGGACCACTCGACGGGCATATCGACTCAGACATGAGCCTCGATGAAGATGTCGAGTCCATGACGGGACTCGAAGACACATATACATACCCTCGGGTGATACCCCAGCAGGTCTACGTCGCCATCGCCGCAGAATCATCAGATGCTGCGGCCAGCCGCAGGCCTACAGAATTCCCGTGCACAGTTACTATGCCGGACGGAGTCACAACTCTCACAATCACTGCTGAGATGGCAGCAAAAGCAGATAAAGTCATCAAGGAGTGCACAATGATGCCAGCAGACGCAACACAAGAGGATGTTGACCTTCCAGTACTTCAACTGGCAGGAATCACTTCGACTGCGGCAGGTCAGAGCAACACTCGAAGAACGCAAAAAGCAAGCTAGCTTGTCGAGTGCGCGAAGAAGACAGCTCTCCCTGAGCTCCACCGGGCGAGCAGACACAGACCCAGATCAAGGTTGTCACACCTCTCGCCAGACGAAAGGGCGGCACTCACCCGCAACTTAGGCAACTCTTTCATGACATACGACGAAGAAGGAGTGCCAGTACCCAAAACAGCTGCGGGTGCCCTCTTCACCGCTGCATACCTAGAGGCAATCAACCTCCAGCTGATGACCCCAATGCAAAACTGCATCGCCAGCAGATCAAATCACTCGCCTTAGCGGCGAAGGCCATACGCCAAATTCCAAAACTCCAGGTGGGAGTCGAGACCGTGCCCTAGTCGACGCACGTCGGGAAGAGCATAATCACAGTGGTCGCCGCCACCACTCGAAGGAAAGAAGCGGCTCGCGTAGGCGCAGGTCCAGGAGCAGATCACGCAGATCTTACAGTAGCGACTCATACTCTGATCGAGAGCCTGAGCCACATGGAGCTCTGTGCTTCACTCGACGCGTCCGCGAGACACGGATGCCCAAAGGGTTCAAACTCACATCTGAACAGCCCAAGTACACGGGTCGACAGGAACCTTCCGGGTGGCTGGAAGATTACAGGCTGGCTGTCGCGTGCCAGCGAGGCACAAACACCACAGCCATGCAATACATACGACTCATGCTCGAAGGCACAGCCCGCGACTGGCTCAATACATACGACTCGTGGGATCACTTCCGCAGATTTCATCAAAAACTTCGAGCCTCTATGTGAGCGCCCAAAAACATTCGAGGAGCTGCGGGCCTGCGTTCAACGTCAGACGAAACGTTGAGGTCATACATCAGACGATGGACTGAGATACGTAACTCAGTTGGAGTAGTTTCAGAAGATATGGCCATGGATGCTTTCGTCATGGGCCTCGCCAGGCGAGACTTCAAAGAAGCACTTGGTCGCCAAAAGCCAAAATCTGTAGCTCACCTCTTGCAGATCGCGACTGAGTGGGCAGATGGAGAAGATATGGCGCGCACCACACGCGGGTCCTCACCCCGTGACAAACATGAGATAGCAGTCGAAGCCACAGAGACTCGTACAGAGACGACCGAAGGCGCAAACGTTCAAAACGTCACTACGACGATGACAGACCCGAATTCATGGCGGCTGGGTTCTCCACACCCCGCAATGACCAGGACAGAAGCGACCGACGGTCGGAAGATCGGCGAGACAGTCGAGATGATCGGCGGACAGTCGAGATGATCGTCGAGACAGCGAGACCGGCCAACGCAGTGATAGCTACAAGAGGAAGGACTGGCGCAAGTCACGGGCACAATCTGAGCGATCATTCGAAGAAAAGATGGACGCTGATTGCAGATTCCACCTGTACAAGGGGGACGACGGAAAACTGCGATCCAATCACTCGATGAGAAACTGCAGGGAGTTCGACCAAATGGCGACTGATTACGTAAATCGCAGAAAGGCAGCAGCCGCACAAGCACCTGCACCCGTGCCTCAGCCAAACAACGTGCCTGTTCTGATGGCACCACCTCCACCACCACAGCCTGCTGCAGGCGGAAATCTCGCGGGTGCCATACACCGTACCTCGGGTGGACGAACCACAGTACCCTCCGCCCCAAGGGCAGATGTACATGATACAGAAAGGTCGACCTTCCAACAGGGAGCAAAAACTTCGCACTCGACAAGTAAACATGGCGGTCATGTCACCTCCTGCGGTAACAGAATACTTGAAGGGATCCGAAACTACAATAAGCTTCAGCAAAGAGGACCACCCTCCATCGGTTGTTCGCCAGGGCACTCTGCTCTGGTACTCGACGCGCAAATTGGAGGCTACGCCATGTCCAAGGTCTTCATGGATGGTGGGAGCGGCATAAACATCATCTTCGCAGATACGCTCCGCAAAATGAACAGGTCAGTCGAAAACCTGCCAAGATCTTCAAATACCTTCCACGGTATCGTTCCAGGGAAAGCAATAAGCCCAGAGGCACCATACAACTCGACGTACGTTCGGGGACAAGCACCACTTCAGGACAGAGTCGATTGAGTTCGAAGTGGTCGACTGGAAGTCACAATACCATGCTATACTTGGACGCCCGACGTTCGCTCGATTCATGGCGGTGCCACATTACGCATACCTCCAGCTGAAGATGCCTGGACCAAAAGGAGTAATCACAGTCAAGGGAACTTCCAAAAGTCTGACTCTTGCGACCGAGAATTCAGCAAAATCTCTGAGATGTTTGGCATGGAAGCAACACTCGCTGATCTAGCGGTCTCCAACGATCGAACACTTATGCCAGAGCACAAAAAGGTGGCAGTCGACAGAGCATTCAATGCCACCAATGACACAAGATCGCATCAGGTGCACCCGACTGACCCGACCAAGACAGTCAATGTCTCGTCGAGTCTGCCTATCGCATAGGAAAGCGCGCTCGTCGAATTCCTCCGTGAGAACTGGGATATATTTGCATGGTGTCCAGCAGACATGCCAGGTATTCCCAGGGAATTCGCCGAGCACTCTCTCCAGCTACTTCCAGATGCTAAACCAGTCAAGCAAACAATGCGCCGCATATCCGGCCCAAAAAGAACTGCAGTCGAAGCCGAAGTCGACAGGCTACTCGCAGCAGGATTCATCAGAGAGATCAAGAAATCACAATGGGTGGCCAACCCCGTACTCGTAGAGAAGAAGCACACAGATATCCTTCGGATGTGCGTAGATTTTACAGCACTCAATAAGTGTGTCCAAAGGATCACTTTCCACTACCTCGAATCGACCAGATCGTCGACTCCACCGCCGGGTGCGCTCGCTTGTCCTTCCTGGATGCTACTCGGGTTACCACCAGATAAGGATGAAGGAAGAGATGAAGAGAAAACGGCGTTCATAACCCCACTCGGGGTCTACTGCTACACCACAATGCCTTTCGGGCTCAAGAACGCAGGCGCAACCTACCAGCGCATGATGCAAGATTGCCTCAAGAAGCAATTGGGCGAAACGTCCAGGTCTATGTAGATGACATCGTCATCACCACAAGAGAGGAAAACACACTACTCGATGACTTGCGAGAGACATTCGCAAACCTCAAACGCTTCCACATCAAGCTCAACCCGAAGAAGTGCACGTTCGGCGTGCCAGCCGGGCAACTCCTCGGGTATCTAGTCTCAGCTCGAGGAATCGAGGCGACCCGGAGAAAATACAGGCCATCTTGACGATGCAAAGGCCTTCAAAGCTCCATGACGTGCAAAAGTTGCGGGTCGAGTAGCAGCACTCAGTCGATTCATCAGCAAGCTAGGCGAAAAAGCACTCCCGTTCTATCGACTGATGAAGAAAGCAGATAAATTCGAGTGGACGCCAGAAGCCGAAGCAGCCTTCACGGACCTCAAGCGAGTCCTCACAAGCCCTCCAATCCTCGTAGCACCAAGGGAACGCGAGCCACTATACCTATATGTCTCTGCAACTAACAGGGTGGTGAGCACTGTTCTAGTGGTCGAACGCAGAGAGGAGGGACACGCCCAAAGCATACAACGTCCAGTCTATTACTTGAGTGAAGTGCTCTCCACATCAAAGCAGCGGTACCCGCACTATCAGAAGCTGGCTACGCCGTGTTCATGTCCTCAAGGAAGCTGACGCATTACTTCTCCGAGCACCCGATCACTGTAATCAGCACCTCAGGGATCGGGGACATCCTCACAAACCCCAACGCAACTGGGCGAGTAGCAAAATGGCTCATCGAGCTAGCACCAAGAGACATCAAGTATGATTACCCGAAGGCCATCAAAGCACAAGTTTTACCTGACTTCCACACCGAGTGGATTGAAGCTCAGCTCCCAGGAGCACCAGATGTGTCCAACTCATGGACTATGTACTTCGACGGCTCAAAGAAAAACGAAGGCGCAGGCGCAGGTGTCATCCTCATATCACCAAAAGGCGACAAGCTCCGCTACATCCTACAAATGGGTTCGAGTTCCCATCCAATAACGAAGCAGAATATGAGGCTCTGATCCATGGCATGAGGATGGCCAAAGCCCTCGGGTGCACTCGACTGATGATCTACGGCGACTCGAATCTGGTGGTGCAGCAAACAATGAAGGCCTGCGACGCAATCGCAGATAACATGATCGCCTACCGTGACCTGTACAACATCATGGAGGGCAGCTTCGAAGGCTGCGAGTTGCGGCACATAGGGCGTGAGAGCAATGAAGAAGCAGATAAGTTAGCCAACATTGGTGCGACCAAAGCACCAGTGCCACCTGGTGTCTTCTTCGAGCGCATCGAGCACAGATCAATCAAAAAGAAGCGGCAACTCCTGCATCAGCCGCACCAGCCAAGAGCAAAACACCTAGCACAGAGGACCCACCAGTCGAGGTACTCCTCATCGAGCCAACTTGGACTCAACCTTCCTCGCATACATACTCCGCGGCGAGGTACCCGAAGACTTCACAGAGTCAAGACGCGTCACTCGACGATCTAAAGCATACACTGTCATCAACGGTGAACTTACAAACGCAGCATATCAGGTATGTTCCAACGTTGCATAGCATTTGAAGATGGCCAAGCCATCCTTCGTGATATTCATGCAGGTACTTGCGGGCATCACGCCAGCAGTCGATCACTCGTAGCCAAAGCCTTTCGCGCAGGCTTCTACTGGCCCACAGCACTCAAAGACGCGGAGGACATAGTCAAAAGGTGCATCGGCTGTCAAAAATTCGCCACAAAGCCGCACGCACCCGCATCGGCGTTGAAGACAATACCATTGGCCTGGCCCTTCGCCCAGTGGGGGCTCGATATGGTTGGGCCACTCAAAAAATCCTCCCATGGAGGGCATACTCACCTTCTGGTGGCGGTCGACAAGTTCACCAAGTGGATTGAAGCAGTACCCATCACAAGTTCGACTGCCACTACAGCAGTCAATTTCATAAAATCCATCATATACCGCTTTGGTGTGCCAAGTAGCATCATCACTGACAACGGTACAAACTTCACGGCTGAGGAATTCAAATCCTTCTGCAAAGAGCAAGATATCACGCTCAATTATGCATCTGTGGCACACCCGCAATCAATGGCCAAGTCGAAAAGGCCAATGGACTTGTGACAAGTGGAATCAAGAAGCGCCTCCTGGTGCCACTCAAAAGGGCTGCGGGTGCTTGGGTAGAAGAGCTCCCGTCTGTGCTATGGAGCCTACGCACAACACCCAACGCCTCACGCAATTCACTCCATTCTTCATGGTCTACGGCGCAGAGGCAATCCTGCCATCAGACGTAAGGTTCAACGCACCAAGGTCGAAGCATACAATGAAGACGATGCAGATGAAGCACTCGAAGATGCAGTCGACTTGCTCGAAGAAGCACGCAACACGGCGCTAGCACGCACAGCTGTCTACCAGCAAGATCTACGCAACTATCACAGCCGTCGACTGCGTACCAGGTCCTTCGAGGTGGCGACTTGGTACTTCGACTGAAGCAAAAGAAGGTGCATAAACTTGCTTCTCCATGGGAAGGACCCTTCATCATCACCGAGGTCATTGGTGGTGGAGCATACAGACTGAAGCACGCGAAGACCGGCGAACTCTCCCACAATCCTTGGAACGTTGCGCAGCTGCGCCGTTTCTATGCTTAGATTGCTCAGTCGCATAATGTAATAGGCTCATATGTCGGATGGCTGCAGGTTTCAGACGCGCTCTTTTCCTTACCAGGGTACCTAAGGGGACTGGAAGGTTTTTAATGAGGCGGCCTGCAGCCTAACATTCATAAATGGAATATAGTCAATAAATTCCTCATATTTTCCTGCTTACTACTCGCATAACTTATCAGCACAAACTTAGCCTCACCCGTATGCTCGGGGGCTGAGCTGCCTCATAACATAAAGCTTTCGCTCCTTCAAACATAATACTACAGCCACACTCGAATACTCGGGGGCTGGATCATAAAACTCAATACATAAAGGAAAAAGTTGCTCAACCCACTCAATTACTCGGGGGCTGAGCCTGCAGGCATAAGTTGAAGCTTCAACTCTCATAAAATTCATAGCCTCACTCGAGCACTCGGGGGCTGTATAATTCATGATCTATGTAAAGTGTTTTTCATAAACCCCACTCGATACACTCGGGGGCTGCATACATACAAGTGAACAAATATGTACCAAGTGGCAAAATTTACACTCGGGGCTGCATACATACAAGTGAACAAATATGTACCAAGTGGCAAAATTTACACTCGGGGCTGATGCCTATACAGAAAAACCCTAATCTTCCGGTTCGTCCTTTGCTGGAAGAACAGGGCCCATAAGTTGCGCATAATAGCAATCAACCAATGTCCTCGCATGATCGAATGCATCGTCAAGATTCGACTGGGACAAGGACGATCTAGGCGCGGGTGGACGTAGCTGCAAATTTGGACGTTGACTTCGGAGATATGCCATGGTTGCGTTGGCGCTATCCACAAGCTTCTGGGTGATAAAGCCTCGAATGGAACCTGTTGACCGGAAGAGCTCGAGTAACGCGTGGATTCCTTGAGATTGCGGCCCAGCTGGAAAAAGCATCTGGTTGATTCGACTGAAGGCCGACCTGCATAACTCAAGGAGCATTGTACTCCGCCACACTCGATCCTGCAGGGTCGCGAGTATCCGTGCTCGGTGCTTATCCAAGCGAAAGTGCTGACGGCCAGTCGTGGGTTCGTCAGTTGCCATGTTCAACTGCTCATCCACGCGAGCCTGCTCCGCCTGGAAATCTTGAACAAAACCTGTAACAACACAAGTTGGGTGAACAAAAAGGAGCAGGCTGTGAACTCACAAGATCAAGGCAGTCATGCTTACACTCGAGCTGTCTGTTCACGATCTCCATCTCGCCAAGCACATACTCCTCCCGTTGGGTGGGTAAAGCAGGCCTTGCCCTCATCCTATCCAGCTCACTTCGGGCACTCGCCAGCTCTTGCTCCTGTTTCGCGAGTCGAGCCTTCATATAACGTATTACTGCGGCATCGTTTGCCACCTGAGCTCGAGATCGAGTAGGGGCACGATGCCGCGACGAACTGGATGAAGTGGCGGCAGGCCGTTTCTGTTCCAAGCATCATAAAAGTTTCATGAGAAACTAGTCACAAAGCTCAGACGAGCAACAACATACAGCCTTACACGCAGGATCATAATGAGGAAATTATATTCATACAAAGGTAGCAAAAGCACATCATACTCGCATGATCATAAGTTTAATTACAAGGCATAAAAAGGCGCGGCTGCCCTACTTCTCAGACATCGACTCCGACCTATCCCTACTCGCACGGGCGGCGACCTCTGCTGCCCGACGTTCCATGGTAGCCATAAATGTTTCAGCCAACTTTGCGGCTGGCTCATTCACATGCTTTAGGGACACCAGCTTCCCGCCCGGCTTGCGAGGAAAGTCAGACAGAGCGGATTTGAAGTCACCCTCTATCCCATGACCTAAAAGGAGTTTGAGGCTGGTCTCTGAGCCGCGTACCGTCAAAGCGCGAGCAAAGTTCGTCATAGTCGAAGTTCCCGGGCCCAGGACGTCGGCGAAGCCATCCACAGTCGAAGGAGGTTGGCTAGACGGGAACACGTCCTTAAACACGGCGCCGAGGGTACTCGTAGACTTGGCGAGTGCATCCTTGGCTTGGGTGGAGACGACGTCCAAATCGCCTATAGCGCGGTCAAGGGACAAATCGCCACTCGACTGGTCTACACCTAGCGGTGCGCCAACAGCTCCTGCAAAAATCAGACAGAACACAAACTTTTACACAACCTTCAGTGCCAAAAGAAGGGGACAAAAGTGGCAAATTCAACTTACCGCCCACGTCTCGGGTGAGGCTAGCCAAGCGCTCAGCAAAATCTTTCTCGCGCAGCGCAGCAGAGTTCTTGGCGTCATCCAAGGCCTTCTTCGACTCCGCGCGCTCCTTGGCGAGTGCATCTTCTAGCTCTTTAACCCGGGACTCAGCAGACGCCTTGTCACCTGAGATAGATAGCCAGATGTCATTCACAGTCGACAAAGCAAAGACATACAGAAACCCAACACACTTACGGGTGAGCTGCTCCACAACAGTGCGCAGATTATCCCTCTCCTGTTCAACCTGGACAAATGCTTTACCTGATTCCACCAGGTTGAGGTAAAAGGGCTGCACGCACACGAAACCAACATAAGCTATACACAAATAGTCCCAGAAGGAAGACTCGACAAAAGACACTTACGTGTTCAACCCAAGGCGCAGGCTTGGCAGCAGAAGTCCCAATTTGCGGAGTTGACGTACTCGCAATCTTGGCGGCCTCAATGAAAGTGGCCGTGGCTACTGTTTGCACAACCTCAGCCGCAGCAGGAGAAGCTTCAGGCTGATCTGGAGTCGAAGCTCTCTCGGTTGGAGGGGTTGGAGGTCGCGCAGTCTCAGCACCGCGAGTGACCAAAAGACATACAACATAAGAAACAGTACTCATCTCACAAAAATTGTAGTACAAAAAGGAGCAAACCTGTGCTCTTCTTCATCATCAGTGTCGAGCTCTTCAAAATTTGGGCCTCCAAAAAGGAGCTCTCCACCCGACTGAGGAGGAGGAGGAGCCGAGCTCAACGGGCTCACGTCCAAAGGAGCAGCTGTGGTCGTAGGAGACGAGCCTGAGTCTCCATCATCTCCCACATCAAATCCTCCTTCGCGGGTGAACTTGTGGAGGAAGACACAACTTGGGCCGCCCGATGGCGCTTGCGAGTAGGGACCTCGCTCACATCATCAGTCGCGGCAGGCTCCTTGTCCTGTACTTCTTCAACCCCTTCCTCTTCGACCTCTTCTGTGGGAGATGTGGTAGCCGAAGGTAGAGGCGATTCATCTCCTCCCTTCGCGGCTACCGCCACCTCTGTTTCGTGAGTTGGGCCATCTTCGGGAAGAGGAGGCAGGGTTGAGGTGGTCGAGTGGCCCTGCATACAACATACAGTAGTCGAAAATCACAAAGATGCATAGCAAAATAACAAAAGCAGGAGTTCATAAACTCGAAAGATTCACTAACCTTGGCAAAGGCTTTTCAGCCCCATAAGGAGCGACAGGGCAGTCGACGTTGCAGGGCTTGCTGGACTTCGTGCTGGTGATGGACCGCACGTGTGACACCAGCTCTCTCTTCGACAGCTCCTCCATGCTCATGCGGGTGGCATCGAGTGCACCCTCATACTCCCACATTGGGTGGGCGCGAGCGCGGAGTGGCCACACCCGCATCTTCACAAAGGTGGCAATTAGATGCACACCCGTGACGCTGTTTAGCAGCCCTCCAATCGTCTCCAGCAAAGGCGCTGCTTCCGTCATCCCTTCAGTCGAAAGCTCATGGTCCCAGGCCTTCGTCCTCGCGGCTATACTAGCAGTCGAAAATGCTGGGACTCCTTCTTGGTCGACGCGCACATAGAACCACCTCTTCCTCCACCCTTGCGCCGAGTCGACTGGCTTCAGGGCGAAGTAGCGGGTGTCGCTGCGCACCTGGATCTGGAAGCCGCCAACAGGATACGTGCGGCCGCCTCGATTGTTGGGTCTGACCATGAAGATCGACTTCCAGAGAGCCCAGCTGGGAGACACACCCAAGAAGCACTCGCACAAGACCATAAAACAGGCAATGTGCATAATGCCATTCGGGGTGAAATCATGGATTTGCATCCCGTATGCGTACATAAGTCCACGAACGAAGTCGTGGAGAGGAAACGAAAGACCTCTAGGCAGAAACTCCGCGAAACAGACGCGCTCGTTAGCGCGAGGCTCGGGAAGTACCTCCTTGGGCGAGGGTGCGCGGACGAAGAGTTGGTCCGACGGTGGCAGCATCCCTTCCTCGCGCAGCTTGTCCAGCTGCGCCGCCTTGATGGTGGATTTCATCCAATCACCATTGGTCTTCTTGAGATCGACGGCGGCCGCAGATGCGCTAGCCGCAGTCTTCTTCCCCTTCATCACCGCCGCATCGGGCGCGGCAGCAGCAGTCGAGGCAGAGCGCTTGTTCCCCGTCACTTTCTTCATTGTCAACGAACAGGTGGTGGAGCGCGCAAAACTCTAGCACAGGAGCAATGGAGGCAGAGCGCGAGAAAGATGATGGAACAGGGCGGCGCGCAGAGCAAATGGCAGGTAAAAAACAATGCCAGCGCCGTTCCCCTATTTACCACAAATCAAAAGAAATCATAGCCATCCAGATCCAAATCGTGCGTTACGCACACAATCTCACCATACACGTGTCAAACGCGGAGAGCAACCGTCGCCGGCCACTCCGCCCACTACGCACGCAAAAAGAGGAGCCATAATCACCTCTTCGTCAAAAAGTGGGCCAGAGTGGTCAAATCAAGTCCAAACTGTGCCGTTGTTCGGTCAGGTCTGCACAAACGGGCCCACCTATGTGTCACGTCCCATCCATCGCAGCGTAACGCACACCACGCATGTCAGAAATTGCAGTCGAAATAAACGTCATCCCTGACGTCATTGAAGCATCTGTTCAGAAATACATTCGAGTCTGCCCAACGCATATTGGTCACTCGATTGGCTTGTTTAGTTCGGGTGTGACAAATCCTCAACGCAAAATGGGTCACTCGAACGTTCCTTTGACTGAGTCATAATTACTCCGTGAAGGCTGCTTCGGCTTCTGGCATGCCCGTGGAGCCGACGCGGCTGGGGTCGCTGAAGGTGCAGATGGTGTCGCCGGTGGCGTGGTCGAGCACCACCTCCGTCTCGCTCGTGCGCGGCCGAGCTGAACATGGCTCAATCCCGTCTCCCACCTTCAGAGGAAAGAGAGAGGGAGGTGAGACTTGAGATGGGAGAGGTAGTCAGGCAGAGACGGCATGAGGAGATGGACCAGGGCAAGGAGGCGGCGGGGAGGTCGTCCTCGGCCGCGCGAGAAGGCGGCCCTGCGCGGCGCGAGGTGGCGGCCCTGGGAGGCGGCGGTGAGGCCGTGCTAGGCGGCGCGGGAAGGGCTCCGTGCTCGGCCGCGCGAGCAGACGGCCCTGGACGGCGCGGGAAGGCCGTGCTCGGCCGCGCGAGCACGCTGCCATGGGCGACGCGAGGATGCGGCGGGACTGGGAGGAGCGGGAAGGGCTCCGGCCGTGCTGGAAGGAGCGAGGATGCGACGCGAGGATGCGGCCGTGCTGGGCGGCGCGGGAAGGGCTCCGTGCTCGGCCATGGGCGACGCGAGGAGCGGCGGAGAGGATCGGGAGTTGAGGGGATAAGGCAGAGGAGAGAGATAGTAGAAAAGAAAAAGGAGAGGAGAACGTGCGGTAGGTGGGTGAAATAGGATAAGGGAGAGAGAAAGAACCTGTGGCGCATGGGACAGGGTGCGCCACAGAAAACAGCATTCCTGTGGCGCATGTTGCATGTGCGCCACAGAAATGTGATTTTCTGTGGCGCATGTAGCTGCATGCGGCACAGAAAGCCAAATTTCTGTGACGCATGTGACTTCCGTGCGCCACAGAATTGCAGAACATTTCTGTGGCGCATGGCAAATTGGTGCGCCACAAAAAGGCACTCTACCTATAAGCGTTTTCCTACTAGTGCAATCAGAGGTGATACAAGTACATTTCTCTCATTCTACCTTGAAGCTAAACATGTATTCTTCATCTTTCTCCTCATTTATTCAAGGCTACATCAGAAAAAATCCTATGTGAAAAAATATGCCAACAACTATCTTACAACTATTGGAGATGCCCCTATAGACGGTGTTTAGTATGCTTCTTTGTTTGGATTTTCATGTTTTTGACTTTTCTTTGTGTGTCCTTTCTTATTTTGATTTCTAGACCACGATTTGTTACTTGGATTTCTTCTGACTTGTATTGACTTTATCTATTGGCCACTCGATTGCCACCTAAGATTTGGGTGAGATCTGAGTGAACAAAAATAATAGTTTGTTAAACGTTTAAAAAAACCTTACAGTTGCTATCCATAGAATTTGAAACAAACGCATTTTCTCGCTCCTCTAGATCGCTGAAAAATCTTCGGCGGCATAACGCGCCTACAGGTCCGGTGAGGAAGTTCACGATAGTCCCGTTTAGACACCTAACACTAGCACGAGTGCTATTTAGGCAAAGAAACTTGGGAAATCAAACTCTGCTTCTACCATAGGTGACAACCCAGTGACATGAACACCAGATCAGCAAGCGTGCTCTGCTCCAGATCTGCATTCGTCAGCTGAGCTCGTGGTATGGTTTAGAGTATACGCTGCACCGGCCACAGCTTTGCTCCACCCCCAAGCTTGCATGCAAATGCAAACGAGTCTAAAGTACGTAGCTAGGAGTAGTTGCTTAGAACTAATCCCAATAATTATCACTTTCCGGCCACGTTGCGATCTGCTTCACAAAGAGGGCAATTTCTTAGCACGATGATTGCTGCGCTAGGATGGCCGCATCGGTTGCCCATGCCCACAACCACATGGGCCACTAGAATCTAGAACCGGCATCTTTTGGGTTCATGCATATATGCATGCATTTTAAGTCTCCTTACTGACTTGCTAAGGCAAGTCGTTCTTGGTGCACTTGTGTTTATCATGTGGTTCGGAGGGAACCAGCGAGGAAGCACAACTTACGTATACTCTACAGTTTGTTTTGTTTTCGTCGTCACTTTCTGCAGCAGGCGCAAAGGGACACATGTTTACCAATTCAATATTGGTGAACAGCTTATTCATGACCTGATGAGAAATCTAGGAAGGCGTTTCTTTATTGGTGAACAGCTTATTCTTTAAATGTGAAGAATGAGATAGATAGATGAGAAATCTACTTCGGCACATGGGAGTATATGCTCTTGCGACTGGAAAAAAATACTTTTAAACATAAAAATATTGGCGCATAGCTCTCGACATTGCACGTCAAGTTTCGGGGGAACCTGATATTTTTTTGTGTTCTATTTGAAAGAACAGAAAATGTTTCCAAAAAGCCTTTTTAGCACCGAATTTTGTCTTTTACACACGATATAAAAAATGTCGGTTTTCCATGAGACACCTTTGTGAGCATACATAATATCGACATGTACGCGCAATTTTTTCCCCAATTTTTTTGACACACAAAATATGTTTAGAATACATTTTAAACACCGCGAGCATCTAAACGCCATCCGCGAGAGAGATAGTGGTAGAAATTTGTAATGTAATAGTTAACCTTATAAGCTATCTTATTGTATGAGTGGCTATAGCTGATGTCTATAAATGACAAGGCAGATGTATATAGCGATCGACTAGCTATACTATTAACCATACTCTAAGACCCATCATGGCCGAATTGTGCATCGACCTATTTTGATTTTATATCCATGTTTTCATCTGAACCAACTATTTTCTTTCTGAAAAGGAGCATGACCTTTAGCTCTCTGTACCAAGCGATGCACATAATCATATTATGGAAGATTCAACAATGCCAAGTAAAGCTAACAACAATGCAAATAAATTGACTAACAAAAAATAAACCTTGAGTCCATCCAAAATGATTCAACGTTTATCCTTAGTTGGTGAGGGTAAAGACTTGCTACCCATGGTGTGGGCGTAAAGTTAACACATGTTCTACTAGGAAAGCAAGCTCAAAATGGATTTTATACGGCTTGGATCGTCTGTTGGGGGTGTGTAGCCATCACCATGGGTAGCAAATCCTATCTCTAGTTGGCGATGCGTGAGTGTGTGCATCAAAATTGTACTCGATATTTCTTTGGCGGGTGCATAAGAAATAAAACATGACTTTTGAGAGAGAGAGAGAGAGAGAGAGAGAGAGAAGCGAAGAGAGAAGTTCCTAGCAAAAATAATAAAATAAAGTAGAGAAAAATAAATTAATGAGGTTTGAGCTCATAGTAGATTCCCGTGGAATAATGGCCATATAAATGCATATTCATTATTCAACTGCGATCCTATAGCCCTAGAACTTTTTTGTCCACATGATTAAGAAATATAGGAATACAAATATAGCATTGGTTGCATTGTTGCGCCCATATATAAAACAAATTGTTTATTTGATACTTTGATTGCATGGCTGGAATTGCAACTACTCATAGCAAAATTATCATCTTTGCCAGCATATGGCAAAGATATTTGCAATGGCAAAGATGATATGGTACTGTAGCTAAGGAAGAAATAGAAGATACCAGTATCATGCTATGATACCATACCAATATCACGTTGAGATCCTACAAATAAGGTGACACTATGATACTAGGCTTTGATACTTTGCTGTTGGAATTATCGTGCACATGATAGTATCCACTGCGAGAGGACTAATCAAATTATTCCTGGTTGTTGAAAAGTACCGGTCACTTCTAATGGTTAACATAATAATTAAGCAGATCTAAAAAAACATACAGTAATAGTTAACTCTTCAACTTCCAATCCGGTTACTAATAGATTATTGATATACATATATAGATCTGTTAGTTGTTTTCAAAGCCATAGCTCGTTTGACAATATTTGCGCCAATAATTAGCAGTACACATCTCTAAAATAGTGCCATGGACATGCATGTATACCAGCATTATATATTATAAAATGCCAATAATTGACATAAAAAATAATAAGTTGGTCAGGTCAACACATGGGATATCGTCGGTGAAGGGTTCGTTGGATGTTGCCGTTGCAATTCTTGTTTTCGTTTTTGCTTCTCTTCGATACCTCAAGTTTTGTATGCTAAAACTGCAGCACGAGTAGATTCGGACGAGATGCACGCGAATATCCTTTGTACTGTTGCACGTACTACTGGTAACCAATTAATGCATCCTACAGATTTACATATGTAGCTGCACACAGTGGCAAATATTTGCAGGTTGCAGATAACCATTGACTTGGTGAAGATTAATCACGTTGTTGTCGGGCATCGTCAACGTCTACGTATGTCACGCGCATTAAGTGATTTGAATTTCAGAGAAACATTTCAATTCCCTTGATAATTAAGTCGTGTAAATATGATACGTGTGGTGTATGAATTATCATGTTGCAAAATTCCTAGCAAGAAATATATATATATATATGTCATTTTCAAATGGAAATACAAGTGATTAAAACATGCCTAGTTTGAGTTGAAGCCGTCATTAAAATTAAAGACAGAGCGCCAATCACTGATCGTTATAGATTACTATAGTAATATGCTTTTTTGCATAAAACAAACAGGTAATCATGCATCTTTGGTTTACTAGATTAGCCTCCAAGCTAGCGTCCATAGATGATTAGTACTATGAAATTCAAACATCCATAAATTGATCTCCCTAACATTGTACGACCAGACAGTGACATGTGCAACCAGCCAACCAAGAAAGATGCTGTGTTCTGTTCGAACCTCCCTTTTTCTTACATTTGTTTGCACTTTAGTAAACCATCAAATTACAAAGAGACTAAGAATTTGGGAAGACAAAGACCTTGCCCACGTCTATCACAGGATGAGTAGCGACATGCCATGGAAAAGAAATTCTCTAGACTGGCTAGTTCCTTAACTCCTAAGCTATATACCCTTAAGTAACAAAATCTGATGCTCCGTCGCAGACTCTTTTTTTTTTGCGCCTCTCTTAAGTGGATACAAGTTGTAGTATCTGATCAGACACACAACCACGCACACCACACACACACACACCACACGCACACCACTAGCTGTGTACCTAATCTAGACCTACAAGCTATACCCAACTTGCCTGCCTGGTATGGGATTTTTTCCCTCATGTGGCTCACAGGCGAGGCCAAAGAGGCATGTATTGACGATGCAGAATACTGTTCCTATTGAACAGTACCGCCGTACACTGTTCCTATTGAACAGTGCACCTTGGTGAGACAACCTGAAAATGCGCTCCGTCGCAGACTCGCAGCTGATGCCAGCGAACCTGCGGCAAATTGGAAAGTAGGAAGGAAAAAAAGTATGACAATTCTTCAAAATGGATCGTCAGGGATGCTAATACACATCCGATGTGCTTGTATCTCACATGGTTTTTTTTTTGCAAAACACAGTATAACGCAGGCGCTCACATACACGTGCACACAATCATCCCTATGAACACACACACGCACATCCTACCCCTATGAGCACCTCCAAAAGACTGAGCCGGCGGTTGGGTCTTGAGATTGACGAAGTCACCACAGGCGCCTCGCTGTCGACGGAAACATCGCCTCCCACTGAAGAATATTCCGCCTAAATGAGAAACACCAGTGTCAAACCTAGGGTTTGAACTTTGGTGGGCTGGAGGTACAACCACCCACCAAACCATCGTGCCACAGGCAAGTTCTCTCTCACATGGGTTGGACAAGAACCGCATGTCCTTGGCATCCTTTATCTAAAAAAAAAGTACCTTAGAATTTCCCGCGGGTCTAGGCCAAGGGCATCACAAACTCTTTTCCTGTTGCACACGATGTACCTTAGCATCTCACTTATAAGTTATATCCACCGGAATATTTGCGCCTGCCTCTTGATGTTGGAGCTACAAGAAGAGGCTTGTCACCTCTCGCGTCTTTATGCCGGAATCGCTAGAAATAGCTTGTCACCTCTTTGTATGGCATAGCGACTCGTCCGCCACAGTTAATTAATTATTGTGTGGCAATTGCTTGATTATCTCTCTATTTAGTTGGATGCGTGTTAACTGCTATGCATGATCCAAACTGCTGGATATTCCAATTCTCATTGATCTATGGTCTCTGTTTAAGCTTCATGGGTACCGAATATCATATTGCATACCATTTTCACTTATTATAGATCTTGTTATATTGCTAAATTGATATAGAGCAGTTTGTTAAGTTTGGTTTGTTTTTCCTACAAAAAATTGTGGTAATGTATAAATCTGTTAATCCTACTACTCTGCACAACGGCCAAGCATTGTGTGTAGTTTTGTTATTGTCTATGTATGTTCATTGAATCTGGTGGTCAAATAAATATGTTATATTTTCACCCTTGGTATATTGTCTCTCCGAAAGTATGGACAACAAAATTGCTAGCTTTCTTCCTTTAATTATTTCTCTATTTCTTGAGTCAACAATCCAACTTCTGCATCTCGCGAGACTTAATATTTTTGGGCTGTTCTGGTTTCTGTAAAATTAGTAGAATATGCCAAGACTAAGACTTAGTCTTTATCCTCCCGATTTTATCCGATTGACATATGCGGATGCCATTCTTGATCTAATCTAGAATGTAGGGTTAGATTTTCCAAAACGACTTCCTAGACTTGAACTCGAGGAGGGTAAGATCACTAGGTTGGTTAAAGTCTTGATATTGGAATTACTCAAAGGAAAGCGTATATGATATAATATACATGTAATTAAATATCCACGACTTTTTCTTTTACAGGTAGATGATTAGCATACACACGGCTTCATTGTACAATATATGTGGTGTGATTATAAAATATATATTGGGTAATATGAATTGAAAGATTTGTTACACACATCCCGTCGATTGAGTAGACTGGGATTTGATCATGAATAGTTAAAAGTACACTTCTTCTCAAGAGAGGCGTTTTGGCTCCCGAGCTCACTTGCTCCTGCACGAAAAAAATTCAAAAAATTCTGAAAAAATTTGTGACAAATATATATAAGTGTTCCAAATATGTACCAAGTTTCGTGATGAAATGACACAAAATCAGTGCTCTAAAAAAATGTTTTTGAAATCCCATTTTTGGTCACTATTTGTCTTGTTTGCAAAGAACCAAAAAAACGTCATTTCAACACGAAATTTGGCACGTATACAGGATGCTTGTATATGTTTTTGTCACGAATTGTTTGAAATGTTTTACTATTGTTTTTTTTTTTATTCAGGCAGAAGCATATGAGCTCCGGAGCCAATATGAATTTCCCCTTCTTCTCATACTATATTATATCTAAAGGAAAAGAAAGAACTGAATATACTGAAAGTACAACCTTGCAAATAGACCAAAAACAAGACGAAACTAGCTAAACTGCATTCCTTAAGACAGAAGCGACAAACATACGAATGGAGTACCGCCAAGCCGCTCAAAGTTGCATGTGGCGTATTTGTTTTCATCCCATTTATCAGTTGAAACCGACTATGCAGAACCAGCACAAACCAAAACTGTAAGACGTCATCCTCGGTCATCACGCCAAAAAGAGTTCCATTCAAGATATGGAAAATGGCCAAAAATAAAAGTTATCCGTGAATGACGCAAATCTTTTTTGTAGAAGATTGACACGTAATGAAAACGATGGGCAAATACAGATGGAACACTCACAAGCCAGGCACGTGTCAAATATTTTGTTTTCATATCTTATCTCGATCGGCGAAGAAACTAACACAAGAAAGAGAGAAAAGACAAGGTATCACCTGTCACGCCCGAGAGAAAATCAACGCATGCATAGAACAAATCGCGCGCCGCAGTCTGAAGTGAAGCGAGAGCGAAACAGACGCGCTCTAAACGCGTGTGCTACTACCATCTTTGTGTTTTCAAAAGACCTAGATATGAAGTTTTAAATTGCGATTTGGGCAGCCAAATCTCGTTATACTTGCCACATATTACTGCTAGTCAACGTGTTAGAAAAATACAAAAACATCTAAAGTTTTTCCCTGTTGGAGAGGAGACCTTGGCAAAGTTGTTCAATCTAGACGAGTAAACGGTTGCAGCTGGAGTGAAAAAGGCTCGGCGGAAAAAAGAAAACTCCACGCCTCGGCCGCACCTTCGTCAGGACACACACGCGCACGCACGCCACGCGACGCGTTCCTTCCTTCTTCTTCTCGGCCGCCTCCGCCTCCGCCTATAGATACCCGCGCCTCCCCTCCCGTTCCGCCATTAAACCACCACCAGTAGTACACCACCACTCCCTTGGATCCCGACCCCTCCCTTTCATGCCTCCTGCGGTCGTACGGGAGCGCGTGGCAGTGCACTGAGGATCAACACAAGTCTCCATGCGGCACCGGCAGCCAGGCGAGCAGGACGAGGAGCTGTTCGTGCAGTGGAGGCCCTGCGACACCAAGAGGTCCTAGTCGCCGCCCACCAGATCCGGACGACGAACGCACATCGACCTCTTGAGATTTTGATTCGATCTGGGAGGATGGGCTCGCATGGGCATGGCGGCGTCGGCGGGAGGACGCGCGTGGGGAGGTATGAGCTGGGGAGGACGCTCGGGGAGGGCACCTTCGCCAAGGTCAAGTTCGCAAGGAACGTCGAGACCGGCGAGAATGTCGCCATCAAGATCCTCGACAAGGACAAGGTCCTCAAGCACAAGATGATCGCGCAGGTATGGTGATCCCGTCCGTCTAATTTACCGTGTTTAATCTATCTTGTTCTTCTTCTTCTTCTTCGGAGATTGCAATACTAGAACTAGAAGTAGGAGCCAACGCCAAAAAAAAGATTTTTTATATTTTTCATTCATAGCTAGACTCCTGTTGTAAAGGGAGTTCGGAGATTGCAAGAGGAGCCCACGTCGTGTTCTTTTTTTCTCGTTTTCTTCTTGATTTTTTCCCTCTAGCTAGTAATTCCCGATTTCCTCGAAAGACGAGGCGTGAGAATTCGTGAGACCGGAGTTCCAGAATGGCGTTCTACCGCGAATTCAATGCGAGATTTTGACGCGCGGACGGACGCCCCGTGCGCGTTCGTTGGAAAGCGCACAGTTTTGTTGGCTGCGTGATCAAATTTGGCTCCTGACTTTTGTTTGGTCTCTGGTTTTTTTTTTTTTTTGAGATTCTTTGGTCTCTGGTCTTGATGATGTATGCTTTCTGCAGATAAAGCGCGAGATCTCCACCATGAAGCTCATCAGGCACCCCAACGTTATTAGGATGTACGAGGTATGCATATATCTCCCTCCAGGAAATTAATTCTACTTATGTGCCCCCTAAAAATGAAATCTATTATTAGTAGTACTAATTAAGTAAAAATATACGTATTACTTATGCTGCTCATGAAGAACTTGTGTTTACCCAGATATTATCCAAACCATGTCTTGTTTATAATATTATAGTAGTCTTCCTTGCGAAAATAAATTATTTTGTAAATCCTAACTTCAGAAGGAAGTTAATTTGTTCATCTTCTAAAATCCATCTTTTGCCTTTGACTAAATATATATGTACATGTCCACTTAATGGGTGTGTGTACTTCTTGAAGGTGATGGCCAGCAAGACTAAGATATACATAGTGATGGAGCTTGTCACCGGTGGCGAACTTTTCGACAAAATCGTGAGTGATTGATATACCTTGTCAACATCTTTGGGTTACGCTTCCCACTGTGTGTATGGTGCTTAATTTCACGGCGGTTCGTTGTCTAGGCTTCGCGCGGGAGGCTCAAGGAGGACGACGCTAGGAAATATTTCCAGCAACTGATCAACGCTGTTGACTATTGCCATAGCAGAGGCGTCTATCACAGAGATTTGAAGGTACCGTGGTATTTTAAGTGCTTCGTGGCAGTTACTGATATACAAGAACAGTGTTTAATGCCTTTTCTCTTTCAGCCTGAAAATCTTCTTCTTGATGCGAATGGCACTCTCAAGGTGTCGGATTTTGGACTGAGCGCCCTGTCACAACAAGTGCGGGTACGTAAACTGACTCGCTTCTCTTGTTCAGTTTTGATGAAAACAAGGGCCATGGAAATTCCAGTCCTTTTTGGCCTGTTCTGTTGGTTTTAGGTTCTTCTATTTCTTCTGACGGTGGTTCGCATATCTTTTTGTTATCTTGTAGGAGGATGGGCTGCTGCACACGACTTGTGGAACTCCCAATTATGTTGCTCCCGAGGTTCTTCATTTACATCCATGCCTGATATTATTTATTTAATTCTCTGCATTCTAGTAAATATTTTGTTCTCATTTTCCGATACTCTTGGATGTGCAGGTTATAAATAACAAAGGATATGATGGAGCCAAGGCTGATCTGTGGTCATGTGGGGTGATTCTCTTTGTCCTCATGGCAGGGTACCTTCCGTTCGAAGATTCAAACCTCATGGCACTTTACAAGAAGGTGAGTTAGCGTTACTTCTCTCTCCTTTTTTGCGTGAAATAATATATATTTACTACTACATTGCAACTTTGCAAGTGCCGGGTTTATGCTGTTCAGAATGATTGATTGCTTGAAATTTAACCCATGTGCTCATGCAGATACATAAAGCAGACTTTACCTGCCCATCTTGGTTCTCCACAAGCGCAAAAAAGCTCATCAAGAAGATACTAGATCCTAACCCAAGCACTGTATGTTCTTCTGTTCATTGGTAGCATATCAGTCTCCATTCTTTTCATAAATAACTCATGTAATTGTTATGGCTCTGTGCAGAGAATAACTATCGCTGAGGTTATTAACAATGAGTGGTTCAAGAAAGGATATCAGCCTCCTAGGTTTGAGACTGCAGATGTTAATCTGGATGATGTCAACTCTATATTCAACGAATCCGGGGTAAGTTTTACTCACTTTATATATCTCAATGCGTGTATCAATATGGTGAATGGAATTGATAACATTGTTTGTAATGGTCCAGGACACAGCACAGCTTGTAGTCGAAAGACGCGAAGAAAGACCAGCAGTGATGAATGCTTTCGAGTTGATTTCCACCTCCCAGGGCCTCAATCTTGGCACACTCTTTGAGAAGCAAACGGTATGTTCATGGTCTTAACGTTTTTATGATAAATATTTTTTATAACCATGAGATTCTGCTTCTTTAATTCTATGTTTTGCTATTAATAGGGTTCTGTTAAGCGAGAAACAAGGTTTGCGTCGAGGCTTCCTGCAAACGAGATATTGTCTAAAATCGAAGCTGCAGCAGGGCCCATGGGCTTTAATGTACAGAAGCGCAACTATAAGGTATTGATTACATAAAAAAACATAGCACCTTATTTCCTTCTGATCTGAACATTATTCTGATGACAATAATAAAATTGAATTAGATGAAGTTGCAAGGAGAGAATCCTGGAAGGAAAGGTCAGCTGGCAATTGCGACGGAGGTATGTCTCAACATTGTGCATTGCCTTGTTATGTGGTGTGTTATACTGTTCTTGCCTGGGAAATAGGCTGATACCATTCAATTGTAACAACCTCAGGTTTTTGAAGTCACGCCCTCACTATACATGGTAGAGATCCGCAAGTCGAACGGCGACACCCTCGAATTCCACAACGTATGATTGTCACAGCTTCATCCAGCTCAAACTAAAATTACTTCAGAACTTTTGAATTGTAAAAAAATGAACTTAGTAGTTTGAATTTAGACTGATCTCTTACATGTTTTCATGCACTGCGCAGTTCTACCATAGCATCTCGAATGGGCTGAAGGATGTCATGTGGAAGCCAGAGGGCAGCATACCCGAAGTCGACGAGATCCGGCATCAGAGGTCGCCGTGATTTCACTGATTGGCACCAAATGTTAGAAGTAGTTAGGAACCGCAGCAAAGGCCTGTGGCGTGTTTTTTCATATTCTCGACGTGGTTGTAAACAAGGGTCCGAGTTATGAATGAAAGTATGTGCAGCGTTCCATTAATTTTAGTTTAGTAGCAAATGTGCCAAAATTCAGGGAATATTGAAAGTTATCATCTGGGCAATAATAAAGGTGGCATTCATCTTGTTCTACTACAAAACTTGTATACTCTTTTTGCCTTTTTACATTAACTTGCACCCTCTCTTCCATGGTAAGAGCAGGTCCGCAGGCGCAGAGGCCTTGCTGTGCCATGCCCGGCCACCTCACCAGGCAGCACGCATGTACAGGTTTCGTCTAGGGCGTGTTTGGTACCATGCACGAGGGTCCACCAGACCTATTAGATGCAGTTGGTCAAGCTGACCGGGTTCTCACGCCGTTTAAAGCACAAATCGGTCAGGCCCGATGGGAGCAGCCGACTCCGTTGTAGTAGCTCGCCAAGGTTCAAGGTGAGAATAGGGTGGCTCGGCGGGAGCAAGAGGGAGATGGCGGGTGACTGCACGTTTTGGCACAAGTTCAAGCCTCCACGGTAAGGCAGTAATCATCACCTCCTTATTCTCTTTCCTCTTTGGCAACAGTCGTGCTGGCGTGCTCTCCTCCTTAAGCAGTGGCGCTGCGGCGGTGTTCCTCCCTCCATGGTAATGACCATGCTCTCCCTTTTATCCAGTGTTCATAGTAGTTCAGACATTGACTACTTTTGGCGCACAAGAAGGCTATTCAACTTGTCTCCCAGTGACAAGATATGGTGTATGGTCCAACGTCAAAGCAAGATCAAGAAAGGCAGGAAAGCATGAACACCATCTAATGTAGATTCTATCGATGTTGGGGATATACCTACCGGAGGTATCTCTCACATGGATCAATTCGGCTAGTCTAGGGTGGCCCGCAGTGGTGGTTAAGCCTTTGGCCTACCGGGCGGCCCAGATAGCCGGCAGACAAGGCGGACGGAGGATGGCAAGACGGAGGCCCAAGACTGAAGCCCATGATGCCTTCAAGATCCAGACGGAAGGCGGTAACTTGCCGGATAGGTTTAGCACACTGTAGTCTTGCCGGATAAGTTTGTCCCTTGTAACCCTAGGTCCGGCCGCCTATATAAGCCGGACCACGGGAAGCCTTTAGGGCATACTCTGGATACCTTTCATATTCTCACGCTCATTGTAACCCGATAAAGGCTATTGCCATTATAGTGAGTTATAGCAGCACGTAGGGTCTCGCCACCGCAGCGAGATCCGAAGCTCGGTAAATTGCCTTGTTCGATCCCGACCTCGACGACGTCCACCTTCTACCCCACGATTCACCCTCGGCTAGCAGGACCCGTCCCCTATCCAAGATGCCGATACGACGACAGTTGACGCCCACCGTGGGGCTTAAGGCATCAGGCGTCACGTTCTAGGCGGGAATACTTGGCGGCATCGGCGATACCATCGCCGTCGGCCGCGCCCCGCGATTCAGCAACATCGGCTACGTTCAAGACGACGGAAACTACGTTCCGGCAAGGGACGGGCTCATCGCCTACACCCTTGTCCCAATCGGCGATATCGAGCTCTTCATCGGCTTCACCCCCGAGGCCATGGGTTTCCGAAAAACCACACCGTTTTCGGGCCCACCCGCCACCCGGAGCATGACTACTCGACAGACGGATCTGAGTCCGCCTTCTCCCAGGAGTCGGCAGACTCTGATCTGCAGTTTGTCGGCATGACAGGACTGGGATCCGACTCCCAGCCCAATAGTCAAGATCCCAATCTATTCTTCTTGCACTCCAGGATGATGCGATATCGGATGCCGGATCCAGATCTACTGTTCACGTCAACATAGATTCTGACTCCGAGAAAGATTCTGCAAGCATGTTCGAACAAAGGATCAAAAGGTGTTTCAACACACCCGAACCTCCGCCTTCCGAGGCGGCTACAGGCTCATTCGTCAACATGCATCAGGTCTTAGTGGCGGATGTCACCGGTGCAGCTTCAGCTCAGGCGGTAGCAGCAGATGCCGCCAACGCTGGGACCCCGGCAACCGACCCACTATTCCCAGAGCCCCCGCCAGCTCCGAAGAAAAAGAAGTTTCTGGAGAAAGGCGAGCCCAGCAAGACAGGCAACATGGCGGCCCTGGCGGAGGTCCTGCACACCCCGGTGAACGAAAATACTAATCCGGCTGATTTGGAGAAGCTCCGAAGCTCTTTGGTGCAGCAAACCGAATACCTCAAAAGCAAGCAAGCAGAGGTTCAGGGTATACTCGAGGAAGCCAAGGAAGAGAACGCCAAGCCAAGTTAACTTCCAAGCGCAACATTTTCACCACAACTCTATTGCCCAAGCCGGCAGGACATGTGGCAGACAAGAAAAGCAAGAAAGGCAGGGATCAGTCTCCCGACAACTTCAAATCCCCTGCCCAAAGACTTGGTTTCGAGTGGGCTTCAGCACCGCAGCGTAAGGACAAGAACGGGGACATCATTCTCTGCACCTCTATCCTCAACACTGCGGCCGCCTTAGACATCCTCAACAAAGGCGACTACGACAAGGACGAGAAGATCTATTATGCCTCGATCCTCGCTCACAAAGCTTTAGAGTAGCAGGCCCGTGCTGATTCTCGTGCCGACTTGGCGGACGCAAGGGGAGGAAGGCTGGAATCCAAATCCAATGCTTGCAAAGCTGCGGCCGGTGGTCATCCCGAGGATCCATCCGGCTCCAGTAGCCATGGAAAAGGGAAAAACAAGGACAAGGACCCGCGTAAGTCACCACCTCCCAGGAGGCAGCGTGACGAAGCGTCCCGAACCGGCAACAGACGCGAAGCCTCGCCTCCTCCACCGTCTAGACGGGATGAAGGCGCAGGCAAGGGAAACAAGCAGCCGCCAAGGAGTGGCGGCAATCGCGACAACGCCCCGCCGCCAAGACAAGCAGGGACCGCACACCGTCCCCACCGCTAGTGCCTAGGCATGAAGGCGGAAGCCGGGGACAAAACAACGAGCCTAGGCACAGCCGGGCAGCGCAGGACGAGCCCCACGCGGATAGATCCAACAGGCAGCTCGATCCAAAAGACGCGCGACATCGTCTCAATGACATCAAGGCAGGAAAGCAGGACGCCTACCTCGGCCCTGAGGGCTTTGGCCCAGCCATCCGCAACGTTC
This sequence comes from Poa pratensis, assembly GCA_947311845.1. Lineage (NCBI taxonomy): Eukaryota > Viridiplantae > Streptophyta > Magnoliopsida > Poales > Poaceae > Poa > Poa pratensis. The sequence goes on along the minus strand of CAMZMU010000047.1, from coordinate 58,175,458 downwards.
AGATACCTCGAGACATGACATCAGTGTCAAAAACACATCAGAGGTACAATGGAGCGGACAAGCCAAACTCATGGTTGTCAGATTACGCGCTGGCAGTCGAAATTGCCGGGGGCAATGGCCTCGTCGCCGCACGCTTCCTTCCCCTCATGTTGGAGGGGACAGCCCGAAGCTGGATCGAAAACTTGCCGGAGAAAAGCATTCATAGCTGGCTTGACATGGAAAATGTGTTCACGCAACACTTTCAGGGCACATACAAGCGACCCAATACATATACAGATTTGGTTTGTTGCGTGCAAAAGCCGGATGAAACTACAACAAGCTTCCTGGCAAGGTGGATCCAGACGAAGGCAAGCTGTGAAAACATGGACGACAATCAAGCAATCCATGCCTTCACCACAGGCCTCCTGAAGGGCTCGAGTCTCGGACATAAGCTCGTACGCATGCAGGTCAAGGATCTCGGAGTCATGCTTGAAATAGCAGCCATGTACGCACAGGCGGATGATGACGCACGCGATGTTGACGGCGCTCATGACATGGTGCCAAGCAGGCGAGCAAGTCACAAACGCAAGGCTCCCTAGGACGACAAAGCTGGACCATCAAACGAGGTCGCCGCCGCCTTCGAAGGTAAAGGCGTCAACCGCAAGTGGAAAGGAAAGGGTAAAGAAGGCGGCTCCAGCAAGCAATGCCTGACTTACGATCAGGCAAAATCCTTACCCTGCCCAATCCATGCATCCTTAGGGAAGGTTAACCACACACTGGGGGAATGCCGGTTCATGGAGGATTTCAAGAAGGACCCCGAGGTTGGCTGGAACCCAAAAAAGAGCAAAAAAGCTGAGAAGGCAAAGAAGGAAGACGATGATGGGGCAGTCTCCATGTCGGAGGATGAGGACCCTAAGCCGCCACGCAAGGAGAAAAAGTATCCCAAAGTCCATGGCCAATTGGTCTGCTTTTTGGGCACTCCTTCGGCAAAGGAAGAAAAGGCGGAACTGCGCGGGCTAAATGCCACAGTGCCTGATGTTCCTCAGTACTTAGACTGGTCCGAGAAGGCAATCACCTGGGACAGAGATGATCACCCAGATCACGTACCTCACCCCGGCAAATACGCCCTTGTCGTCGACCCAATTGTCGACAACTTCAGACTCACCAAGGTGTTGATGGACGGCGGCAGCAGTCTCAACATCATGTACGAAGACACCCTGAAGCGCATGACCTTGTCGGAAATCCAGCTTGACTACAGTAAAGTCAAGTTCCATGGCATCGTTCCGGAAAGCAAGCCAAGTCAATGGGAAGCATCAAACTTGAGGTTACGTTCGGACCTGAGACAAACTACCGCTCGGAGTATCTCAGGTTTGAAGTAGTCCCCTTCAAGAGTGCTTACCACGCCATCTTTGGACGGCCAGCTTTCGCCAAGTTCATGGCTCGGCCATGTTACATCTATAGCAAACTAAAGATACCTGGACCCAACGGTACAATCACCGTCAATGGCAACTTCAAGAAACCAAAGGAGTGCGAACGTGGCAACGCCGCCTTCGCTGAGGCAGTCCTCCACGCAGAGGAGCTAGCCATGTTGAAAAAGGAGACTGATACGTAGCAGATGCCGGAAAACGTGAAGACTGTCAAGCCCAAGAAGAATTTCAAGGCTTCCGAGGATACAAAGAAGGCGGACCTGGTCCCAGGCGACAGCTCCAAGTAAGTCACCATCGGGTCCGGCTTAGATGACAAATAGGAAAGCGCGCTCGTCGAGTTCCTCTGTGAGAATGGGGACATCTTTGCATGGTCGTCAGCCGACATGCCAGGTGTACCAAGGGAACTTGCCGATCACTCTCTTAATGTCTACAAAGGAACCAAGCCAGTGAAGTAAGGAATAAGGCGCTACGGAGAAGAGAAGCGGAAGGCGATAAGGAAGGAGTTCATCAAGTTGTAAGAAGCCAAGTTCATTAGGGAGGTAGTACACACTGATCGGTTGGCAAATCCTGTAATGGTTCCAAAACCCAATAAGGAAATGAGAATGTGCATTGATTATACCGGTTTGAACAGGTGCTGTCCTAAGGACAACTTTGCTTTACCATGTATAGATCAGGTCATAGACTCCACAGCCGGCTCAGAGCTGCTGTGCTTTTTGGATGCGTACTCCGGGTACCACCAAATCAAAATGCGAGAATCCGACCAACTCAAAACATCGTTTACTACACCCTACGGGACCTTCTGCTACATCACGATGCCCTTCGGCCTAAAAAATGCCGGCGCAACGTATCAGCGATGTATGCAAAGATGCCTTCATGAGCAAATTGGCCGCAATGTTCACGTCTATGTAGACGACATTGTCGTCATGTCAAAAAGAAGGCGGATTTGCTTGACGACTTGCGAGAAACCTTTGATAGCCTCCGGGTATATAAGATGAAGCTCAACCCGAAAAAATGCGTTTTCGGGGTTCCTGCCGGCAAATTGCTCGGCTTTATCGTTTCCGAACAAGGAATAGAGGTCAATCCGGAGAAAATCAAGGCAATCCTCAACATATCCAGGCCCAAGGACCTTAAGGATGTGCAGCGACTTGCCGGCTCGGCGGCTGCCGTCAGTCGTTTCATTAGCCGTCTTGGAGAGAAGGCAATGCCTCTTTACCGGCTTCTGAAAAAATCCGACAAATTTGAGTGGACAGACGAAGCAGATGCCGCCCTGAAACAACTCAAGGAAGCATTAACATCTGCCCCAATCTTAGCAGCTCCGCGAACACAGAACCAATGCTGCTTTACATTGCGGCAACTAACTTAGTTGTTAGTGTAGTTCTGGTTGTGGAACGCAAGACGGAAAAATCAGACATTCCGGAACAGCGTCCGGTTTACTTCATCAGTGAAGTATGTTCCGCCTCCAAACAGCGTTAACCGCATTACCAGAAGCTGGTTTATGGTGTTTTCTACGCCGCCAGAAAATTAAGACATTACTTCCAGGAACATTCAATCACGGTAGTGAGCAAGGTGCCTCTGGGAGATATAATCAACAATACGGATGCCACAGGCCGAGTTGCTAAGTGGGGTATTGAGCTCGCCGCCTTCGACATCACGTATAAACCCAGAAACGCCATTAAGTCTCAAGCCTTAGCAGACTTCATAGCAGATTGGACAGAAGCCATGGACGAGGTACCTCTCCCTGAAGAAGCATATTGGATTATGCACTTTGACGGATCGAAAATGCTTCAGGGCTCGGGGGCTGGCATTGTGTTAAGAAACCCGCAAGGAGATAAACTTAGTTATGTGCTACAAATCCACTTCAAAGCAACTAATAATGTTGCTGAATATGAAGCACTCCTTCACGGCTTACACATCGCCAAGGAACTAGGCATCCAACGCGTCCTCTGTTATGGAGATTCAGACTTGGTGGCACAGAGACACGTGGAACTTGGGACGCAAAAAGCAAGACAATGGCGGCATATCGCGCTACCGTTGACGACTTCGCTAAATGCTTCCTAGGCTACGAGGTCCGCCACGTCCGGAGGGCTCAAAATGAGGCGGCAGACATACTTGCCAGATTGGAGTCTGAGCGCAAAAAGGTACCAAAAGATGTCTTCCTGAAACACCTACACAAGCCGTCGATAAAAGGAGCAGACCTCCTTGACCTAGAGTCGGCAGAACCAGTCGGAGACGCTAGCTATGCCGTCTACCTGGTAAAGCCGGATTGGACGATGCCATATTTGGACTTCTTGATTAATCAGGAGTTGCCGATGATGAGGTTTTGAAACGGCAAATCATAAGAAGAGCCAAGGCATTCACAATAATTAAAGGCGAATTGTACAAGTGTAGCACCACTGGTATCTACCAACGTTGCATTTCGCCTGAAGAAGGCAGAGACCTGTTGGACGAGATACATGCTGGAGTATGTGGACATCACGCTTCCTCATGCTCCCTTGTTTCCAAAGCTTTCCGACAAGGTTTTTACTGGTTGACAGCCAAGTAAGATGCAGAGGACATCGTCAAAAGATGCAGGGGCTGCCAACTATATGCCAGACAACCGCACATGCCGGCTCAGGAGTTTAAAACAATACCCATCACATGGCCTTTCGCAGTCTGGGGCTTGGACATGGTTGGTCCGTTTAAGACAGCGCCTGGTGGCTACACACATTTACTTTTGGTTGTAGACAAGTTCACCAAGTGGGTTGAAACTAAGCCCATCAAAAAGCTAGACGGTGCCACAGCCGCAAATTTTCTGTCGGGAATAATCTCTCGGTTCGGGGTGCCTCACAGCATTATCACCGATAACGGCACTAACTTGTCGCAAGGCGAAATCGAGGAGTATTGTTATAAGCATGGCATCCGCCTAGATCTTGCCTCAGTAGCACACCCGCAGGCTAATGGCCAAGTAGAGCGTACAAATTGTTTGGTCCTACAGGGCATCAAACCGCGTCTCGAAGTACCGTTGCACAGGGCGGCTGGGGCTTGGGTGGATGAATTGCAGTCTGTCCTTTGGAGTTTACGATCAACCCCAAACAGATCAACCAAGTTCACTCCTTTCTTCTTAGTCTATGGCGCAGAAGCAGTGTTGCCGTCCGACATGATGTACGATTCTCCCAGAATTCAAGCCTACGTCCAGGAAGACGCGGAAGATTCAAGACAGGATGGCCTGGACCTACTTGACGAAGAACGCGACGTTGCCCTCGCACGATCCGCCATCTATCAGCAAAGTTTGCGGCGCTATCACAGTCGAAGGGTGCGGCAGCGTAGTTTTAGAGTTGGTGACCTGGTCCTCCGCCTCATCCAAGACAGGAAGGGCTTGCATAAGCTATCCCCGCCATGGGAAGGACCTTTTGTGGTCAGTAAAGTGTTGCTCAATGGATCTTATTACTTGGTGGATGCGCGAGACGGCTACAAGAAGAAACGAGGTCGCAAGCGCAAAAGGAAGGTCGACGACAAGTACGACGAAACCAAACGGCCTTGGAACATTGAGCAGCTATATCCTTTTTACACTTAGCAATTTTCAAATTGTAATAAGTATTGTATGATTATGAAATAAAAGTCTGTAGTTTGCTCATTCAGCTTTGAGATCATGCCATCTTTTGTCTTTTCTCACAATCATATTTCTGTTAATGTCAAAAGTTACCACTAAAATTTTGCTCCGTGCTACGGGTCCAACTTTTTTGACATTTGCCGTCTGCCGGCTAAAACTAAGCAAAACAACTTTTGCACCGTCTAGTATAGTTATCTGTCTGTTTGTGTGTGGGTCGCCTAGTAATATGTCGTTGGCACCAACATGCCGGCTTTGGTATCTGAGTCTAAACTAATTGGTATTGCCCCTGGTTGGCTCAGCTAAAGTAACTGTGATGAGGTTCCGCCAACATATGAAACAGCCAAACATATAAACGAGATACATATTAAGGCGGGCCACTTAAGTAAGCCTACCGCTAAGTGTAGCATAAAAGTTGGCCCAACAAAAGTACATACCAAAATAAGACAAGTTTTTTCGCGTTATAGATTAACGCATCTACTTGTGCTATTGTTGCAGGGGAAGACGCCTAAGGTGTTGCTGCTCTGGTGGAAGCTGTTTGGAGGTCTTGGGGGTTGACGCCGACATCCTTGGGACTGGCTCCGCCATCCTGGGGGCTGCGCTCGTCAGCCAGGGCTTCACCTTCTCCATCTCCGGCGGTTTCGACGTTCGCCAGGGAAGATTCGGTTGCTGCGGCATGTGGATCCAGGTGTTCTTTATAGAACTTTCGGATGTCCACCATGTTGGCAACCCGCGTTGCGTAGCCTTGGACGGTAGCCAACACTTTGGAGAGCACAATGGGCTGGCCATTTTCGTCTTCTGTCGGCATGTACTCGGTGACTTCCCCAATATTGGCCTCCGGGTACCATGCCGCCGTCAAGGCCAGCGCCACTTTGGCTCCGCCACGCGCAGCGGATCGCATCTGGCCGTCGCTGTGGTCGCCCTCCCCAGCAGTTCTGGCAAAGCCTCGAAGTCAACCGGGTCGCTGCCTGCGCCCGGAAAGAACTGGGCAGCGAACGCCTTGCCCACACCGACAAGTTGGTTGACTATTTCGCCAAGCTTCAGGATGCGTGCAAGGCGGGGCGAGGTGTCCACGTTGTCGCCCAGGTTTGCCTGCACTGCAAAAAACATACAAGTGTTAAACGTTGCGGCAAGTGACTCAGGTGATCACAGTGAAGTGAAGAAAGGAAAAATCTTACCAAGGACATGCTCGTGGATGGCGTTGACCTCATCCAAACAGACGGCAAGGGTCTCTTCGGCTAGTTGGACGGCTTGGGCATGCTTTTCTTGTTGGGCTTTAGCGTTCTTTGTCACCTCAGCAAGGGTGTCGCCCAACATTTTCAGCTGCTCCGTCAATTTGCTAACCTCCGTGGCATGGGTCAAGTCTCGCTCTTCCAGCTCCTTGGAATGAGTTTCCTTCAGCTCCATGACTTTCTTGGCTAAATCTGCAGCTTCGTTGATCAAGGCTTGCATATCAGTAGAGTTTTTGAGAATATCTTGCGCAGCGTCTAGCAATTCTACAAAGTATGGAAAGAGCCGGCTAAAATACTTGTCGGATGAAAGCAAAACGAAGACGGACGAAAAGAAGGCAAAGAGATTTGTCACCTTCATCCTTTTTGCGAGCCTCTTCCAAGCTCGCAATTTGGGCGTCCTTGAGCTCCATGTCCTGCCGCAGTTGCTGGCACTCTTTGATCTTCTTTTTTTGAGCATGGAATAGCTCAAGGTTCGAAGCAAGAACAGCCTACAGACGCGAAGACAACATTGAGATTAAACTATATAGTCAAAAAGACCACTCTGCCGGCTAAAAACATCTTTTAACCGCCAAAGTGCTCGGGGGCTGCGACTATAGACTATGTTACCTCAAGTTGATCGTGGAGGGTCTCGTGGAGCTCATCCATGTGCTTGTACCAGTTACGGGTACCATCGCGCATGGTCCTCAGCGTTTGCCGAGGATCTTTCACTCCTTCTCCAAGTCCTGAGCTGGGATGGGAGGACGATCCGCCGTGGCTTGCCCCCATCTCGTCCTCCACCTCTTGCTTCATGGCGATAAATTGGCGGCATCATTAGCCGAAGCTTCAGCCATTCTCGACTTGGAGATGTTGGCAGCAGATTTCTTGCCCGCCGCCTTCTCTGCAGCCGTCTCCGCAGCACCAGTTGACCTCGTGTTGTCAGCCGTGTATGTTCCCGGGCAGAAGACCACGGGAATGTCGGCGGAAGGTGTGGCTGGTGCGGTGACTGGAGAAGGCTTTGGCGGTTTGCCTCTGCCGGCAGTTGCCTTCAGGTTGGAGCGAAGTTTAGGCATGGTGGGCTTCGCTCTGCAAAAAAGGGGTAAAGACATGTTAGCAAAACGCGTTACAAACACAACAAATGGTAAAGTTAGTAAAGCAAAAGCTTACTTACCGCTTCAGGGGAATATTGCCCCCCAAGGTCTCATCCTCCGCCTCGGTGGTGATGGCTGTCTTCTTCTTCTTCTTCTCCAAGTCCCTGGTAGAGGAAGGCCCGCCAACCTTGCGCTTCCTGGACTTGCTTGTCCCGACATCGTACCAGTTTGGAGCCAAGTCGGCGTCCGCCAAGGTCTTCAGCTGAAAAACAAAGCATCGTCAGTCCAGCGCCTAGTTGGCAAAATAACCTAGCAATGGAAGCTTTGGCTTACCTCTGGGGCTAAGTTGTCGTGGGTGAACATGGCGACGCCTTCGGCCGCCTTCACATGGTGAGGCTTGATGAGCTCCCTTAGCCGGTACAGCAGCATGTCCTCGCCAAGAGTGCTGTTGTCGTGGTGGTGTCACGGCAGATGCCATAGGATGGCTTAAGTTGTGGGCTCGCTAGGACGTTGGGGGATCCGGGGAGGGTTTGCACGCTCACGAAGCACGCATGGAGAACAACCAAGAACTCGCAAGAACAAACAAGAACAAGCAGAACCAAGAAGAAGCAAAGAACACCACGATGTACCCTGCTTCGGGGCCCTCTTGTGGAGGTAACACCCCTACTGCAGCACTAGCCTACTCTCTTTATATCTCAAGTGTTTACAAGTACAGAGTGCTCCTTGAGCTGTATCAAGAACAATGGTGAAAGCTCCAGGAAGAAGATGGAGCTTGGGGAAGATACTGCCCCTCTCTCTCGCCGTTGTCCCTCCCGTCCCTCTCACTGGAGGATGTAGTAGCTTACTTATACACTAACCGGATTACCATTTTGCCCCCGGCTGGAAGTGATAATGGCATGGACAAGAGGAACAGGACAAGCCTCTGCCCCCTGTCAATCCAACGGCCGGACTGTCAGGCCTATCTTGCCCCTTCGGGCAATGGCAGCTGTAGCCCATCGGGTCTAGGTCACATCCTCTTTCCCGAATTGGCCGAGTCAGCTCCTAGGTCGCTGCGCTCCCAGGAATCCCGTGACCTGACCTGGCCGTCAAGTCCCTAGCAGGCCTATCTTGCCACTTTGGGCAATGGCAGGCGTAGCCCCCCGGGTCTAGGTCATATCCTCTTTCCCGAATTGGCCAAGTCAGCGCCTAGGGCCTTGCGACCCGGAAAACCTGCGACTTGACCCGGCTGTCTTCTCAGTCTCTGGCAGGAGACCTGCAGGACCCGTGAACCTTTCTGACATTACTTGGCTCTTGTGCAATATCCGGATTACCTTATCCGGGTCCTTCCTGACCAACCCGGCTAACTTAACCGGTTTCCTTCCTCTGATTCGGTTAAGCTTTACCGGATCCTCTCTGGCGTCTTCTCGCACTTTAGCTTGATCAAGTGCCAACCGACTCTCACGAGAGATCCGGCCCAAGTGACCCGGCTATATGTTGATCCGGCTAGCTCTTTGCAACACTTAACACCACATCTTTGCCCTACCCGGGGGCAGCCCCCCGACAGTAGTCCCCGAAGCTGGTGCGGTTCTACAGCCTCGGCTGAAGAGCCGTAGCAGGTTAAAAATAAACATCACTAACCGAATCACATATTATACCATCTTGTCTCAGGATTTCCCGGGACACTTGGCAGTGAATCTCTGCGCAAAGCCCCATAATCCGGATCTCTGATCTGACATGCCACTGACAGCACATCATCCGGATTCTCCGGGTACTTGAGTGCATTTGACCAAACGACCGCGTCTTCTCGTTTTCTCCGTTGACCGGCACACAGGATCCGTGCAACTGCTTCCAATTCTATGGCCCAACATGTGTTTGGAACACACGGCCACAAAGGTGGCCACAGAGTTCCAGGGTGCAGTTACCGTGCGACGCTCCGAAAACCGCGCAGTGGTGCGCCCGTTACCGCTGGGCGCTATAAATATGGGAGCGGGGATTTTTCTCTTCTTCTTCCTCACATCTCCCACTCCACGAACACCATCTGCGCCGCCGTCATCGCCACAATCTCGCCCTTCAAAACTCGCCGCGCCGGAGACATTCAACGCACCGGAGGAAAACGACCGGGGCCGCGCACCGTGCCCAGCGCCGCCGTTTCTTCATCGAGCTTCTTCCCCGTCGCGTCATCACCGTGAGTTTTCTTTTTCTCCGGCCATGGCGAACTCGAGGAGTTCATATCCCACGGGAAACTCGCATTTGTTTCTTGTAGATTTATCCGCATATTAGTCCGTCGCCAAGCCTCAGTGCATCTAGTAGATCTCCTGTCTAGATTTTGCACTACACTGCCCTAGTTTTGTTTGCCACCGTATGAGCAGTTCAACCATATTTTTACTCTTGATTTCCTTTCTTTTTTACTGCTGCAGTAGATCTTGTGTAACCCTAGACTTTTGCGGAAGGTGTTTGTGATTGCCACCCGAATCACCTTCTCTGCTGAATCCGGCTAGTTTCATCCGGGATAATATTAGCCGAATCACTCTAGATCTGGTTCGATTATACCATTATCCGATTCATTTTGACTCGGCGCTATCCGACCTCTTGCAGGATTGATCCGGATATGGCGAAGCTTCCTCCCGGCAGATGGGAGGGTTCTGATGTGACCAAGGACGATCTGGAATGGCTATTAAGCACCCGGCGTATAACCTCTCAAGTTATATGCCGCAAACCGGGGAAGGAACTCGCACCGGTTCCCGAACCTGGTGAACGTGTGGTGTTTCTAGCGCATTTTGAGCGCGGATTCGGATTACCGGCGAGTGATTTCTTCCGGGCTTTCCTGGATTTCTTTGGCCTACAGCCTCATCACCTCCCGGCTAATGCCTTCGTCTCTCTATCGGCCTTTAGTTCCTTTTGCGAGGGCTATCTCGGTCTCTGGCCGACCGTCGACATATGGGCAAAGTATTTCCACCTCCGCAAACATACTATTCCAGGCACTAAGCCGAAGCTGATGACTGCTTGCGGTCCGGTTAGCATCACGCCAAGGCAGGGATCCATCTTTCCCCGTATCACTGGCCTAGACACTGTCAGGAAGTGGCAAAGGTCTTTCCTTTATGTGAAGAGTGCAGAAGGCCATGATGCCCTTAATCTGCCCGAGTTCCAGATCGAGCCACCCACAGCCGAGTTGAACTTCGGGTATAATCCGGCTGAAACTATTGTAGAGCTTCAGACTGTACATGAAACTCTGGAGGACTTTCTGAAGAAGGGCCTGGCCTCGGATGATCTGCTCCGGACCTTCATCGGTCGCCGGGTCTGCCCTCTTCAAAGACGTGAACACAAGATATGCCACATGGGTGGTCTGCTAGATCCTACCCGGATCAGCAGGCATGACCTTAGCAAAGTCTCCATCAGGCGACGGGTAAACGCCATTGCCGCCACCGAGATGTCGGATAAATGGCGGTGGGGCGTAAAGCCGTTTTACCGAGAGCGCCTTCCACCACAGGTTAGTTCACCATTTTCCGAATCTAACCATATTTCATCAAAATGGCATCGGCCTAATCCGGATTTGCCCTGACTTTTCTGTAGCTGTTTGATCGCCAACTTATCGAAGATGGAGACCTCTCCACCAAAGAATGGGGACCGGATCTCAGCCCGCCGCGCGAGGACGAAGAAGATCCGGATACGGATGATTATCTGCCTATCCCGCGCGCCAAGCCAGTCCGCAAGGGTAAGCAATCAACTATTCACAACATCTCCGACGAGGAAGATGATGATTGCAGGATCTTAGATCCCATCGACGCCATTCCGATTTCATGGTCACCACCTTGTGTTCCAGCCAAACAAGATGCTGAAGGGACATCTCGGAAACGCACTGACGCGCCCGGATCTGATTCCCCTAAAGCCAAGAGAATAAAGAAGTCTGGCTCCAAGTTGAATCGCGTCAAGCCGATGCCTACCACCAAGGGGTAATACTGACTTAACTTCATTTGCTTTCTTCCTCTGTTAACCGAGTCATATCTATCCGAGTTAACTGTTTGCTTTGCTTTATGCAGTGATGTCCTCATCACCGCGCAGACTCATTCATCCATCTCTTCTCCCATTCCTCCACTGGATACGGCCATGGAAACCCAGTCTCCTGATCGAACTGCCACCTCACCAATGCGTGTCACAACTGCCAATATTCCTCAGCCGACTCCCATTTCAGAGCCGGTTATTGACTTGGAGAGTGAGGAAACCTCGGCTCCAATCCGAGATTCAAGTTGGCCACGCCCTCTCAAGGAGCTGGAGAAGGAAAAGGCCAAGACATCGGCTACGTCCTTGCCTAAGCCGGATCCTCGCCCTACTCCCGCAGCGCAAACCCTGCTGAACCAAGAACAGCAGAAGAAGAAAAAGCAGAAGCAGCAACAGCAACAACAAACTTCCGAGAAGCCACAGAAACCGCAACATCAGAGACAGACCCCGGGTGCATCACCTCCACCCCAGCCGACTCAAATTGCCTCTGGCCCAACTTCTGCCACCTCGGACAAGCAGGTGGTTGCTAGCAAGAACACTTCTGGTACTCCATCAGTGATTCGATTCGGCCAGGCCCTGTCGAATCCGCGCCCTCCGAGCAGCGATAAGCTCGAGTCCGCCAAGCAATTCATTGAAGCTTGGAATGATGCTGACCTTGCCAAAGACTTCTCTACTTCAGCGCCACATCCGGCTGGGCCTAGTCGGATGTTTCAATCATTACACTCTGTACAGACCTCGGTCACTGAAGCTAACCGGGTGTTTGAGGTAAATTTTTCCGAATCTTGCTTTTATTTCAACATGATCAAACAGTACTATACCCAGTCCCCGAGATTCGGGTCGAACGACTGATACTCCTCCGAGTAAGAAAGTCATTCGGCTTGAATCTCTAAAAAACTTATCATGAATGTTGCCTAACCGAGGACACCGTGGGACTTCCAGTCCCCGAGTCTCTTTTCCAACTGATTCGGTTAATCTCGGGCCAGTCCCCGAGATTCTTTTGACGCCATTTGCCTGTTTTCTTTCAGGAAACCATGACCGCTCGCGGCAAGCTCTTTAAGCAGCTCGCCCATCAGCACAGAAGCTCCAAACTTCCTTCGATGGGCTCTGTCTTGAAATGGACAAGAAAGAAGAAGAGCACAAGCGCGCTTTATCCGAGGAAAAATCAGAGTGACTCGGCTCCAGCGAGAGCTTGACCGAGTTGAAAAAGTGAAGAACAAGGTTAAAGGAGAGCGGGATACGCTGAAGCGTGAAAAAGACACAATCCAGAAGGAGCGGGATACTTTCAAAGCCGGACTTGCGGAGCGGGCCAAACTGGACAAGCAAATTCAAACGAACATTGCCGAATCTGAAGCCGAAGTCAAAGCGGCTAAAGAAGAACTGAGTGCTCACAAAGCGGCCAGTGCGAAATGGCTTGCTGCACTTGCTAGCCTTAATGATGACATGGATCGTAAGTTCACCGAATCTCCTCTTTTCTTTCTGCTCTTAACCAATACATATGCTTGTGTTCCTTCTCGCTGAACTCAGTATTAGCTTATTTGTTTGTAGGAGAGTTTACCAGCATCCGGCTTCAAGCCGCCAAGGCTGTGAGAAACGCCCGAGCTGAGAGAGCTAAATTAACCGAGGCTCCCCTACCAGAGACATGGGACATCGAAGATCATATTACAGCACTTAAGGCTCGGATTGCTCCTTTGAAGGATTCCCATATTGGTCTGCTCAATGCAAGTCTCAAGGCTCACCGAATCTTGTTTCCTGAAGCGCGGCAAGTTGTGCCTGTGGAGGAGCTGATCCGAGACCTGGATCAAGCAATGACCCGGTTACAGCAGTGGAGGTCTTCGTCCGCCCGCGCTGGTGCTGACGCAGCTTTGCTATTCATCATGTCCTGGTATGAGCTAATTGATCTTGCCAAAGTGCGCTCATTTCGCGAGGGTTCTCCGTGGGCTACAGACCCTACCCGGATCAAGATCCGTGAAGAAGCCGCCAACTTCATGGCCGAATTTGCACGCACCAAGCATCTTGATCTGGAGGCTCCGGAAGAAGAAGAATCGGACGACGCCTCCGCTGAAGAATACGCCGATTCTGAGGGCGAGTCTGATGATTCGGCTAACTCTGCCGAACACGCTCCTATCAAGATCCCAGCTTCTGACTCGGCTAAGAATACCGAAGCAACTCCGGCCCAGACTTCGGAGATACCAGCAACTGATTCGGCAGAGATTACTAAACAAGCTTCAGCTGATCCGGATACCTCCGAATCTGCCCAGCCTTCAAGCTCTCCACGCAAGGTTACCCCTGAAGTTCCTCCATCTGAGCCCATCCTTGCAACCGAGCCCCCTGCAACCGAATCTACTCCAACCGAAGCTCCTGTAACCGAGGCTCGCGCGCCCGAGGTTCCTTCAACCAAAGCTCCTGCCACCGAACCTGCTACAACCGAGTCTGCTGCTTCCTGAAGTAACTTAGTGAAAAAACGTTAAATCCCCGGTATGCCGGGAGCAGATGTAATAGACTATTTTAAGTTCTTTCGAGACTACTTTAAATTTGCTTAACATGATCCGGACGAGGTTTATGTTGGATCATTTTAAACCGAGTCCCCGAGTCTGTTTTCTTGTTTACTATTTTTGCCGAATCTCTGCTCTTGTCTACCTTTTAGGTGTTTGACAGTCGAGTCACAAGATAGGAATCATAGCATACAATACTTGAAACATGCGAGTTGTGGTTTAGAATCATTCAACATAAACGAAAAATAAATAACAGGGGTTAGTAAACGACATGTGCCGAATCGGTTTTGGACCGAGTCCCCGAGTCCATTTTCATGTTTCCCACATTCCTCATCTCTGCTCTTGACTACCATTTTGGTGTTTGTCAGTCGAGTCACGAGATCAACAACACAACATACATTACTTGAATTTTGGGACGAGGTTCAAAGCAATTCGGCACACGAACGGTATGGACAAAACAGTAAAAAACACATGCATGAGTACGAAGCAGTCCCCGAGTCCAGACTCGGATTGCTGCAATTTCATTTATGATAAACTGAAATACATACATTGCGCCCCTTAGGAGTAAAAGGGTCGAAGCAGAGCTACATTCCAGGTCTCTTAGTTTCTTGTCCGGGTCTATCCAGGCCATCCTTCCTTGGTTCCTGTGCATCTACAAGGTAGTACGAGTCATTGTGCATAGCCCTGCTCACAATGAAAGGTCCCTCCCATGGAGGTGACAACTTGTGTCGGCCTTTGCTGCGCTGCACCAGCCTTAGCACAAGATCACCCTCATGAAACACTCGAGGGCTGATCTTTCGACTATGATATCGTCGGAGATTCTGCTGGTATATTGCTGTCCGAGATAGAGCCAATTCTCTTGCTTCCTCTAGCAGATCCACTGCATCTTCCCGAGCCTCTTTTGCCTCGGTTTCAGTATACATTGCCACCCTTGGTGCATCATGTTCTATGTCTGTGGGTAGCACAGCTTCTGCCCCATAAACCAGAAAAAATGGCGTATAGCCAGTTGACCGATTCGGCGTGGTCCTTAGACCCCACAGTACTGATGGTATCTCGTCTATCCAGCATCCCGGAGTTTTCAGCAATGGTTCAATGAGACGAGCCTTGATGCCGGCCAACACCAGGGCATTTGATCTTTCCACTTGCCCATTAGACTCCGGATGTGCCACCGAGGCTATATCTAGCCGGATTCCCTTATTCATGCAAACCGAGCAAACTCTCCGACAGCAAAGTTTGTGCCGTTATCCGAGATGATGCTATGAGGGTATCCGTATCTCAAAATAATTTCTTTCAGAAAGTTACAGCCGAACGACCATCTACTTCCGGATTGGTTTCACCTCTATCCACTTGGTGAATTATCCACCATCACCAGCATATGTGTCATGTTACCCCTAGCCGGCTTGAAATCTCCCACCATATCTAAACACCACACAGCAAACGGCCAAGTGATAGGAATTGTTTTGAGCGCGATGCGGGTAAGTGTGTCTGCTTGGCAAACCTTTGGCATCCTTCACATTTTCGGACTATGTCCTCTGCATCCGCGTGAGCAGTGGGCCAGTAAAATCCATGCCGGAACACTTAGCCACCAGGGCTCTTGTACTGCAATGATGTCCACATTCACCCTGATGTATCTCAAGGAGCATCTCCTTGCCCTCGGCTGGCTCCACACAACGCTGTAGCACCTCGGTTGCACTCCTCTTGTATAACTCCTTGTTGATGATGGTGTAAGCCTTGGACCTCCTCTGCACTCGCCTAGCTTCGGTTTCATCATTTGGCAAACTCCCCTCCGACATGAACTTCATGATTTCTTCAGCCCATTCCGGTACTGGATGCAAAGGGAATAAGTGCTCATCTACTTCCACTGGTTCGGCCGCCATTATTTCTTCTATCAGCTTCTGCCCATTCCCTAAGATTCGGTTATCACCACCTTCTCTGCTCCTCTTTCCTAAGATCCGGTTAGCAGTCCCCGGGTCTCGCCATGCAGTCCCCGGGTCTTCCCCAATGTACTCGACATCAACATTCATAGGGACAGCCTCAGATTCTTGCTTTGGGATAAAAATTGACTCGGAATCAGGCGAAGGTTTGATTGAAGGGACCCTTAGGTGATTCAAGGATATCCGGGTGGAATTGCATCCCTAGACGACCCGAGTTTTGACAGGACATCAGCAGCTTCGTTCTCCAACCGAGGTATGTGCTTGTACTCGCAGCCTTCAAAAAATCCTGAAATTTTCTGGACATGAAACCGATACAGTGCCATATTGGCATCAAGAGCATCCCAATTTCCAGAAGATTGCTGCACAACTAAATCCGAATCACCAAAACATTCTATTCGGCGGATGCCGATGTCCCTGCCACATTAAGCCCATGGATCAGTGCCTCATACGGCCACATTGTTTGATGCTGAGAAATGAATCTGCAACACATATCGCAATTGATCTTGCTTCGGTGACGTGAGTACCACCCCAGCACCTAATCCGATTTTGGTTTTGGAGCCATCAAAGTGCAACTTCCAGTAATTGTAATCCGGCTTGGGTGGTCATACTGCATCTCGGCCCAGTCACAAAGGAAATCTGGTAAAGCCTGAGACTTGATAGCATCCCTTCTCTCATAATGCGGGGTGTAAGGAGATACTTCTATTGCCCACTTGGCAACCCCCAGTCGCATCTTTGCACCCAATGATTCCGCGATTGGAGCTTCACATACCACGGTAATCGGGTGTTCTTGGAAATAATGTTTCAACTTTTTGGCCGCCAGGTATACACCGTATGTCATCTTCTGGTAGTGAGGATAATTTTGCTTTGAGGTTGAGATCACCTCACTTAAATAGTACACCGGTCTCTGCACATTTACCCTCCTCTTCTCGCTCTACCACTATGACCACACTTACGACCCGGTTAGTGGCCGCAATGTAAAGTAGCATTGGCTCATTCGGCAAAGGTGACGCCAGAATTGGTGCAGTGGACAACATCTTTTTTAATTCGTTGAAAGCCGAATCTGCCTGCGGGGTCCACGTGAACCCGGTGCTCTTTTTCATCAATGATACAAGGGCAAGGCTTTTTCTCCTAGCCGACTCACAAACCGACTCAACGAGGCTAAACACCCTGTGAATTTTTGTACATCTTTTAGACATTAGGCAATTTCATTCTTTCTATGGCTCGGATTTAGCCGGATTCACCTCAATACCTCGGCTCGATACAAGGAAACCGAGCAACTTTCCAGCCGGGACACCAAAGGTGCATTTATCCGGATTCAATTTCAACCGATATTTTCTCAAGTTCACAAATGTTTCCTCGAGATCCTCGAGGAGAGTGTGTTTTTCTTTAGTTTTGATGACGATATCATCGACATACACCTGCACATTTTGCCCATTTGGGAGTGTAAGCATTTCTGCATACATCTCTGATAAGTTGCACCGGCATTTCTCAAACCGAAACACATGACACGATAGCAATACGCCCCGTACGGGGTAATAAAAGCAGTCTTTATTTGATCTTTAGGGTTCAGTGGTATCTGGTGAAAACCAGAGTACGCATCAATAAAAGACAACAACTCACACCCGCAGTAGAATCGATCACTTGATCAATCCGAGGTAAAGGAAATGGATCCTTCGGGCACGCCTTGTTTAGGTTGGTGAAATCGATGCACATGCGCCACACCTTGACCACCGCTGGTTCGTCCTTCTTCTTCTCTACCAGAACCGGATTGGATATCCAGTCTGGATGCAACACCTCCATAATGAATCCGGCTGCAAGCAACTTAGCCAGCTCATCCAGCACCACTTTTCTTCGATCATCTGAGAGACGCCGAGTCGGTTGCCTCACCGGTTTTACATCCGGCCTGACAAATAAAGAGTGCTCTGCCAACTCCCTCGGAACACCAGGCAGGTCCTTAGCCGACCATGCAAAGATATCCCGATTCTCACGGAGGAAGTGACAGAGCGCGCTTTCCTATTTCTCATCCAGCCCGGCACCAATGATGGCCATGCGCTCCGGGTTCTCCGGGTCAATGGGGATCTTCTTTGTCTCCTTGGGCATCTCAAATGTTGCACCTCCATCCGGATTGGTCATAGCCAGCACACCGAGCTGAGCTGACTTCGCCATTGCCACCACCTCATGCATCTTGCTCTTCTCAGCTTGGATCACCAATGATTCGGCTAAGGTGGAACCGATCGTGGCACACTGTATGGCCTTTTTAATCTCCCGCAACAGTGATAATACCATTCGGGCCTGGCATCTTTATCTTGAGGTAGGCCACATGGGTGGATATCATGAACTTGGCTAACGCAGGCCGGCCAAGTAGAGCATGGTATGGGCTCTCCAAATCTACCACCTCGAACTCGAGACTTTCAAGCCGGTGATTGTCCTTGGTACCAAACAGCACATCTACCCAGATCTTACCCATTGGGGAACAAGACACCCCGGGTACTATACCATGGAAGGTACAACTGCTCTGCTGCAACTGATTCGGCGAAATACCCAACTTGACCATTGTGTCCCGATACATGATGTTTATGGCACTGCCATTGTCAATCAAGACTCGGCTAAACCTCACGTTAAGCTTGGGTCCACCAAAGTCGGATCCACCACTAGTGCATAGTTTCCTGGACTTGGCATAATTCTGGGGTTATCAGCCCTGCTCCAAGTGATCTCCTGCTCGGACCAATTCAGGTATTTTGGGACTGCTGGTATGACTGCATTCACCTCCTTCGCCCTTCGCAGCTGACTTTTCTTGTCAGTTGGCTCGGTCACAAAAACCACATAACTTTGATGAGCCTCCTTGTACTCATTACCGGGGTATCCACCTTGCCGACTCGGACCAGCACCATTGTCATTGCCTCCCATGTTTACCAGGTTAACCGGCTTTGTGGCTGCCGGTCTTGGAGCTCCTGCGTTCACCGGGATTGGGCTCCGGTTAAAGGCATATTCGGCCTGAAATTCGGTCTAGGCACCTCTCTGAGGTGGTCCTCTCTGACCCTCCGCCTGAATGCGATGATGCCAGCTACAATTCCGAGTTGAATGATTGGCCGGCTTGCGTGGGTCTGTTGTGTGATAACAGCAAGGCCCGTCCAATCTTGCCTCAAAGGTTAGAGGAGGACTCGATCCATCCCACACCTTCTTTGGCCAGGCACCTTGATTCGGCCTCCAAGCTGGACCCTCAGTCTTTTGTCTCTGACCATCTCCTGCTCCAGGATGGTCCATATTCACTGCAGCCACCTGATCTGAACCGTATCTATAATCCGGATCTCTTCTTTTGTAACCGAATTCATGTCGGTCATTGGGCCTCAATGGTCCTACTCGGTTATTAACCGGTTGCCTCCTGCTTGTTCCCACTGCATCCAATGCGGGCTGTGTCGGATCACCAGAGCATACGTATCTGCTATCCGGATCGTTTCCGCCAGTGTCTTGGGCATATCCCTCTGGAGCTTCTGCCAGAGCGGGGTGCCATGTCGGCAACCCTGCGCAAACCAAGAAATCGCCTGCTCCTCCACGACACCTTCGCAAGAGTTGCGAATGTTGCTCCACCGAGTTAAGAATTCTCGGTCTGTTTCCCGTTCTTCCTGCTTGCACGCAGCCAGGAGCTGAGGTCGGTTAGGCCTCTTGTAGGTGCTGGAGAAATTACTGTAAAATGCCTCCTCCAAGTCCATCCAAGAGTTGATACTACCCGGCGGTAAGTTATTCAGCCAAATCCGGGCTGGCCCTTCCAACATGTGCGGGAGATACCGGACCGCCCATCGGCGATTGCCCCCCGCAATGTGCACTGACGATACATAGTCTATCAGCCAATCTGTGGCTTTGTGTTGCCATTATGGCTTTGTGCTTCGGCCAAGCTGAAATAACGGCACACTCGGCTCGTTCATGATCCGAGGTCCAAAACATGGAGGACCCGGTGGGCCTTGCTCTTCTAGCTTCTCGGACTGGTAAATTCTATCCAACTTGAGACGCTGATCATCGGATCCAATGCCCGAGGTCCCAGTCTTGATGCAAGTGCATTATCATACGTCTGGTATCCGGCTCGCGCCATAGCCGAATTTCCGTCATCATAGCGGTAACCCGCCTGGCCACCACCTTGCTGTTGCGCTCGCACAATCACTTGCTGCCCAGGAGGACGAGGTGGTTGACCTCGGCCAGCCGAATTGCCCCTTCCAGCTCCCGGGTAACCTCGTCCACCACTGTTTCTACTTTGGCCACCTCTTCCTTGAGCGGCTAGCTGCTTGCCGGCATACTCAGCATCATAGGTCTGCAGCTGCTTGCTCTTACCCGAGTTCACGCTCTGGGCCCGGTCAACTCCGACGTGCGGGATGACGCCTGCCCCTTGGATCTCTGGCTAACAGCCTTAACCGACACTACTACCCGAGAAACACCTGCATCCGGATTAGCTTTCCGGTAAGCCTCATTCTGCCGGTTACACACATCTACTAGCTCATTGACTCTCTCTGCCTGCTTCGCCAAGCGTCCCCGGTTAGTGCTCAACTCGGCTCGCGCTGCCGCTGCAGCCCTAAGATTCTTAGCCGGGGAGCTATACACCGGCTTGCCTGTGCCAGATCTATGACTAGTAGCCTTACTGAGCTCGATCCTGCAGCTCTAGCTAACTCGTCATTGAGGTCCTTACCCCGGTTACGCAACTCGGCTTTCTTGCGTGAGCGATGCACTACAGGAGTAAAGCCATCGGTGATACCATTGGCAGCATTGTACTCTCTCATATCTCTATCAAAGGCTTGCCTAGACTCCACCACTAACCGGGCTTCTTTTTGCAACCTCAGGCGCTCTGCCTCTAGCTGAGCTACAGTGAGCTCTACATGCCCCAGGTGCCACTGGCCGAGATAACTTCTCCAGGACATCCTCTAAGGGAGCCTCCCTACTTGACATGCCAAGCGGGCCAACCGGATCTGGTTCTCCTTTGGGAACTTGCTGTCCGAGTCGGCTTGTCAACCGGATCAACTGGCGTGGCCAGCTCCTCGGGCATGCTTTGCTGGCATCTCCTTTGCCAGCCGCGCACTGGTTCCAACCACCATTACCTCCACGCTACTCCCGGGGCGAGCGCTACGCCGTCCGAGAGCTGCGCGGAAAGAGGGAGGATCCTCAGCCACGAGCACCTGCGCCGGGTACTCGCGGACAGGCTCGGTGGCGACGTAGGTGACGAAGCTGCCGAGCGTCATGAGGAAGCCGTCAGCGGGGAAGGGCTTGTTGGCGAAGCACCCCGCGTTGTCGCTGATGAAGTTGAACTCGCCGATCTTGCAAACGAGCCCAGAGAGGACCCGCTCGCCGGAGCCAGCGACGGTGCCCGTCCGGGAAACCCCAGCCAAACGCCACTGCTGCCCCACGGTGGGCGCCAACTGTCGTGGTGGTGTCACGGCAGATGCCATAGGATGGCTTAAGTTGTGGGCTCGCTAGGACGTTGGGGGATCCGGGGAGGGTTTGCGCGCTCACGAAGCACGCATGGAGAACAACCAAGAACTCGCAAGAACAAACAAGAACAAGCAGAACCAAGAAGAAGCAAAGAACACCACGATGTACCCTGCTTCGGGGCCCTCTTGTGGAGGTAACACCCCTACTGCAGCACTAGCCTACTCTCTTTATATCTCAAGTGTTACAAGTACAGAGTGCTCCTTGAGCTGTATGAAGAACAATGGTGAGCTCTAGGAAGAAGATGGAGCTTGGGGAAATACTGCCTCTCTCTCGCCGTTGTCCCTCCCGTCCCTCTCACTGGAGGATGTGTAGCTTACTTATACACTAACCGAATTACCATTTTGCCCCTGGCTGGAAGTGATAATGGCATGGACAAGAGGAACAGGACAAGCCTCTGCCCCCTGTCAATCCAACGGCCGGACTGTCAGGCCTATCTTGCCCTTTGGGCAATGGCAGCTGTAGCCCATCGGGTCTAGGTCACATCCTCTTTCCCGAATTGGCCGAGTCAGCTCCTAGGTCGCTGCGCTCCCAGGAATCCCGTGACCTGACCTGGCCGTCAAGTCCCTAGCAGGCCTATCTTGCCACTTTGGGCAATGGCAGCGTAGCCCCCCGGGTCTAGGTCATATCCTCTTTCCCGAATTGGCCAAGTCAGCGCCTAGGGCCTTGCGACCCGGAAAACCTGCGACTTGACCCGGCTGTCTTCTCAGCCTCTGGCAGGAGACCTGCAGGACCCGTGAACCTTTCTGACATTACTTGGCCCTTGTGCAATATCCGGATTACCTTATCCGGGTCCTTCCTGACCAACCCGGCTAACTTAACCGGTTTCCTTCCTCTGATTCGGTTAAGCTTTACCGGATCCTCTCTGGCGTCTTCTCGCACTTTAGCTTGATCAAGTGCCAACCGACTCTCACGAGAGATCCGGCCCAAGTGACCCGGCTATATGTTGATCCGGCTAGCTCTTTGCAACACTTAACACCACATCTTTGCCCTACCCGGGGCAGCCCCCCGACAGCTGTTGCCGGCACTGTCCGCCTTGTATTCGCACATCTTCAATGGGCGATGGCGGAGAGGCATGATTTTCCTTGACAACCAGCAGATGACGGTGTCGACTCCGTCAAGCCGCGGAGCTTCCATCGTCTTGGTTAGGAACTCGATCCGCCTAACAGCAAGGCGGAGATCATAGGGCAAGCTGCCAAGCGGTTACCTTCTCTGTCCAGCAGGCCTTGTGTGTTGGCGGACCATTGACGAAAGGAGGAACCCCCACCATGTTGCCGGGTGTCGGGATTCCTTGCAGTAAAAGAAAGCGCTGGTCCAATTCTTCACCGACTCAATGTACGGGATCTTTGGATACCAGTCACTATGGCGGCAGTTGAAAGTAACGCTGCCACAAGTTGCCAGCTGGCCGGCTGCTACGGTTTGCCGTCGGCACAAGAAGCTACTTGAAAAGCTCTAAGGAGGCGGCTGTAATACCCCAAGGTTTAGAGAGTCGAAAGGGTAGAAATATAATATGTGCATTTGCATAGCATGCATCTGAAAATGCGGGTAATTTTGGCGCGTTTAAGAAAAGAGACAAAGGGATCGATTTCTTTCCTCGACTCGATGAATTAGGAGCTAGATCATCCTGTTGAGTGCTATAAACTTCGACGTGATCTTTGAAAACAATTAATTAGAAACTAGGATCATGTGTCGAGGCATTCCAGAAATTGGACATGACCTTTCCTATTCATCGACACTTCTGATCACAGTTTCAAACACGACAAGGTATAATTCAATTTAACAAAATACACAAGCATATTTCATCTATATGATCATCTCAATTCACACATACATGATCATATAATAAAATCCAAATACAACATGTCCTAATTTCAATTTTATCTCATCTCATCATTTCAACACATCTCAAATACAAATTCCAGAGTTTGAATGTCCAAGTCGAATTAATTACAACAATTGGAATTGGGCATTCCACACTTTACCAAATGAACTTAAATGAATATTACAACATAATTGAATAATTACATATCCCATCCAACGAGAAAGGAAATTACACAAGAATAAAAGAAATTCCTAAACTAAATATTAAACTTGATCTTCACTCCATTTTTGGTCTTCTCAACTTATCTTGATCTTCTTATCTCCCAAGTCTTATTCTTGATTCCTGCATCTAAGAAGGACAGAAATAAAGGAATTAAGCAAGTATATGTTCTTCTCAACTTCTCTAGAAATTGTGAAATTCAAAAGTTTTGTGCTATGTAAAAGAAGATGGTAGCAAGGCTGATCACCTTGTGAACAAATTCTTTTTACATACAGAAGCAATTGGAGATCATCTAAAAATGAACCATGTGAAATCCAAAGGCCTTGTCTATAAAGAAATATTTGGTAACAAGCCTTGCAACCTTGTTATCTTATTCCTTTTGTATGCATAAAGCAATTGAGTATCACCTAAATAAATAAAAACCAAAACAAAAGAAAGGTTTCTTCTAATTAAAATGGTTGCCTTCACCACAAGGGTGAGGCAACTTTGTGTTGGAATTCGACTACTGGATACTAGGAACTTGTCCTAATACCCAAGTGGTGATTAGAGGGAATTATATCTAAGGCAGCAATGGATCATGGATCAACTTTGGATCATTTGGATCATCTAGAGGCAAATAGGCAGCAAGGAAAAGAAGGCTACATTGATCCATTTGAGCAAGCAACAAAGGCAACAGGGGGCAAAGGCAAATATAATTGATCCAATTATCTTTAGTCTACAAGGCAACATTTTGTTTCCCTCTAATCTAGTCAAATTCCTATTAAAGAAAAGCCCACAATTAAATTATCTCTATTGGTATTAAGAACCATAAGAACAAAGCCACATGGAATTTAAATTTTCTCCAATGGTATTAATTACCAAGGAAAAAAAATAAGCCAATTGAGAACCCACAGATCTGAAATTGTAAAGCCCACATATCACCACCCATAACTTGTAAAGCCACTAATATTTCACAAGCCCTCATAGGAGAATCAGCCCACAAGTCCATCTAGTGACAATTACCACTTGTCTTGCTCAAGAATAAATCCACAAGGAGATAAACCAAGCTTGGGATGGATAAGCTTGCCACATAGAGAGTTATCCACAAGCAAAATATCTCACATTACTTGAACCCTAAGGAATGCCCAAGCATGAGAGCTTGACAACCAAGCACCTTACTCACCAATGCAAATGAGGAGTCACCTAGTTGTGTGTCACCACCACAACAACCAGCCAGTAGTTTATAACAACACCACAACCATCGCAAATTCATTTGCCACAAAGACATTTTCAAGAAGCAGCCAGCAGCACACACACAATTCACAGCAACCACAACTCACACATTATACAACCATCAGCACACCCATTTCTATTTGTTTCTTCCACAAGAACAAGCACAACCAAGCACTACTCATGGAGATCACCTAATCCATTCACCACAAGCCATTTCAGCTAGCAATTAAACTCTAGGAAAAGTCAAGTAGCAAGGAGGAGACGGTAGAACCACAAGAAGCAGCAAGGAGGAGACGGTTGAACCTTGGAGCAAGATCAGAGCTCTTCCATAGCTCTAGCTGCTCTACAACAGAGGTTGATTCATAAGTGCTAGTGAGAGGCTAAGCAGGTTCTGTAAATGACAGAATCATGCTAGAGTGTTCATTTTAGCATCTGTTCTTAACAGAGCCTTGCACTGCAAGTAGGGTGCTATAGGAAAATAAATTGCACCACAGAGAACTTCTGTTTTGTGCAAGAAATAGGACAGAGAGATGAAAGGGAGTGAAGTTGTGTTTAGCATTTGTTTGAGCATTGGAGGCAAGGGAAAAGGCAACAGTGTAGGATCTGTTCTTATTTTGTTTTTTAACAAAGCATCACACAAGCCAGTGACCAGCAGAGCTGGATTAGCTGAGCTATGCACATCCTTACACATGGAAGAAGCACAGGAAAAACATAAAAAGCATCTCTAAACAGAAAGCCCTGTGTAACTCTACAAGGAGGCATCACAGCAAGCAAAACATGTTTAAATCATGCTAAAATAAGATATCATCACAGCTAGTACAAGTTCTAGCGCAGAATTAATTTTCTAAAGTCAAATTCATCATCTGTGAGCAAGAAATGCTCTCCACAGTAAATTCAGAGGCAGTGGGAAGATCTACACATGCTAGATCTACACCATTCACCTCTACTGTGTGCACATAGAGGAGGCAGTGCACAAATTCGAGTAATTCATCATCAAATCATCTTCTGCACATCACGAACCTAGCCAGGGTTTGAGCAATAGTTCAAATCAGGGCCACGAGCTACTAGAAGAGGGTCGAGAGATAGTAGAGAGCAGAGGAAGAAGGAACTCACCGTGCGTCCATGGCCGTAGCTCCACGGTGGCGAAGCAGTGCTCGCGCTACCGTTGGAGGGGGCACACGGAAGTCGTGGACCAATACCACCACACCACACGGCGGCACAGGGGGCGAAAGCCCTGCGCCCAGCCATGGCGAGCACGGTGGAACAGGAGGTCGCGGACGACGGCGAACAGCGCGGCAACCGAAACCTTAACCCTAGGGGATTGGGTTTGTGCGCGGCCGCGGGGAAGCGGAGCACGAATCCCTCCGGTGAGGAGGAAGAGCGGAGTGAGGGGAGTCGTTTGCCCCACGCCACGGCGGCGGAGGTGGCCAGAGTTGGCCGAGCAAGGCGGCGACGGTGCAGGCGACACGAAACGCCAGAGGAGGTCGAGCACGGGTTCGACGACGTGAGAGAGAGAGAGAGAAAGAGTGGCTCGGTCGGTTGACCGACCCGAGCCAGGCCTGGCCTTTGACTTGGTTCAACCAAGTTGGACCAGGTGTACTTTTGTAATTTCATGAATTTGAAAAATTCAATCTTTCAAAGTACTCTAAAAAAATTCAAATAAATTCCTAAAAATACTTTAAAATATCTACAAATTTTAGCAGAAAATAAGCTATTTAAATAAAATACTAACAGGAATTTTTTGAAAATTATTTCTTTGATTAAAAATTTAAGATCCTTAAGTGGATTATTCTTTGGAATAATTTCTTAAAATTATTTTCTCAAGAAAAATAATTTGGGAAAATAAATACTAAGTTCAAAATAATATTTGAACTATACCAAGACTATCTGTTATCATCCTAAATCAAAATATTCAAACTTAAATGAATTTCTACTACCAAATTCAAATACACAAAAATCAACTAAAATATGCAACATACTCTACAAAATATGAGGAATTTTTATGTAAGTTTTATTTGAAGTTTTGAAAAACATTTTGTGGATGAAAATTCAAGGATCCTTAAGTGGAAATGACTTGAAATTCTTTTTCGAAAACTATTTTCTTAAAAGAAAAAATATGGGAAAATAAAGTCTTGAAGTTCAATTTAATTGAACTATTTCATCACTTTAAATTTATTCCTCATGAAAATTGTTGTCAAATTCTTTAAATAATAAAAACTCTAAAACACTTGAAAAGTCTTAAGTCCGCAACTTGGGTATTTTGGGGTGACGATGCATCTCATGAATATGCACAATAGCATGTGATAGAGTTCCAGTAGTCCTTATCAGGATTACTTTGCTATTTCCAGAACTCGGGGTTTTATCGCAAACCCTAGAATCCCGAAGAGTTGAACGGCCATTTCTATCACATGCAAGTTCATTCTTGCATATCCTTATTGAACTATTTTATAAAAACTATTTTCAAAAACGTATTATTATCATTCATTGAAAAATAAAACTATTTTCGAATGATGTGAATTGCTATATATATTGTTTGGCTGCAATGGAACCACGGATTGATGTTGTGGTGGAGGTTCCATTGTACGGGGAAAGATATACCTAGGATTAATTACCAATGTCACAGTGATCCTTGCGCCGTATTGAAGCGTTTACCATGAGATCTGCTATGGATGGTAAAAAGTCAGCCGTATCTTCTCTCGTTCACATATCCTCGGCAGGCTATTACCTGGTTTGTGTCCGTTGTGGCGGCCAACGGCGTGGAAGCGCGTGACCTTCCCACCTGACGGGGTGACTGGAAAGAAGCTCGGGAGGGGTGGCGGGATAGCGGTCTTTGTTACCGGCCGCGCCACAATTGGGCGGATATGTTTTGCGAGAGGGCGGTGATTGGCTTTGGACTCACACCTGGCCCCATACCATGGAAGTATGGACGAGTTTGGCCGCTCGGAAAGGCAACAAGGCTGGGTTTCTCTCATGGGTAAAGTTACGCAGCTCTGCGAGTCAACAACAAGAAAATTGTGGCTGTCACATCCGTGTTCCGGAAGGAACTACAGAACACTGTGGGAAAGGCATCCAAGTGATGACTAAAGACCCGTGGAGACTGTGAGCATAGTTTTCAGAAATAAAACTTGACCTTTGAAGAAAGGTTTTCCAAAACTTGCATTATGCCTACGACCGTTGGTCATGGCAGTAGCTAGTGCATCCAAAACAAAAACTCTTTCCTATATTATTGAACTTGCTAAGTAACGCTCGAGTTGCTTACCCTTTCCCCGTTGACCCCCTGCTTAGATTTTGGAGCCATCAGAGGAGTTGCCAATTATCCATCACAACGTTGATGAAGCGATCAACAAGGAGTTAAGTCTACCGTGGAGGTTGAAGAAGACAACGACTACTTAGCGGTGAGCAACAACGACAACCGTGCCAATGGAGCAATGACGACACCAGTGCAAGGGTGCACACGATGACCACATTGCTAATGGAGAAGACAACATCTAATGGACGAAGGAGTACAACCGTGGATAAAGATATTCCAGATGGAATAGAATAGGGCTGTGACAACAGCAGTAGTGGATCAGGAATTAGGGTTAGAGCTGATATTCAGATTAGTACTACGATTTTGGATCTTTCTGTATTTCATTTGCAAGGAACTTGCTTCAATATAAAGGAGGGTCTCAAGATTTTGTATTGAATAGTGTTGTAATCCTATAGTGTTACCTTGGACCGGCTATGTTTCTGTTGTACTACTCTGAGGGATGTAATATTTGCGGAGAGGTCCTTCCGTGCGTGTTACATCAACGACTTGTACACTACAACATGCAGTGGTGTGCTGCGTCACCGCAGCGGCTATGCCTAAGTAGCCCTCGCACAGGCGCCTGGAAGCCGGCTAGCACTAGAATACTATTTGGCGCCATGTTGTGTGGTTGCGGGCCATAGTATTTTAGCACGGCTAGAAAGAAGACGGAGAGCGGCAAGGTCATACCGCGCGGGAAGTGTGACGCCAAGAAGACACGTTTCGCCATCTTGGGGGTCGGGGACGGCTTCATCGCCTGGTGCCCGCCAAGAACACACCGTCCTTGGCGGCACAAAGCCGCTTTCCTCCAGCTCTTCGAGGTATTCCGTCGTTATGCACGACGGCAGCCAATACCGGGAGCCCAGCTCCGCCACCTCCTCCTCCTCGATGGTCGTCTCACCGGTGGGAACCTCCGGGTCCGCCGCAAGCTCGGCGTCCGTCGTCACCATGGATGGCAAGGGGAAGGTAGGGGTCGCAGCCATTGCTGGTGCTGCCGGTGTCGGAGAGGAAGAAGCCGCCGGTGCGGTGCCCGTTGAAGTCACCATCGCCGCCGCCGACACAGATCTAGATCCGGCTGGGGCCGTCGAAGCCAATGCTGGAGTCGCCGCCGCC
>CAMZMU010000047.1:58107959-58146632 GCA_947311845.1 Poa pratensis | reverse complement strand
GGACCACGGGAAGCCTTTAGGGCATACTCTGGATACCTTTCATATTCTCACGCATTGTAACCCGATAAAGGCTATTGCCATTATAGTGAGTTATAGCAGCACGTAGGGTCTCGCCACCGCAGCGAGATCCGAAGCTCGTAAATTGCCTTGTTCGATCCCGACCTCGACGACGTCCACTTCTACCCCACGATTCACCCTCGGCTAGCAGGACCCCGTCCCCTATCCAAGATGCCGATACGACGACAGTTGACGCCCACCGTGGGCTTAAGGATCAGGCGTCACGTTCTAGGCGGGAATACTTGGCGGCATCGGCGATACCATCGCCGTCGGCCGCGCCCCGCGATTCAGCAACATCGGCTACGTTCAAGACGACGGAAACTACGTTCCGGCAAGGGACGGGCTCATCGCCTACACCTTGTCCCAATCGGCGATATCGAGCTCTTCATCGGCTTCACCCCGAGGCCATGGGTTTCTCGAAAACCCACCGTTTTCGGGCCCACCCGCCACCCGGAGCATGACTACTCGACAGACGGATCTGAGTCCGCCTTCTCCCAGGAGTCGGCAGACTCTGATCTGCAGTTTGTCGGCATGACAGGACTGGGATCCGACTCCCAGCCCAATAGTCAAGATCCCAATCTATTCTTCTTGCACTCCAGGATGATGCGATATCGGATGCCGGATCCAGATCTACTGTTCACGTCAACATAGATTCTGACTCCGAGAAAGATTCTGCAAGCATGTTCGAACAAAGGATCAAAAGGTGTTTCAACACACCCGAACCTCCGCCTTCCGAGGCGGCTACAGGCTCATTCGTCAACATGCATCAGGTCTTAGTGGCGGATGTCACCGGTGCAGCTTCAGCTCAGGCGGTAGCAGCAGATGCCGCCAACGCTGGGACCCCGGCAACCGACCCACTATTCCCAGAGCCCCCGCCAGCTCCGAAGAAAAAGAAGTTTCTGGAGAAAGGCGAGCCCAGCAAGACAGGCAACATGGCGGCCCTGGCGGAGGTCCTGCACACCCCGGTGAACGAAAATACTAATCCGGCTGATTTGGAGAAGCTCCGAAGCTCTTTGGTGCAGCAAACCGAATACCTCAAAAGCAAGCAAGCAGAGGTTCAGGGTATACTCGAGGAAGCCAAAGAGAACGAAAGAACCGCCAAGTTAACTTCCAAGCGCAACATTTTCACCACAACTCTATTGCCCAAGCCGGCAGGACATGTGGCAGACAAGAAAAGCAAGAAAGGCAGGGATCAGTCTCCCGACAACTTCAAATCCCCTGCCCAAAGACTTGGTTTCGAGTGGGCTTCAGCACCGCAGCGTAAGGACAAGAACGGGGACATCATTCTCTGCACCTCTATCCTCAACACTGCGGCCGCCTTAGACATCCTCAACAAAGGCGACTACGACAAGGACGAGAAGATCTATTATGCCTCGATCCCGCTCACAAAGCTTTAGAGTAGCAGGCCCGTGCTGATTCTCGTGCCGACTTGGCGGACGCAAGGGAGGAAGGCTGGAATCCAAATCCAATGCTTGCAAAGCTGCGGCCGGTGGTCATCCCGAGGATCCATCCGGCTCCAGTAGCCATGGAAAAGGGAAAAACAAGGACAAGGACCCGCGTAAGTCACCACCTCCCAGGAGGCAGCGTGACGAAGCGTCCCGAACCGGCAACAGACGCGAAGCCTCGCCTCCTCCACCGTCTAGACGGGATGAAGGCGGAGGCAAGGGAAACAAGCAGCCGCCAAGGAGTGGCGGCAATCGCGACAACGCCCCGCCGCCAAGAACAAGCGGGACCGCACACCGTCCCCACCGCTAGTGCCTAGGCATGAAGGCGGAAGCCGGGGACAAAACAACGAGCCTAGGCACAGCCGGGCAGCGCAGGACGAGCCCCACGCGATAGATCCAACAGGCAGCTCGATCCAAAAGACGCGCGACATCGTCTCAATGACATCAAGGCAGGAAAGCAGGACGCCTACCTCGGCCCTGAGGGCTTTGGCCCAGCCATCCGCAACGTTCAGATACCTCGAGACATGACATCAGTGTCAAAAACACATCAGGTACAATGGAGCGGACAAGCCAAACTCATGGTTGTCAGATTACGCGCTGGCAGTCGAAATTGCCGGGGGCAATGGCCTCGTCGCCGCACGCTTCCTTCCCCTCATGTTGGAGGGGACAGCCCGAAGAAGGATCGAAAACTTGCCGGAGAAAAGCATTCATAGCTGGCTTGACATGGAAAATGTGTTCACGCAACACTTTCAGGGCACATACAAGCGACCCAATACATATACAGATTTGGTTTGTTGCGTGCAAAAGCCGGATGAAACTACAACAAGCTTCCTGGCAAGGTGGATCCAGACGAAGGCAAGCTGTGAAAACATGGACGACAATCAAGCAATCCATGCCTTCACCACAGGCCTCCTGAAGGCTCGAGTTCGGACATAAGCTCGTACGCATGCAGGTCAAGGATCTCGGAGTCATGCTTGAAATAGCAGCCATGTACGCACAGGCGGATGATGACGCACGCGATGTTGACGGCGCTCATGACATGGTGCCAAGCAGGCGAGCAAGTCACAAACGCAAGGCTCCCTAGGACGACAAAGCTGGACCATCAAACGAGGTCGCCGCCGCCTTCGAAGGTAAAGGCGTCAACCGCAAGTGGAAAGGAAAGGGTAAAGAAGGCGGCTCCCAAGCAATGCCTGACTTACGATCAGGCAAAATCCTTACCCTGCCCAATCCATGCATCCTTAGGGAAGGTTAACCACACACTGGGGGAATGCCGGTTCATGGAGGATTTCAAGAAGGACCCCGAGGTTGGCTGGAACCCAAAAAAGAGCAAAAAAGCTGAGAAGGCAAAGAAGGAAGACGATGATGGGGCAGTCTCCATGTCGGAGGATGAGGACCCTAAGCCGCCACGCAAGGAGAAAAAGTATCCCAAAGTCCATGGCCAATTGGTCTGCTTTTTGGGCACTCCTTCGGCAAAGGAAGAAAAGGCGGAACTGCGCGGGCTAAATGCCACAGTGCCTGATGTTCCTCAGTACTTAGACTGGTCCGAGAAGGCAATCACCTGGGACAGAGATGATCACCCAGATCACGTACCTCACCCCGGCAATACGCCCTTGTCGTCGACCCAATTGTCGACAACTTCGGACTCACCAAGGTGTTGATGGACGGCGGCAGCAGTCTCAACATCATGTACGAAGACACCCTGAAGCGCATGACCTTGTCGGAAATCCAGCTTGACTACAGTAAAGTCAAGTTCCATGGCATCGTTCCGGAAAGCAAGCCAAGTCAATGGGAAGCATCAAACTTGAGGTTACGTTCGGACCTGAGACAAACTACCGCTCGGAGTATCTCAGGTTTGAAGTAGTCCCCTTCAAGAGTGCTTACCACGCCATCTTTGGATGGCAGCTTTCGCCAAGTTCATGGCTCGGCCATGTTACATCTATAGCAAACTAAAGATACCTGGACCCAACGGTACAATCACCGTCAATGGCAACTTCAAGAAACCAAAGGAGTGCGAACGTGGCAACGCCGCCTTCGCTGAGGCAGTCCTCCACGCAGAGGAGCTAGCCATGTTGAAAAAGGAGACTGATACGTAGCAGATGCCGGAAAACGTGAAGACTGTCAAGCCCAAGAAGAATTTCAAGGCTTCGAGGATACAAAGAAGGCGGACCTGGTCCCAGGCGACAGCTCCAAGTAAGTCACCATCGGGTCCGGCTTAGATGACAAATAGGAAAGCGCGCTCGTCGAGTTCCTCTGTGAGAATGGGGACATCTTTGCATGGTCGTCAGCCGACATGCCAGGTGTACCAAGGGAACTTGCCGATCACTCTCTTAATGTCTACAAAGGAACCAAGCCAGTGAAGTAAGGAATAAGGCGCTACGGAGAAGAGAAGCGGAAGGCGATAAGGAAGGAGTTCATCAAGTTGTAAGAAGCCAAGTTCATTAGGGAGGTAGTACACACTGATCGGTTGGCAAATCCTGTAATGGTTCCAAAACCCAATAAGGAAATGAGAATGTGCATTGATTATACCGGTTTGAACAGGTGCTGTCCTAAGGACAACTTTGCTTTACCATGTATAGATCAGGTCATAGACTCCACAGCCGGCTCAGAGCTGCTGTGCTTTTTGGATGCGTACTCCGGGTACCACCAAATCAAAATGCGAGAATCCGACCAACTCAAAACATCGTTTACTACACCCTACGGGACCTTCTGCTACATCACGATGCCCTTCGGCCTAAAAAATGCCGGCGCAACGTATCAGCGATGTATGCAAAGATGCCTTCATGAGCAAATTGGCCGCAATGTTCACGTCTATGTAGACGACATTGTCGTCATGTCAAAAAAGAAGGCGGATTTGCTTGACGACTTGCGAGAAACCTTTGATAGCCTCCGGGTATATAAGATGAAGCTCAACCCGAAAAAATGCGTTTTCGGGGTTCCTGCCGGCAAATTGCTCGGCTTTATCGTTTCCGAACAAGGAATAGAGGTCAATCCGGAGAAAATCAAGGCAATCCTCAACATATCCAGGCCCAAGGACCTTAAGGATGTGCAGCGACTTGCCGGCTCGGCGGCTGCCGTCAGTCGTTTCATTAGCCGTCTTGGAGAGAAGGCAATGCCTCTTTACCGGCTTCTGAAAAAATCCGACAAATTTGAGTGGACAGACGAAGCAGATGCCGCCCTGAAACAACTCAAGGAAGCATTAACATCTGCCCCAATCTTAGCAGCTCCGCGAACACAGGAACCAATGCTGCTTTACATTGCGGCAACTAACTTAGTTGTTAGTGTAGTTCTGGTTGTGGAACGCAAGACGGAAAAATCAGACATTCCGGAACAGCGTCCGGTTTACTTCATCAGTGAAGTATGTTCCGCCTCCAAACAGCGTTAACCGCATTACCAGAAGCTGGTTTATGGTGTTTTCTACGCCGCCAGAAAATTAAGACATTACTTCCAGGAACATTCAATCACGGTAGTGAGCAAGGTGCCTCTGGGAGATATAATCAACAATACGGATGCCACAGGCCGAGTTGCTAAGTGGGGTATTGAGCTCGCCGCCTTCGACATCACGTATAAACCCAGAAACGCCATTAAGTCTCAAGCCTTAGCAGACTTCATAGCAGATTGGACAGAAGCCATGGACGAGGTACCTCTCCCTGAAGAAGCATATTGGATTATGCACTTTGACGGATCGAAAATGCTTCAGGGCTCGGGGGCTGGCATTGTGTTAAGAAACCCGCAAGGAGATAAACTTAGTTATGTGCTACAAATCCACTTCAAAGCAACTAATAATGTTGCTGAATATGAAGCACTCCTTCACGGCTTACACATCGCCAAGGAACTAGGCATCCAACGCGTCCTCTGTTATGGAGATTCAGACTTGGTGGCACAGAAGACACGTGGAACTTGGGACGCAAAAAGCAAGACAATGGCGGCATATCGCGCTACCGTTGACGACTTCGCTAAATGCTTCCTAGGCTACGAGGTCCGCCACGTCCGGAGGGCTCAAAATGAGGCGGCAGACATACTTGCCAGATTGGAGTCTGAGCGCAAAAAGGTACCAAAAGATGTCTTCCTGAAACACCTACACAAGCCGGCGATAAAAGGAGCAGACCTCCTTGACCTAGAGTCGGCAGAACCAGTCGGAGACGCTAGCTATGCCGTCTACCTGGTAAAGCCGGATTGGACGATGCCATATTTGGACTTCTTGATTAATCAGGAGTTGCCAGATGATGAGGTTTTGAAACGGCAAATCATAAGAAGAGCCAAGGCATTCACAATAATTAAAGGCGAATTGTACAAGTGTAGCACCACTGGTATCTACCAACGTTGCATTTCGCCTGAAGAAGGCAGAGACCTGTTGGACGAGATACATGCTGGAGTATGTGGACATCACGCTTCCTCATGCTCCCTTGTTTCCAAAGCTTTCCGACAAGGTTTTTACTGGTTGACAGCCAAGTAAGATGCAGAGGACATCGTCAAAAGATGCAGGGGCTGCCAACTATATGCCAGACAACCGCACATGCCGGCTCAGGAGTTTAAAACAATACCCATCACATGGCCTTTCGCAGTCTGGGGCTTGGACATGGTTGGTCCGTTTAAGACAGCGCCTGGTGGCTACACACATTTACTTTTGGTTGTAGACAAGTTCACCAAGTGGGTTGAAACTAAGCCCATCAAAAAGCTAGACGGTGCCACAGCCGCAAATTTTCTGTCGGGAATAATCTCTCGGTTCGGGGTGCCTCACAGCATTATCACCGATAACGGCACTAACTTGTCGCAAGGCGAAATCGAGGAGTATTGTTATAAGCATGGCATCCGCCTAGATCTTGCCTCAGTAGCACACCCGCAGGCTAATGGCCAAGTAGAGCGTACAAATTGTTTGGTCCTACAGGGCATCAAACCGCGTCTCGAAGTACCGTTGCACAGGGCGGCTGGGGCTTGGGTGGATGAATTGCAGTCTGTCCTTTGGAGTTTACGATCAACCCCAAACAGATCAACCAAGTTCACTCCTTTCTTCTTAGTCTATGGCGCAGAAGCAGTGTTGCCGTCCGACATGATGTACGATTCTCCCAGAATTCAAGCCTACGTCCAGGAAGACGCGGAAGATTCAAGACAGGATGGCCTGGACCTACTTGACGAAGAACGCGACGTTGCCCTCGCACGATCCGCCATCTATCAGCAAAGTTTGCGGCGCTATCACAGTCGAAGGGTGCGGCAGCGTAGTTTTAGAGTTGGTGACCTGGTCCTCCGCCTCATCCAAGACAGGAAGGGCTTGCATAAGCTATCCCCGCCATGGGAAGGACCTTTTGTGGTCAGTAAAGTGTTGCTCAATGGATCTTATTACTTGGTGGATGCGCGAGACGGCTACAAGAAGAAACGAGGTCGCAAGCGCAAAAGGAAGGTCGACGACAAGTACGACGAAACCAAACGGCCTTGGAACATTGAGCAGCTATATCCTTTTTACACTTAGCAATTTTCAAATTGTAATAAGTATTGTATGATTATGAAATAAAAGTCTGTAGTTTGCTCATTCAGCTTTGAGATCATGCCATCTTTTGTCTTTTCTCACAATCATATTTCTGTTAATGTCAAAAGTTACCACTAAAATTTTGCTCCGTGCTACGGGTCCAACTTTTTTGACATTTGCCGTCTGCCGGCTAAAACTAAGCAAAACAACTTTTGCACCGTCTAGTATAGTTATCTGTCTGTTTGTGTGTGGGTCGCCTAGTAATATGTCGTTGGCACCAACATGCCGGCTTTGGTATCTGAGTCTAAACTAATTGGTATTGCCCTGGTTGGCTCAGCTAAAGTAACTGTGATGAGGTTCCGCCAACATATGAAACAGCCAAACATATAAACGAGATACATATTAAGGCGGGCCACTTAAGTAAGCCTACCGCTAAGTGTAGCATAAAAGTTGGCCCAACAAAAGTACATACCAAAATAAGACAAGTTTTTTCGCGTTATAGATTAACGCATCTACTTGTGCTATTGTTGCAGGGGAAGACGCCTAAGGTGTTGCTGCTCTGGTGGAAGCTGTTTGGAGGTCTTGGGGGTTGACGCCGACATCCTTGGGACTGGCTCCGCCATCCTGGGGGCTGCGCTCGTCAGCCAGGGCTTCACCTTCTCCATCTCCGGCGGTTTCGACGTTCGCCAGGGAAGATTCGGTTGCTGCGGCATGTGGATCCAGGTGTTCTTTATAGAACTTTCGGATGTCCACCATGTTGGCAACCCGCGTTGCGTAGCCTTGGACGGTAGCCAACACTTTGGAGAGCACAATGGGCTGGCCATTTTCGTCTTCTGTCGGCATGTACTCGGTGACTTCCCCAATATTGGCCTCCGGGTACCATGCCGCCGTCAAGGCCAGCGCCACTTTGGCTCCGCCACGCGCAGCGGATCGCATCTGGCCGTCGCTGTGGTCGCCCTCCCCAGCAGTTCTGGCAAAGCCTCGAAGTCAACCGGGTCGCTGCCTGCGCCCGGAAAGAACTGGGCAGCGAACGCCTTGCCCACACCGACAAGTTGGTTGACTATTTCGCCAAGCTTCAGGATGCGTGCAAGGCGGGGCGAGGTGTCCACGTTGTCGCCCAGGTTTGCCTGCACTGCAAAAAACATACAAGTGTTAAACGTTGCGGCAAGTGACTCAGGTGATCACAGTGAAGTGAAGAAAGGAAAAATCTTACCAAGGACATGCTCGTGGATGGCGTTGACCTCATCCAAACAGACGGCAAGGGTCTCTTGGCTAGTTGGACGGCTTGGGCATGCTTTTCTTGTTGGGCTTTAGCGTTCTTTGTCACCTCAGCAAGGGTGTCGCCCAACATTTTCAGCTGCTCCGTCAATTTGCTAACCTCCGTGGCATGGGTCAAGTCTCGCTCTTCCAGCTCCTTGGAATGAGTTTCCTTCAGCTCCATGACTTTCTTGGCTAAATCTGCAGCTTCGTTGATCAAGGCTTGCATATCAGTAGAGTTTTTGAGAATATCTTGCGCAGCGTCTAGCAATTCTACAAAGTATGGAAAGAGCCGGCTAAAATACTTGTCGGATGAAAGCAAAACGAAGACGGACGAAAAGAAGGCAAAGAGATTTGTCACCTTCATCCTTTTTGCGAGCCTCTTCCAAGCTCGCAATTTGGGCGTCCTTGAGCTCCATGTCCTGCCGCAGTTGCTGGCACTCTTTGATCTTCTTTTTTTGAGCATGGAATAGCTCAAGGTTCGAAGCAAGAACAGCCTACAGACGCGAAGACAACATTGAGATTAAACTATATAGTCAAAAAGACCACTCTGCCGGCTAAAAACATCTTTTAACCGCCAAAGTGCTCGGGGGCTGCGACTATAGACTATGTTACCTCAAGTTGATCGTGGAGGGTCTCGTGGAGCTCATCCATGTGCTTGTACCAGTTACGGGTACCATCGCGCATGGTCCTCAGCGTTTGCCGAGGATCTTTCACTCCTTCTCCAAGTCCTGAGCTGGGATGGGAGGACGATCCGCCGTGGCTTGCCCCCATCTCGTCCTCCACCTCTTGCTTCATGGCGATAAATTGGCGGCATCATTAGCCGAAGCTTCAGCCATTCTCGACTTGGAGATGTTGGCAGCAGATTTCTTGCCCGCCGCCTTCTCTGCAGCCGTCTCCGCAGCACCAGTTGACCTCGTGTTGTCAGCCGTGTATGTTCCCGGGCAGAAGACCACGGGAATGTCGGCGGAAGGTGTGGCTGGTGCGGTGACTGGAGAAGGCTTTGGCGGTTTGCCTCTGCCGGCAGTTGCCTTCAGGTTGGAGCGAAGTTTAGGCATGGTGGGCTTCGCTCTGCAAAAAAGGGGTAAAGACATGTTAGCAAAACGCGTTACAAACACAACAAATGGTAAAGTTAGTAAAGCAAAAGCTTACTTACCGCTTCAGGGGAATATTGCCCCCAAGGTCTCATCCTCCGCCTCGGTGGTGATGGCTGTCTTCTTCTTCTTCTTCTCCAAGTCCCTGGTAGAGGAAGGCCCGCCAACCTTGCGCTTCCTGGACTTGCTTGTCCCGACATCGTACCAGTTTGGAGCCAAGTCGGCGTCCGCCAAGGTCTTCAGCTGAAAAACAAAGCATCGTCAGTCCAGCGCCTAGTTGGCAAAATAACCTAGCAATGGAAGCTTTGGCTTACCTCTGGGGCTAAGTTGTCGTGGGTGAACATGGCGACGCCTTCGGCCGCCTTCACATGGTGAGGCTTGATGAGCTCCCTTAGCCGGTACAGCAGCATGTCCTCGCCAAGAGTGCTGTTGTCGTGGTGGTGTCACGGCAGATGCCATAGGATGGCTTAAGTTGTGGGCTCGCTAGGACGTTGGGGGATCCGGGGAGGGTTTGCACGCTCACGAAGCACGCATGGAGAACAACCAAGAACTCGCAAGAACAAACAAGAACAAGCAGAACCAAGAAGAAGCAAAGAACACCACGATGTACCCTGCTTCGGGGCCCTCTTGTGGAGGTAACACCCCTACTGCAGCACTAGCCTACTCTCTTTATATCTCAAGTGTTTACAAGTACAGAGTGCTCCTTGAGCTGTATCAAGAACAATGGTGAAAGCTCCAGGAAGAAGATGGAGCTTGGGGAAGATACTGCCCCTCTCTCGCCGTTGTCCCTCCCGTCCCTCTCACTGGAGGATGTAGTAGCTTACTTATACACTAACCGGATTACCATTTTGCCCCCGGCTGGAAGTGATAATGGCATGGACAAGAGGAACAGGACAAGCCTCTGCCCCCTGTCAATCCAACGGCCGGACTGTCAGGCCTATCTTGCCCTTCGGGCAATGGCAGCTGTAGCCCATCGGGTCTAGGTCACATCCTCTTTCCCGAATTGGCCGAGTCAGCTCCTAGGTCGCTGCGCTCCCAGGAATCCCGTGACCTGACCTGGCCGTCAAGTCCCTAGCAGGCCTATCTTGCCACTTTGGGCAATGGCAGGCGTAGCCCCCCGGGTCTAGGTCATATCCTCTTTCCCGAATTGGCCAAGTCAGCGCCTAGGGCCTTGCGACCCGGAAAACCTGCGACTTGACCCGGCTGTCTTCTCAGCCTCTGGCAGGAGACCTGCAGGACCCGTGAACCTTTCTGACATTACTTGGCCCTTGTGCAATATCCGGATTACCTTATCCGGGTCCTTCCTGACCAACCCGGCTAACTTAACCGGTTTCCTTCCTCTGATTCGGTTAAGCTTTACCGGATCCTCTCTGGCATCTTCTCGCACTTTAGCTTGATCAAGTGCTAACCGACTCTCACGAGAGATCCGGCCCAAGTGACCCGGCTATATGTTGATCCGGCTAGCTCTTTGCAACACTTAACACCACATCTTTGCCCTACCCGGGGGCAGCCCCCCGACAGTAGTCCCCGAAGCTGGTGCGGTTCTACAGCCTCGGCTGAAGAGCCGTAGCAGGTTAAAAATAAACATCACTAACCGAATCACATATTATACATCTTGTCTCAGGATTTCCCGGGACACTTGGCAGTGAATCTCTGCGCAAAGCCCCATAATCCGGATCTCTGATCTGACATGCCACTGACAGCACATCATCCGGATTCTCCGGGTACTTGAGTGCATTTGACCAAACGACCGCGTCTTCTCGTTTTCTCCGTTGACCGGCACACAGGATCCGTGCAACTGCTTCCAATTCTATGGCCCAACATGTGTTTGGAACACACGGCCACAGAGGTGGCCACAGAGTTCCAGGGTGCAGTTACCGTGCGACGCTCCGAAAACCGCGCAGTAGTGCGCCCGTTACCGCTGGGCGCTATAAATATGGGAGCGGGGTTTTTCTCTTCTTCTTCCTCACATCTCCCACTCCGAAAACCATCTGCGCCGCCGCCGCCACAATCTCGCCCTTCAAACTCGCCGCGCCGGAGACATTCAACGCACCGGAGGAAAACGACCGGGGCCGCGCACCGTGCCCAGCGCCGCCGTTTCTTCATCGAGCTTCTTCCCCGTCGCGTCATCACCGTGAGTTTTCTTTTTCTCCGGCCATGGCGAACTCGAGGAGTTCATATCCCACGGGAAACTCGCATTTGTTTCTTGTAGATTTATCCGCATATTAGTCCGTCGCCAGCCTCAGTGCATCTAGTAGATCTCCTGTCTAGATTTTGCACTACACTGCCCTAGTTTTGTTTGCCACCGTATGAGCAGTTCAACCATATTTTTACTCTTGATTTCCTTTCTTTTTTACTGCTGCAGTAGATCTTGTGTAACCCTAGACTTTTGCGGAAGGTGTTTGTGATTGCCACCCGAATCACCTTCTCTGCTGAATCCGGCTAGTTTCATCCGGGATAATATTAGCCGAATCACTCTAGATCTGGTTCGATTATACCATTATCCGATTCATTTTGACTCGGCCTATCCGACCTCTTGCAGGATTGATCCGGATATGGCGAAGCTTCCTCCCGGCAGATGGGAGGGTTCTGATGTGACCAAGGACGATCTGGAATGGCTATTAAGCACCCGGCGTATAACCTCTCAAGTTATATGCCGCAAACCGGGGAAGGAACTCGCCCGGTTCCCGAACCTGGTGAACGTGTGGTGTTTCTAGCGCATTTTGAGCGCGGATTCGGATTGCCGGCGAGTGATTTCTTCCGGGCTTTCCTGGATTTCTTTGGCCTACAGCCTCATCACCTCCCGGCTAATGCCTTCGTCTCTCTATCGGCCTTTAGTTCCTTTTGCGAGGGCTATCTCGGTGTCTGGCCGACCGTCGATATTTGGGCAAAGTATTTCCACCTCCGCAAACATACTATTCCAGGCACTAAGCCGAAGCTGATGACTGCTTGCGGTCCGGTTAGCATCACGCCAAGGCAGGGATCCATCTTTCCCCGTATCACTGGCCTAGACACTGTCAGGAAGTGGCAAAGGTCTTTCCTTTATGTGAAGAGTGCAGAAGGCCATGATGCCCTTAATCTGCCCGAGTTCACGATCGAGCCACCCACAGCCGAATTGAACTTCGGATACAATCCGGCTGAGACTATTGTAGAACTTCAGACTGTACATGAAACTCTGGAGGACTTTCTGAAGAAGGGCCTGGCCTCGGATGATCTGCTCCGGACCTTCATCGGTCGCCGGGTCTGCCCTCTTCAAAGACGTGAACACAAGATATGCCACATGGGTGGTGTGCTAGATCCTACCCGGATCAGCAGGCATGACCTTAGCAAAGTCTCCATCAGGCGACGGGTAAACGCCATTGCCGCCACCGAGATGTCGGATAAATGGCGGTGGGGCGTAAAGCCGTTTTACCGAGAGCGCCTTCCACCACAGGTTAGTTCACCATTTTCCGAATCTAACCATATTTCATCAAAATGGCATCGGCCTAATCCGGATTTGCCCTGACTTTTCTGTAGCTGTTTGATCGCCAACTTATCGAAGATGGAGACCTCTCCACCAAAGAATGGGGACCGGATCTCAGCCCGCCGCGCGAGGACGAAGAAGATCCGGATACGGATGATTATCTGCCTATCCCGCGCGCCAAGCCAGTCCGCAAGGGTAAGCAATCAACTATTCACAACATCTCCGACGAGGAAGATGATGATTGCAGGATCTTAGATCCCATC
The DNA here is from genome assembly GCA_947311845.1 of Poa pratensis. Classification (NCBI taxonomy): domain Eukaryota; kingdom Viridiplantae; phylum Streptophyta; class Magnoliopsida; order Poales; family Poaceae; genus Poa; species Poa pratensis. Next base: position 58,133,592 of record CAMZMU010000047.1, on the reverse strand, counting down.
GACGCCATTCCGATTTCATGGTCACCACCTTGTGTTCCAGCCAAACAAGATGCTGAAGGGACATCTCGGAAACGCACTGACGCGCCCGGATCTGATTCCCCTAAAGCCAAGAGAATAAAGAAGTCTGGCTCCAAGTTGAATCGCGTCAAGCCGATGCCTACCACCAAGGGGTAATACTGACTTAACTTCATTTGCTTTCTTCCTCTGTTAACCGAGTCATATCTATCCGAGTTAACTGTTTGCTTTGCTTTATGCAGTGATGTCCTCATCACCGCGCAGACTCATTCATCCATCTCTTCTCCCATTCCTCCACTGGATACGGCATGGAAACCCAGTCTCCTGATCGAACTGCCACCTCACCAATGCGTGTCACAACTGCCAATATTCCTCAGCCGACTCCCATTTCAGAGCCGGTTATTGACTTGGAGAGTGAGGAAACCTCGGCTCCAATCCGAGATTCAAGTTGGCCACGCCCTCTCAAGGAGCTGGAGAAGGAAAAGGCCAAGACATCGGCTACGTCCTTGCCTAAGCCGGATCCTCGCCCTACTCCCGCAGCGCAAACCCTGCTGAACCAAGAACAGCAGAGAAGAAAAAGCAGAAGCAGCAACAGCAACAACAAACTTCCGAGAAGCCACAGAAACCACATCGAGCAGACCCGGGTGCGTCACCTCCACCCAAGCCGACTCAATTGCCTCTGGCCAACTCTGCCACCTCGGACAAGCAGGTGGTTGCTAGCAAGAACTTCTGGTACCCATCAGTGATTCGATTCGGCAGCCCTGTCGAATCCGCCCTCCGAGCAGCGATAAGCTCGAGTCCGCCAAGCAATTCATTGAAGCTTGGAATGATGCTGACCTGCCAAAGATTTTTCTACTTCAGCGCCACATCCGGCTGGGCCTAGTCGGATGTTTCAATCATTACACTCTGTACAGACCTCGGTCACTGAAGCTAACCGGGTGTTTGAGGTAAATTTTTCCGAATCTTGCTTTTATTTCAACATGATCAAACAGTACTATACCCAGTCCCCGAGATTCGGGTCGAACGACTGATACTCCTCCGAGTAAGAAAGTCATTCGGCTTGAATCTCTAAAAAACTTATCATGAATGTTGCCGTAACCGAGGACACCGTGGGACTTCCAGTCCCCGAGTCTCTTTTCCAACTGATTCGGTTAATCTCGGGCCAGTCCCCGAGATTCTTTTGACGCCATTTGCCTGTTTTCTTTCAGGAAACCATGACCGCTCGCGGCAAGCTCTTTAAGCAGCTCGCCCATCAGCACCAGAAGCTCCAAACTTCCTTCGATGGGCTCTGTCTTGAAATGGACAAGAAAGAAGAAGAGCACAAGCGCGCTTTATCCGAGGAAAAATCAGAGTGACTCGGCTCCAGCGAGAGCTTGACCGAGTTGAAAAAGTGAAGAACAAGGTTAAAGGAGAGCGGGATACGCTGAAGCGTGAAAAAGACACAATCCAGAAGGAGCGGGATACTTTCAAAGCCGGACTTGCGGAGCGGGCCAAACTGGACAAGCAAATTCAAACGAACATTGCCGAATCTGAAGCCGAAGTCAAAGCGGCTAAAGAAGAACTGAGTGCTCACAAAGCGGCCAGTGCGAAATGGCTTGCTGCACTTGCTAGCCTTAATGATGACATGGATCGTAAGTTCACCGAATCTCCTCTTTTCTTTCTGCTCTTAACCAATACATATGCTTGTGTTCCTTCTCGCTGAACTCAGTATTAGCTTATTTGTTTGTAGGAGAGTTTACCAGCATCCGGCTTCAAGCCGCCAAGGCTGTGAGAAACGCCCGAGCTGAGAGAGCTAAATTAACCGAGGCTCCCTACCAGAGACATGGGACATCGAAGATCATATTACAGCACTTAAGGCTCGGATTGCTCCTTTGAAGGATTCCCATATTGGTCTGCTCAATGCAAGTCTCAAGGCTCACCGAATCTTGTTTCCTGAAGCGCGGCAAGTTGTGCCTGTGGAGGAGCTGATCCGAGACCTGGATCAAGCAATGACCCGGTTACAGCAGTGGAGGTCTTCGTCCGCCCGCGCTGGTGCTGACGCAGCTTTGCTATTCATCATGTCCTGGTATGAGCTAATTGATCTTGCCAAAGTGCGCTCATTTCGCGAGGGTTCTCCGTGGGCTACAGACCCTACCCGGATCAAGATCCGTGAAGAAGCCGCCAACTTCATGGCCGAATTTGCACGCACCAAGCATCTTGATCTGGAGGCTCCGGAAGAGGAATCGGACGACGCCTCCGCTGAAGAATACGCCGATTCTGAGGGCGAGTCTGATGATTCGGCTAACTCTGCCGAACACGCTCCTATCAAGATCCCAGCTTCTGACTCGGCTAAGAATACCGAAGCAACTCCGGCCCAGACTTCGGAGATACCAGCAACTGATTCGGCAGAGATTACTAAACAAGCTTCAGCTGATCCGGATACCTCCGAATCTGCCCAGCCTTCAAGCTCTCCACGCAAGGTTACCCCTGAAGTTCCTCCATCTGAGCCCATCCTTGCAACCGAGCCCCCTGCAACCGAATCTACTCCAACCGAAGCTCCTGTAACCGAGGCTCGCGCGCCCGAGGTTCCTTCAACCAAAGCTCCTGCCACCGAACCTGCTACAACCGAGTCTGCTGCTTCCTGAAGTAACTTAGTGAAAAAACGTTAAATCCCCGGTATGCCGGGAGCAGATGTAATAGACTATTTTAAGTTCTTTCGAGACTACTTTAAATTTGCTTAACATGATCCGGACGAGGTTTATGTTGGATCATTTTAAACCGAGTCCCCGAGTCTGTTTTCTTGTTTACTATTTTTGCCGAATCTCTGCTCTTGTCTACCTTTTAGGTGTTTGACAGTCGAGTCACAAGATAGGAATCATAGCATACAATACTTGAAACATGCGAGTTGTGGTTTAGAATCATTCAACATAAACGAAAAATAAATAACAGGGGTTAGTAAACGACATGTGCCGAATCGGTTTTGGACCGAGTCCCCGAGTCCATTTTCATGTTTCCCACATTCCTCATCTCTGCTCTTGACTACCATTTTGGTGTTTGTCAGTCGAGTCACGAGATCAACAACACAACATACATTACTTGAATTTTGGGACGAGGTTCAAAGCAATTCGGCACACGAACGGTATGGACAAAACAGTAAAAAACACATGCATGAGTACGAACAGTCCCCGAGTCCAGACTCGGATTGCTGCAATTTCATTTATGATAAACTGAAATACATACATTGCGCCCTTAGGAGTAAAAGGGTCGAAGCAGAGCTACATTCCAGGTCTCTTAGTTTCTTGTCCGGGTCTATCCAGGCCATCCTCCTTGGTTCCTGTGCATCTACAAGGTAGTACGAGTCATTGTGCATAGCCCTGCTCACAATGAAAGGTCCCTCCCATGGAGGTGACAACTTGTGTCGGCCTTTGCTGCGCTGCACCAGCCTTAGCACAAGATCACCCTCATGAAACACTCGAGGGCTGATCTTTCGACTATGATATCGTCGGAGATTCTGCTGGTATATTGCTGTCCGAGATAGAGCCAATTCTCTTGCTTCCTCTAGCAGATCCACTGCATCTTCCCGAGCCTCTTTTGCCTCGGTTTCAGTATACATTGCCACCCTTGGTGCATCATGTTCTATGTCTGTGGGTAGCACAGCTTCTGCCCCATAAACCAGAAAAAATGGCGTATAGCCAGTTGACCGATTCGGCGTGGTCCTTAGACCCCACAGTACTGATGGTATCTCGTCTATCCAGCATCCCGGAGTTTTCAGCAATGGTTCAATGAGACGAGCCTTGATGCCGGCCAACACCAGGGCATTTGATCTTTCCACTTGCCCATTAGACTCCGGATGTGCCACCGAGGCTATATCTAGCCGGATTCCCTTATTCATGCAAACCGAGCAAACTCTCCGACAGCAAAGTTTGTGCCGTTATCCGAGATGATGCTATGAGGGTATCCGTATCTCAAAATAATTTCTTTCAGAAAGTCACAGCCGAACGACCATCTACTTCCGGATTGGTTTCACCTCTATCCACTTGGTGAACTTATCCACCATCACCAGCATATGTGTCATGTTACCCCTAGCCGGCTTGAAATCTCCCACCATATCTAAACACCACACAGCAAACGGCCAAGTGATAGGAATTGTTTTGAGCGCGATGCGGGTAAGTGTGTCTGCTTGGCAAACCTTTGGCATCCTTCACATTTTCGGACTATGTCCTCTGCATCCGCGTGAGCAGTGGGCCAGTAAAATCCATGCCGGAACACCTTAGCCACCAGGGCTCTTGTACTGCAATGATGTCCACATTCCCTGATGTATCTCAAGGAGCATCTCCTTGCCCTCGGCTGGCTCCACACAACGCTGTAGCACCTCGGTTGCACTCCTCTTGTATAACTCCTTGTTGATGATGGTGTAAGCCTTGGACCTCCTCTGCACTCGCCTAGCTTCGGTTTCATCATTTGGCAAACTCCCCTCCGACATGAACTTCATGATTTCTTCAGCCCATTCCGGTACTGGATGCAAAGGGAATAAGTGCTCATCTACTTCCACTGGTTCGGCCGCCATTATTTCTTCTATCAGCTTCTGCCCATTCCCTAAGATTCGGTTATCACCACCTTCTCTGCTCCTCTTTCCTAAGATCCGGTTAGCAGTCCCCGGGTCTCGCCATGCAGTCCCCGGGTCTTCCCCAATGTACTCGACATCAACATTCATAGGGACAGCCTCAGATTCTTGCTTTGGGATAAAAATTGACTCGGAATCAGGCGAAGGTTTGATTGAAGGGACCCTTAGGTGATTCAAGGATATCCGGGTGGAATTGCATCCCTAGACGACCCGAGTTTTGACAGGACATCAGCAGCTTCGTTCTCCAACCGAGGTATGTGCTTGTACTCGCAGCCTTCAAAAAATCCTGAAATTTTCTGGACATGAAACCGATACAGTGCCATATTGGCATCAAGAGCATCCCAATTTCCAGAAGATTGCTGCACAACTAAATCCGAATCACCAAAACATTCTATTCGGCGGATGCCGATGTCCCTGGCCACATTAAGCCCATGGATCAGTGCCTCATACTCGGCCACATTGTTTGATGCTGAGAAATGAATCTGCAACACATATCGCAATTGATCTTGCTTCGGTGACGTGAGTACCACCCCAGCACCTAATCCGATTTTGGTTTTGGAGCCATCAAAGTGCAACTTCCAGTAATTGTAATCCGGCTTGGGTGGCTCATACTGCATCTCGGCCCAGTCACAAAGGAAATCTGGTAAAGCCTGAGACTTGATAGCATCCCTTCTCTCATAATGCGGGGTGTAAGGAGATACTTCTATTGCCCACTTGGCAACCCGGCCAGTCGCATCTTTGCACCCAATGATCCGCGATTGGAGCTTCACATACCACGGTAATCGGGTGTTCTTGGAAATAATGTTTCAACTTTTTGGCCGCCAGGTATACACCGTATGTCATCTTCTGGTAGTGAGGATAATTTTGCTTTGAGGTTGAGATCACCTCACTTAAATAGTACACCGGTCTCTGCACGATTTACCCTCCTCTTCTCGCTCTACCACTATGACCACACTTACGACCCGGTTAGTGGCCGCAATGTAAAGTAGCATTGGCTCATTCGGCAAAGGTGACGCCAGAATTGGTGCAGTGGACAACATCTTTTTTAATTCGTTGAAAGCCGAATCTGCCTGCGGGGTCCACGTGAACCCGGTGCTCTTTTTCATCAACTGATACAAGGGCAAGGCTTTTTCTCCTAGCCGACTCACAAACCGACTCAACGAGGCTAAACACCCTGTGAATTTTTGTACATCTTTTAGACATTAGGCAATTTCATTCTTTCTATGGCTCGGATTTTAGCCGGATTCACCTCAATACCTCGGCTCGATACAAGGAAACCGAGCAACTTTCCAGCCGGGACACCAAAGGTGCATTTATCCGGATTCAATTTCAACCGATATTTTCTCAAGTTCACAAATGTTTCCTCGAGATCCTCGAGGAGAGTGTGTTTTTCTTTAGTTTTGATGACGATATCATCGACATACACCTGCACATTTTGCCCATTTGGGAGTGTAAGCATTTCTGCATACATCTCTGATAAGTTGCACCGGCATTTCTCAAACCGAAACACATGACACGATAGCAATACGCCCCGTACGGGGTAATAAAAGCAGTCTTTATTTGATCTTTAGGGTTCAGTGGTATCTGGTGAAAACCAGAGTACGCATCAATAAAAGACAACAACTCACACCCAGCAGTAGAATCGATCACTTGATCAATCCGAGGTAAAGGAAATGGATCCTTCGGGCACGCCTTGTTTAGGTTGGTGAAATCGATGCACATGCGCCACACCTTGACCACCGCTGGTTCGTCCTTCTTCTTCTCTACCAGAACCGGATTGGATATCCAGTCTGGATGCAACACCTCCATAATGAATCCGGCTGCAAGCAACTTAGCCAGCTCATCAGCACCACTTTTCTTCGATCATCTGAGAGACGCCGAGTCGGTTGCCTCACCGGTTTTACATCCGGCCTGACAAATAAAGAGTGCTCTGCCAACTCCCTCGGAACACCAGGCAGGTCCTTAGCCGACCATGCAAAGATATCCCGATTCTCACGGAGGAAGTGACAGAGCGCGCTTTCCTATTTCTCATCCAGCCCGGCACCAATGATGGCCATGCGCTCCGGGTTCTCCGGGTCAATGGGGATCTTCTTTGTCTCCTTGGGCATCTCAAATGTTGCACCTCCATCCGGATTGGTCATAGCCAGCACACCGAGCTGAGCTGACTTCGCCATTGCCACCACCTCATGCATCTTGCTCTTCTCAGCTTGGATCACCAATGATTCGGCTAAGGTGGAACCGATCGTGGCACACTGTATGGCCTTCTTGTAATCTCCCGCAACAGTGATAATACCATTCGGGCCTGGCATCTTTATCTTGAGGTAGGCCACATGGGTGGATATCATGAACTTGGCTAACGCAGGCCGGCCAAGTAGAGCATGGTATGGGCTCTCCAAATCTACCACCTCGAACTCGAGACTTTCAAGCCGGTGATTGTCCTTGGTACCAAACAGCACATCTACCCAGATCTTACCCATTGGGGAACAAGACACCCCGGGTACTATACCATGGAAGGTACAACTGCTCTGCTGCAACTGATTCGGCGAAATACCCAACTTGACCATTGTGTCCCGATACATGATGTTTATGGCACTGCCATTGTCAATCAAGACTCGGCTAAACCTCACGTTAAGCTTGGGTCCTACCAAAGTCGGATCCACCACTAGTGCATAGTTTCCTGGACTTGGCATAATTCTGGGGTTATCAGCCCTGCTCCAAGTGATCTCCTGCTCGGACCAATTCAGGTATTTTGGGACTGCTGGTATGACTGCATTCACCTCCTTCGCCCTTCGCAGCTGACTTTTCTTGTCAGTTGGCTCGGTCACAAAAACCACATAACTTTGATGAGCCTCCTTGTACTCATTACCGGGGTATCCACCTTGCCGACTCGGACCAGCACCATTGTCATTGCCTCCCATGTTTACCAGGTTAACCGGCTTTGTGGCTGCCGGTCTTGGAGCTCCTGCGTTCACCGGGATTGTATTGGCTCCGGTTAAAGGCATATTCGGCCTGAAATTCGGTCTAGGAGCACCTCTCTGAGGTGGTCCTCTCTGACCCTCCGCCTGAATGCGATGATGCCAGCTACAATTCCGAGTTGAATGATTGGCCGGCTTGCGTGGGTCTGTTGTGTGATAACAGCAAGGCCCGTCCAATCTTGCCTCAAAGGTTAGAGGAGGACTCGATCCATCCCACACCTTCTTTGGCCAGGCACCTTGATTCGGCCTCCAAGCTGGACCCTCAGTCTTTTGTCTCTGACCATCTCCTGCTCCAGGATGGTCCATATTCACTGCAGCCACCTGATCTGAACCGTATCTATAATCCGGATCTCTTCTTTTGTAACCGAATTCATGTCGGTCATTGGGCCTCAATGGTCCTACTCGGTTATTAACCGGTTGCCTCCTGCTTGTTCCCACTGCATCCAATGCGGGCTGTGTCGGATCACCTAGAGCATACGTATCTGCTATCCGGATCGTTTCCGCCAGTGTCTTGGGCATATCCCTCTGGAGCTTCTGCCAGAGCGGGGTGCCATGTCGGCAACCCTGCGCAAACCAAGAAATCGCCTGCTCCTCCACGACACCTTCGCAAGAGTTGCGAATGTTGCTCCACCGAGTTAAGAATTCTCGGTCTGTTTCCCGTTCTTCCTGCTTGCACGCAGCCAGGAGCTGAGGTCGGTTAGGCCTCTTGTAGGTGCTGGAGAAATTACTGTAAAATGCCTCCTCCAAGTCCATCCAAGAGTTGATACTACCCGGCGGTAAGTTGTTCAGCCAAATCCGGGCTGGCCCTTCCAACATGTGCGGGAGATACCGGACCGCCCATCGGCGATTGCCCCCCGCAATGTGCACTGACGATACATAGTCTATCAGCCAATCTTGTGGCTTTGTGTTGCCATTATATGGCTTTGTGCTTCGGCCAAGCTGAAATAACGGCACACTCGGCTCGTTCATGATCCGAGGTCCAAAACATGGAGGACCCGGTGGGCCTTGCTCTTCTAGCTTCTCGGACTGGTAAATTCTATCCAACTTGAGACGCTGATCATCGGATCAATGCCCGAGGTCCCAGTCTTGATGCAAGTGCATTATCATACGTCTGGTATCCGGCTCGCGCCATAGCCGAATTTCCGTCATCATAGCGGTAACCCGCCTGGCCACCACCTTGCTGTTGCGCTCGCACAATCACTTGCTGCCCAGGAGGACGAGGTGGTTGACCTCGGCCAGCCGAATTGCCCCTTCCAGCTCCCGGGTAACCTCGTCCACCACTGTTTCTACTTTGGCCACCTCTTCCTTGAGCGGCTAGCTGCTTGCCGGCATACTCAGCATCATAGGTCTGCAGCTGCTTGCTCTTACCCGAGTTCACGCTCTGGGCCCGGTCAACTCCGACGTGCGGGGATGACGCCTGCCCCTTGGATCTCTGGCTAACAGCCTTAACCGACACTACTACCCGAGAAACACCTGCATCCGGATTAGCTTTCCGGTAAGCCTCATTCTGCCGGTTACACACATCTACTAGCTCATTGACTCTCTCTGCCTGCTTCCGCCAAGCGTCCCCGGTTAGTGTGCTCAACTCGGCTCGCGCTGCCGCTGCAGCCCTAAGATTCTTAGCCGGGGAGCTATACACCGGCTTGCCTGTGCCAGATCTATGACTAGTAGCCTTACTGGAGCTCGATCCTGCAGCTCTAGCTAACTCGTCATTGAGGTCCTTACCCCGGTTACGCAACTCGGCTTTCTTGCGTGAGCGATGCACTACAGGAGTAAAGCCATCGGTGATACCATTGGCAGCATTGTACTCTCTCATATCTCTATCAAAGGCTTGCCTAGACTCCACCACTAACCGGGCTTCTTTTTGCAACCTCAGGCGCTCTGCCTCTAGCTGAGCTACAGTGAGCTCTACATCTGCCCCAGGTGCCACTGGCCGAGATAGCTTCTCCAGGACATCCTCTAAGGGAGCCTCCCTACTTGACATGCCAAGCGGGCCAACCGGATCTGGTCTCTCCTTTGGGAACTTCGCTGTCCGAGTCGGCTTGCCAACCGGATCAACTGGCGTGGCCAGCTCCTCGGGCATGCTTTTGCTGGCATCTCCTTTGCCAGCTGCTGCACTTGGTCCAACATCACCTCCACGCTACTCCCGGGGCGAGCGCTACGCCGTCCGAGAGCTGCGCGGAAAGAGGGAGGATCCTCAGCCACGAGCACCTGCGCCGGGTACTCGCGGACAGGCTCGGTGGCGACGTAGGTGACGAAGCTGCCGAGCGTCATGAGGAAGCCGTCAGCGGGGAAGGGCTTGTTGGCGAAGCACCCCGCGTTGTCGCTGATGAAGTTGAACTCGCCGATCTTGCAAACGAGCCCAGAGAGGACCCGCTCGCCGGAGCCAGCGACGGTGCCCGTCCGGAAGGAAACCCCAGCCAACGCCACTGCTGCCCCACGGTGGGCGCCAACTGTCGTGGTGGTGTCACGGCAGATGCCATAGGATGGCTTAAGTTGTGGGCTCGCTAGGACGTTGGGGGATCCGGGGAGGGTTTGCGCGCTCACGAAGCACGCATGGAGAACAACCAAGAACTCGCAAGAACAAACAAGAACAAGCAGAACCAAGAAGAAGCAAAGAACACCACGATGTACCCTGCTTCGGGGCCCTCTTGTGGAGGTAACACCCCTACTGCAGCACTAGCCTACTCTCTTTATATCTCAAGTGTTACAAGTACAGAGTGCTCCTTGAGCTGTATGAAGAACAATGGTGAGCTCTAGGAAGAAGATGGAGCTTGGGGAAATACTGCCTCTCTCTCGCCGTTGTCCCTCCCGTCCCTCTCACTGGAGGATGTGTAGCTTACTTATACACTAACCGAATTACCATTTTGCCCCTGGCTGGAAGTGATAATGGCATGGACAAGAGGAACAGGACAAGCCTCTGCCCCCTGTCAATCCAACGGCCGGACTGTCAGGCCTATCTTGCCTTTGGGCAATGGCAGCTGTAGCCCATCGGGTCTAGGTCACATCCTCTTTCCCGAATTGGCCGAGTCAGCTCCTAGGTTGCTGCGCTCCCAGGAATCCCGTGACCTGACCTGGCCGTCAAGTCCCTAGCAGGCCTATCTTGCCACTTTGGGCAATGGCAGGCGTAGCCCCCCGGGTCTAGGTCATATCCTCTTTCCCGAATTGGCCAAGTCAGCGCCTAGGGCCTTGCGACCCGGAAAACCTGCGACTTGACCCGGCTGTCTTCTCAGCCTCTGGCAGGAGACCTGCAGGACCCGTGAACCTTTCTGACATTACTTGGCCCTTGTGCAATATCCGGATTACCTTATCCGGGTCCTTCCTGACCAACCCGGCTAACTTAACCGGTTTCCTTCCTCTGATTCGGTTAAGCTTTACCGGATCCTCTCTGGCATCTTCTCGCACTTTAGCTTGATCAAGTGCTAACCGACTCTCACGAGAGATCCGGCCCAAGTGACCCGGCTATATGTTGATCCGGCTAGCTCTTTGCAACACTTAACACCACATCTTTGCCCTACCCGGGGGCAGCCCCCCGACAGCTGTTGCCGGCACTGTCCGCCTTGTATTCGCACATCTTCAATGGGCGATGGCGGAGAGGCATGATTTTCCTTGACAACCAGCAGATGACGGTGTCGACTCCGTCAAGCCGCGGAGCTTCCATCGTCTTGGTTAGGAACTCGATCCGCCTAACAGCAAGGCGGAGATCATAGGGCAAGCTGCCAAGCGGTACCTTCTCTGTCCAGCAGGCCTTGTGTGTTGGCGGACCATTGACGAAAGGAGGAACCCCCACCATGTTGCCGGGTGTCGGGATGTCCTTGCAGTAAAAGAAAGCGCTGGTCCAATTCTTCACCGACTCAATGTACGGGATCTTTGGATACCAGTCACTATGGCGGCAGTTGAAAGTAACGCTGCCACAAGTTGCCAGCTGGCCGGCTGCTACGGTTTGCCGTCGGCACAAGAAGCAGTACTTGAAAAGCTCTAAGGAGGCGGCTGTAATACCCCAAGGTTTAGAGAGTCGAAAGGGTAGAAATATAATATGTGCATTTGCATAGCATGCATCTGAAAATGCGGGTAATTTTGGCGCGTTTAAGAAAAGAGACAAAGGGATCGATGTTTCTCTCGACTCGATGAATTAGGAGCTAGATCATCCTGTTGAGTGCTATAAACTTCGACGTGATCTTTGAAACAATTAATTAGAAACTAGGATCATGTGTCGAGGCATTCCAGAAATTGGACATGACCTTTCCTATTCATCGACACTTCTGATCACAGTTTCAAACACGACAAGGTATAATTCAATTTAACAAAATACACAAGCATAATTTCATCTATATGATCATCTCAATTCACACATACATGATCATATAATAATAATCCAAATACAACATGTCCTAATTTCAATTTTATCTCATCTCATCATTTCAACACATCTCAAATACAAATTCCAGAGTTTGAATGTCCAAGTCGAATTAATTACAACAATTGGAATTGGGCATTCCACAACTTTACCAAATGAACTTAAATGAATATTACAACATAATTGAATAATTACATATCCCATCCAACGAGAAAGGAAAATTACACAAGAATAAAAGAAATTCCTAAACTAAATATTAAACTTGATCTTCACTCCATTTTTGGTCTTCTCAACTTATCTTGATCTTCTTATCTCCCAAGTCTTATTCTTGATTCCTGCATCTAAGAAGGACAGAAATAAAGGAATTAAGCAAGTATATGTTCTTCTCAACTTCTCTAGAAATTGTGAAATTCAAAAGTTTTGTGCTATGTAAAAGAAGATGGTAGCAAGGCTGATCACCTTGTGAACAAATTCTTTTTACATACATGAAGCAATTGGAGATCATCTAAAAATGAACCATGTGAAATCCAAAGGCCTTGTGCTATAAAGAAATATTTGGTAACAAGCCTTGCAACCTTGTTATCTTATTCCTTTTGTATGCATAAAGCAATTGAGTATCACCTAAATAAATAAAAACCAAAACAAAAGAAAGGTTTCTTCTAATTAAAATGGTTGCCTTCACCACAAGGGTGAGGCAACTTTGTGTTGGAATTCGACTACTGGATACTAGGAACTTGTCCTAATACCCAAGTGGTGATTAGAGGGAATTATATCTAAGGCAGCAATGGATCATGGATCAACTTTGGATCATTTGGATCATCTAGAGGCAAATAGGCAGCAAGGAAAAGAAGGCTACATTGATCCATTTGAGCAAGCAACAAAGGCAACAGGGGGCAAAGGCAAATATAATTGATCCAATTATCTTTAGTCTACAAGGCAACATTTTTGTTTCCCTCTAATCTAGTCAAATTCCTATTAAAGAAAAGCCCACAATTAAATTATTCTCTATTGGTATTAAGAACCAATAAGAACAAAGCCACATGGAATTTAAATTATTTCTCCAATGGTATTAATTACCAAGGAAAAAAAATAAGCCAATTGAGAACCACAGATCTGAAATTGTAAAGCCCACATGATCACCACCCATAACTTGTAAAGCCACTAATATTTCACAAGCCCTCATAGGAGAATCAGCCCACAAGTCCATCTAGTGACAATTACCACTTGTCTTGCTCAAGAATAAATCCCACAAGGAGATAAGACCAAGCTTGGGATGGATAAGCTTGCCACATAGGAGAGTTATCCACAAGCAAAATATCTCACATTACTTGAACCCTAAGGAATGCCCAAGCATGAGAGCTTGACAACCAAGCACCTTACTCACCAATGCAAATGAGGAGTCACCTAGTTGTGTGTCACCACCACAACAACCAGCCAGTAGTTTATAAACAACACCACAACCATCCTAGCAAATTCATTTGCCACAAAGACATTTTCAAGAAGCAGCCAGCAGCACACACAATTCACAGCAACCACAACTCACACATTATACAACCATCAGCACACCCATTTCTATTTGTTCTTCCACAAGAACAAGCACAACCAAGCACTACTCATGGAGATCACCTAATCCATTCACCACAAGCCATTTCAGCTAGCAATTAAACTCTAGGAAAAGTCAAGTAGCAAGGAGGAGACGGTAGAACCACAAGAAGCAGCAAGGAGGAGACGGTTGAACCTTGGAGCAAGATCAGAGCTCTTCCATAGCTCTAGCTGCTCTACAACAGAGGTTGATTCATAAGTGCTAGTGAGAGGCTAAGCAGGTTCTGTAAATGACAGAATCATGCTAGAGTGTTCATTTTAGCATCTGTTCTTAACAGAGCCTTGCACTGCAAGGTAGGGTGCTATAGGAAAATAAATTGCACCACAGAGAACTTCTGTTTTGTGCAAGAAATAGGACAGAGAGATGAAAGGGAGTGAAGTTGTGTGCTTTAGCATTTGTTTGAGCATTGGAGGCAAGGGAAAAAGGCAACAGTGTAGTATCTGTTCTTATTTTGTTTTTAACAAAGCATCACACAAGCCAGTGAACCAGCAGAGCTGGATTAGCTGAGCTATGCACATCCTTACACATGGAAGAAGCACAGGAAAACATAAAAAGCATCTCTAAACAAGAAAGCCACTGTGTAACTCTACAAGGAGGCATCACAGCAAGCAAAACATGTTTAAATCATGCTAAAATTAAGATATCATCACAGCTAGTACAAGTTCTAGCGCAGAATTAATTTTCTAAAGTCAAATTCATCATCTGTGAGCAAGAAATGCTCTCCACAGTAAATTCAGAGGCAGTGGGAAGATCTACACATGCTAGATCTACACCATTCACCTCTACTGTGTGCACATAGAGGAGGCAGTGCACAAATTCGAGTAATTCATCATCAAATCATCTTCTGCACATCACGAACCTAGCCAGGGTTTGAGCAATAGTTCAAATCAGGGCCACGAGCTACTAGAAGAGGGTCGAGAGATAGTAGAGCAGAGGAAGAAGGAACTCACCGTGCGTCCATGGCCGTAGCTCCACGGTGGCGAAGCAGTGCTCGCGCTACCGTTGGAGGGGGCACACGGAAGTCGTGGACCAATACCACCACACCACGGCGGCACAGGGGGCGAAGCCCTGCGCCCAGCCATGGCGAGCACGGTGGAACAGGAGGTCGCGGACGACGGCGAACAGCGCGGCACCGAAACCTTAACCCTAGGGGATTGGGTTGTGCGCGGCCGCGGGAGGAAGCGGAGCACGAATCCCTCCGGTGAGGAGGAAGAGCGGAGTGAGGGGAGTCGTTTGCCCCACGCCACGGCGGCGGAGGTGGCCAGAGTTGGCCGGAGCAAGGCGGCGACGGTGCAGGCGACACGAACGCCAGAGGAGGTCGAGCACGGGTTCGAACGTGAGAGAGAGAGAGAGAAGAGAGTGGCTCGGTCGGTTGACCCGACCCGAGCCAGGCCTGGTCTTTGACTTGGTTCAACCAAGTTGGACCAGGTGTACTTTTGTAATTTCATGAATTTGAAAAATTCAATCTTTCAAAGTACTCTAAAAAAATTCAAATAAATTCCTAAAAATACTTTAAAAATATCTACAAATTTTAGCAGAAAATAAGCTATTTAAATAAAATACTAACAGGAATTTTTTGAAAATTATTTCTTTGATTAAAAATTTAAAGATCCTTAAGTGGATTATTCTTTGGAATAATTTCTTAAAATTATTTTCTCAAGAAAAATAATTTGGGAAAATAAATACTAAGTTCAAAATAATATTTGAACTATACCAAGACTATCTTGTTATTCATCCTAAATCAAAATATTCAAACTTAAATGAATTTCTACACCAAATTCAAATACACAAAAATCAACTAAAAATATGCAACATACTCTACAAAATATGAGGAATTTTTATGTAAGTTTTATTTGAAGTTTTGAAAAACATTTTGTGGATGAAAAATTCAAGGATCCTTAAGTGGAAATGACTTGAAATTCTTTTTCGAAAACTATTTTCTTAAAAGAAAATAATATGGGAAAATAAAGTCTTGAAGTTCAATTATATTGAACTATTTCATCACTTTAAATTTATTCCTCATGAAAATTGTTGTCAAATTCTTTAAATAATTAAAAACTCTAAAACACTTGAAAAGTCTTAAGTCCGCAACTTGGGTATTTTGGGGTGACGATGCATCTCATGAATATGCACAATAGCATGTGATAGAGTTTCCAGTAGTCCTTATCAGGATTACTTTGCTATTTCCAGAACTCGGGGTTTTATCGCAAACCCTAGAATCCCGAAGAGTTGAACGGCCATTTCTATCACATGCAAGTTCATTCTTGCATATCCTTATTGAACTATTTTATAAAAACTATTTTCAAAAACGTATTATTATCATTGCATTGAAAAATAAAAACTATTTTCGAATGATGTGAATTGCTATATATATATTGTTTGGCTGGCAATGGAACCACGGATTGATGTTGTGGTGGAGGTTCCATTGTACGGGAAAGTATATACCTAGGATTAATTACCAATGTCACAGTGATCCTTGCGCCGTATTGAAGCGTTTACCATGAGATCTGCTATGGATGGTAAAAGTCAGCCGTATCTTCTCTCGTTCACATATCCTCGGCAGGCTATTACCTGGTTGTGTCCGTTGTGGCGGCCAACGGCGTGGAAGCGCGTGACCTTCCCACCTGACGGGGTGACTGGAATAGAAGCTCGGGAGGGGTGGCGGGATAGCGGTCTTTGTTACCGGCCGCGCCACAATTGGGCGGATATGTGTTGTGCGGAGAGGGCGGTGATTGGCTTTGGACTCACACCTGGCCCCATACCATGGAAGTATGGACGAGTTTGGCCGCTCGGAAAGGCAACAAGGCTGGGTTTCTCTCATGGGTAAAGTTACGCAGCTCTGCAGAGTCAACAACAAGAAATTGTGGCTGTCACATCCGTGTTCCCGGAAGGAACTACAGAACACTGTGGGAAAGGCATCCCAAGTGATGACTAAAGACCCGTGGAGACTGTGAGCATAGTTTTCAGAAATAAAACTTGACCTTTGAAGAAAGGTTTTCCAAAACTTGCATTATGCCTACGACCGTTGGTCATGGCAGTAGCTAGTGCATCCAAAACAAAAACTCTTTCCTATATTATTGAACTTGCTAAGTAACGCTCGAGTTGCTTACCCTTTCCCGTTGACCCCCTGCTTAGATTTTGGAGCCATCAGAGGAGTTGCCAATTATCCATCACAACGTTGATGAAGCGATCAACAAGGAGTTAAGTCTACCGGTGGAGGTTGAAGAAGACAACGACTACTTAGCGGTGGAGCAACAACGACAACCGTGCCAATGGAGCAATGACGACACCAGTGCAAGGGTGCACACGATGACCACATTGCTAATGGAGAAGACAACATCTAATGGACGAAGGAGTACAACCGTGGATAAAGATATTCCAGATGGAATAGAATAGGGCTGTGACAACAGCAGTAGTGGATCAGGAATTAGGGTTAGAGCTGATATTCAGATTAGTACTACGATTTGGATCTTTCTGTATTTCATTTGCAAGAGACTTGCTTCAATATAAAGGAGGGTCTCAAGATTTTGTATTGAATAGTGTTGTAATCCTATAGTGTTACCTTGGACCGGCTATGTTTCTGTTGTACTACTCTGAGGGATGTAATATTTGCGGAGAGGTCCTTCCGTGCGTGTTACATCAACGACTTGTACACTACAACATGCAGTGGTGTGCTGCGTCACCGCAGCGGCTATGCCTAAGTAGCCCTCGCACAGCGCCTGGAAGCCGGCTAGCACTAGAATACTATTTGGCGCCATGTTGTGTGGTTGCGGGCCATAGTATTTTAGCACGGCTAGAAAGAAGACGGAGAGCGGCAAGGTCATACCGCGCGGGAAGTGTGACGCCAAGAAGACACGTTCGCCATCTTGGGGGTCGGGGACGGCTTCATCGCCTGGTGCCCGCCAAGAACACACCGTCCTTGGCGGCACAAAGCCGCTTTCCTCCAGCTCTTCGAGGTATTCCGTCGTTATGCACGACGGCAGCCAATACCGGGAGCCCAGCTCCGCCACCTCCTCCTCCTCGATGGTCGTCTCACCGGTGGGAACCTCCGGGTCCGCCGTAAGCTCGGCGTCGTCGTCACCATGGATGGCAAGGGGAAAGGTAGGGGTCGCAGCCATTGCTGGTGCTGCCGGTGTCGGAGAGGAAGAAGCCGCCGGTGCGGTGCCCGTTGAAGTCACCATCGCCGCCGCCGACACAGATCTAGATCCGGCTGGGGCCGTCGAAGCCAATGCTGGAGTCGCCGCCGCCGCCGCCGATGCTCACCATGTTGTGCAGTGCCCGCTCTTGATGTGCTCGCCGGAGTTGGGTACGGAGGAGCGCTCGAGGAGTAGAAGCGGTTTTCGGTGATGTGAGTGAAGGGTGAAACTTACCCCAGGAGTAATTTGGGCGTATTTATCCTCCTCCACCGCGATTCGTGCGCGAGACAGCCGGAGCCATGATCTACGCCCGTGCCCACGTCTCGCACGTCGTGGTGGCGGCGCGCGCTGCTGTCGCCTCGATTCCCGCGCGTGGTGGGGATGAAATCATAACGCACGCGTCTGTTCAAACTATCGTGGACCGCGTGACGTCATCCGTCAACATTTGACGGGACTGGACAAGGTGATGAGACTTTGCCTGGAAGATTCCTGACAGCAGTCAGGCCGTCTTTCCCATGTTGGCGGCAACTAGTCCGGCTACTTTTAGACGGACTGCCGCCTATTTCAACTTCAGAACGATTCATGCTCTTAAGCCGCCTACTACATCAGGAACAAGGCGGACATAGTCGACAAAAGAAGACGGCGCCTGGAGAACTTCAACCCTTCCGGGGGCTAATGTTGGGGATTATACCTTCTGGGGGTATCTCTGACATGGATCAATTCGCCTAGTCCAGGGTGGCCCGCAGTGGTGATTAAGGCTTTGGCCTGCCGGGCGGCCCGATAGCCGGCAGACAAGGCAGACGGAGGATGGCAAGACGGAGGCCCAAGACTGAAGCCCATGATGCCTTCAAGATCCAGACGGAAGGCGTAACTTGCCGGATAGGTTTAGGACACTGTAGTCTTGCCGGCTACGCTTGTCCCTTGTAACCCTAGGTCCGGCCACCTAATAAGCCGGACCACGGGAAGCCTTTAGGGCATACTCTGGATACCTTTCATATTCTCACGCTCATTGTAACCCGATAAGGCTATTGCCATTATAGTGAGTTATAGCAGCACGTAGGGTCTCGCCACCGCAGCGAGATCCGAAGCTTGGTAAATTGCCTTGTTCGATCCCGACCTCGACGACGTCCACCTTCTACCCCACGATTCACCCTCGGCTAGCAGGACCCCGTCCCCTATCCAAGATGCCGATACGACGACAATCGACATGCTTCATATCAGAAGAGCCCCCTTTTCCACATTTGCAAAACACTTTGGTATAGCGGTTTGCTGGTAGATAGCATCCAACGTGGAAGAGTTAGTCACAATGTCCCTTTTTGTTGTAGATCATAAACGAGGTTTAAATCGATTCGCAACATCTTCAGGAGATCCGTAGAGACAATCTATTTTTCAAGCAAGTCTTTCATGCAATTGTGAGTTTAGAGCTTATATGATCAGGACTACAAGTGGTGACACACGAGTGAAGATAAGAACTAACCCAAGATGGTATCCATATTTCGGGGAAAGCTACTCTTTGTTACTCCCATAGTATGGCACCCTGTCGGCAAGATAACAACTTGTTAGTGTTTCCATATGATTATTTTTCAAAAAGGAGGATAACCGTCGGCTCTCTGTATCGATTGATGCACACAATTATATTGTTTATTATTCAAAAGCCAGGCAAAATCCTACATTGAACATGAACAAATTGACTTAAAGAAAAAGGAAAAACCAGCGGTCGTATGCCTCACAACATAAACTACATCACACTATCATTAACAAAGACCGAAACAAACAAAAAGTACACAAATCTTACGGCCGTCCTTTGAGAAGGGATTATTGCGCCGTCAATAACGATGGTCCAACCATAAGATGATGTTGTGATTTTCATCCCAAAACGCTGATTTTCTCTAGCCACCACCTTCAACAAGGGAACCCGCGAGGGCACATACTAGCCGTTGAAGCCCCCTCTACCATCCTCACTTGACTGCCTAATGACACATCCCATACCATCATTCTTCTAGTCACTTTCATGCTATCTTCAATCGACCATCAACATGCATGACTTGATGCCTCCGAAAACGATGTTATGTGTAGCACATGCGAACATTCATGACTTGACGCCTCCACACGAGAGATCGTGCTTAGCATCTGATGGGAACATGCATGACTTGACGCTCCGCATGGATGTCGTGTGTAGCACGACTTGATGTCTCCGCAAAAGATGTCGTGGGTAGCACCTTCCGAGTCGGATCGATACCCTTTCTCGAAGTCGAGGGCGTGTCCCATACCGTCGCCCAACTCAAAACTTCGCAGTCCAAGAAGCGGATGTCCCGTACCGCTATCGAATTCGACACAAAGAGCTGAAGGCCATCACCATATCCAAGATCCGACCATAGTGTCGTCCGCACGACCATGGTGTCTGTCGCCGTCCTAATTCCAAAACTACGCCGATAACATACTAGGCTATTTGTTGCCACCACGCGTCGCCTAGATAACGTGCATGACATGCAACCGTCGTCATGTGGAGTTGCAGCGAGAACTTGAAGCTGCCCAAGAACCGCCACACGCAGCCTCCTTCCTCGCGTTCAGCCCATGGCCGCGCCGAAAGAGGCCAATGCATGACTTGAGCATCACAGACACCTTCGACCTCACCCTCATGCATCACCACATCACCATTCCACTGTCCTTCCTTCCATAGTTCCATACATTCCAACCTCTTGCTCCACATGTTGGCAGCAATCTCCTCCCGACGCAGATCATTTTGCAATAATACGAGTTCTCCATGATATATTTTGTTCGGTCTTGGGTGTAAAGAAGACAATGTCTAGACGTAGATTGTTCCATGGTAGGATTTGGCTCCGCCAAGATTCCCGCGAGCCAATTTGTCGTCGATGACCTCGGGGACGGCGAGCTCGGTGATGGTGGGGTTCAGTGTTTTCTTACATTTCAAAAGGTGTTGCGAATTGCTATTTGAGTGTCTAATATTTTTTGTTTTGTAAGCACGAGCAAGATGCTACAATTAAGGTTTATGCTACAAAAGGATTTCTTTGATGTTGCAAACATGTTTATATAATGTTGTCTGTGTTAGGCACATGTGTTGGCTGCTTTATTTTTTTGTTGCAAAACGATGACACATTTACCAACTTTCTGGCTGCACCCATGGGATTTGTTGCACATGTTGTTACTTTTGGCTACATGGAGTGTGTTTCAAAATATTGCAACATTTTTTGTTACATTTTGCAAGTTTTACGTATTCACGATTTTTTTGCAAAACGATGTTGCTCGCTTACATTGTATTTATCGGATGCCCAAGATTTTAGATCGGATGTTGGGACCTGGTTAATAATCACTCAATATCAACCGGCTGATTCCTAACACTGTGCTTTAAAAATAAAAGCCGAAAGAAAAGGTAAAAAAGAGAAGAAAGTAAAAAACTAAGAGAATTAGAAATAGAAATATAAAAGAAAAAAACTATCTTGGGAAAAAAATGGACGGGGGGTCGTACTTTCTTTTGTTTTTTTAGGGAGCTACGGCATCCAAAAGAACTTGCGACACCAGCCAGTACTTGGGCCGGGCCACATAGGACCGCTTCCCCGATGATCGGCCGTTGAATAAAATTACGGCCCAGCGAAGTGAAAAAGTTGAGGCCCAAATAATGCCCAGTAGGCCGATAGAACAAAAGGAGATTCCACTCCGATAAGCAGGCGCATCATTCGCTCCCACTGGCCACTGAGCTCGACTCCGACGCGGTCGTACCTCACCTGCTGCAAGAAGGAACCGCATCGGGGCCGAGAGCGACAGCCATGACCATGAGAGGAGGTCAGGAGCTCGTCGGCGGCGCCCGCTGACCGCCGCCGCGCTCGGCCTCGCCGCCCGCCACCCCGGTCGCCAGGTACGCCCCCACCCCCACCCCCGCCCACTTGTTGTCACTGCACCCTGGGTGCTGGGTCTGTGCCTGTGGCGCTGCTATGCCAGTGCTAGTCTCCGAATCGAAGGTCGCGCCAGCTTTATGAAGCCGGCGAGGTTCCTCTGTGCGGAGAAATTTTGGATTTTTGGGGGTTTTGGGTTCGTAGACCTAGGAATTTTTTTAGCTTGGTAGGTAGGTAGGGAGGAGCAGGGCGTCTACTAAACCCTAGCGAGCTTTGTCTTCTCGCGGAGCCAGCGAATTCGGTAGACCTAGGTTTCTGGTGGAATGGGCTTTTTCTGTTGCGGGGTGTCTGGCGTTGGCTACCGTGGACACCGAGTATGCAGCTTCTGTAGCGTTGATTTTTGCGCTGACGGTACTGTTTTCGTGTCGGTACTGTTTTCTCACAGCTCGATGCCGATGCGGTTGATGATCTCTATATTCTGGATTTGGCTGATTGCATTGTAACTTGTCCCAAATATAGAAATTTGTAACCTTTTGGGTTTCCATAATTTATTGCAGTTGCTGTTCTATTAACAAGATGAACATTGTTGTACATGTCAGTTCTCCATTTTATGTGAAGAAAAAGTAAATTTTACACTATGAAAAAGTCACAGTGGACAGATAGAAATGTTGATTTATCTTGTGGAAACTGGAAGACGTATCATTTCTAAACAAATGGACGAAGTCTACGCCTATAATTTTATGTTTAGTTCTTAAATAGTACTCTGCTGGTATACATATTGTAGATTGCATGCTTGCACTAAAGCTCTTCTCTTTGCTTCTCAGTTCTGCTGGTCCTTCGTCTCCTCCTGCGCAAACGAATGTAGCTACCATCGATTGGTTAGGCAGCGAGCAGTTATCTAAAGTGGGGTCATCATCACATGCTGCCTCAGTTACTGCTCAGCCTTCTCTCAGTACGAATGCTGTTGGAGCTGCTATGGATTTTTCCCAATCATCATGCAGACCATGGGAACGAGGAGACTTACTTCATCGACTGGCCACATTTAAGCCCTCAACATGGGCTTCTAAGCCAAAGGTTGCTTCTTCTCTTATGGACCTCTTGTTAAATTCTGTCACTTTAAATTTGTAATTGAGTGGTGATTAACAGGAAGGTGATAGTGTTACTTTTCGCACTTATATCAGTTTAGAATAAATTGCTTCTCCCAGGAATACTTAAAATTATAATAGAAGTGGTAATGCCCTTGATATTCCTCTGTTTCCCTGTCGACAGCCCACTGTAAGGCTGTAAGCACACACCGGGGAAGTTAGGAAACACTAAATCTGAGAGAAACCTAATGAGAAATGTGCGACATGCTGCAGTCAGTTAACCTTTTTCAATTGGTGCTGCTGAATGAGAGATTATTTCAACTTAGTTTTCAGCAGCTGTCTCCTGTCTGCTTACAATATTTGTGTATATGTGCGGAGTTAAGACGTTTGTAGGAAAAGTAGCATGCTTTTCCAATTGGAACGAAGTTAATCGGATCATCCATATGTTATTTTTACCAAGGATCATGCACATGTTTATCTTTTGGACAATTTTAAGTTCTCAAATTTGAGGGGTAAATCATGCACATGAAAAAATATCATCCCAGTTTATTTGAAAAAGAGCACTGATTTGTGTAAATTTATAGGCTGCTAGTTCACTGGCTTGTGCACAAAGGGGATGGGTGAACATTGACATGGACAAAATTGAATGCGACTCATGTGGTGCACATTTATATTTACTGCATTGACATCGTGGTCTCCTGCCGAAGGTATGTCCTGACTCAATAAGTTCTGTTGTAGGCCTTCTCAATTCGAATTAACTGGTCTTGTTTTGGATTGACCTGTGCAAATATATCGCATAATGTTAAACCATGATATATCTTACCTCTTTGAAGTGATATAGTTTACACAGATATATGCTATGCAAATTGTGCACAGAGGACATCTTATACCTTCCTTTTTTTGTGAATATTTTCCCGTTTGCTGAATTATTGAGTTCTGTTTTAACGAGTGCCAAGAGGTAAGGCTTGTGCCAAGAGGTCCTGGGTTCGACTCAGCCTCTCTGCATTGCACTTTGCAGGGGTAAGGCTTGACTCGTATAATCCTTCCCCAGACCCCACCTGGTGTGGGAACTTCTAGCACTGGGTCTGTCCTTTTTTTTTCTGTTTTAACGAGTACAAGCCTTCACGGTGACCAAATTTCGCCTATAACATCTGCTTTTATGGTGCATTTTCTTGATCACAACATGCATGTAACACATTCCATTGGAATGTGAGAGAAATTAGTTAAGTTTAGATTTCTCACTATGCTGTAAAAATTTAAGTTAAACCGGAACTCAGTATTACCAACAGACATGGCCACGTGGGTTATTTCCTACAATTTCCCGCACGTTGATGTTACTTAAGGCCGTTGATCTTGTGTCAGTTGCATATTTCTTCACAATCTGAAACATGCTTGGTCATGAACCTAACTTTCCTTTATTGTTATGCTGTAGTTGCTAATGCTGGAGAAGCCTTTGCCGAACAGCTTGATGCATCACACCAGAATGTTGTCCTGGAGAGGGAATAACTGTGCTGATAGCCTAGTGCAGCTCCACTACACCCCATCAGCTCTTCTTGGCGGGTTTAAGGATCGCTGTGAGGGGCTGTTGCAGTTTATCTCTCTCCCGATTATTGCCTCTTCTGCATTAGAGAGTATGAAGCTCACTAGGAGTCATCAGATTGTGCATGTATTAACCCAATCAATTGCGATTTTGTGTGGGGAGCTGGGTTACAGAACAGACGGTACAGCGGAATTGATGTCAATCATCAAGATGAGACCTGCAGCTACTCTCAAGTATATCTCTTTTCATTTATATGCCTTCCTGATGCTCCTTTTGTTTCTACTATAGTTGCAGAACTTTTATCTTTACTTAATCTAGGTCACTTCCATCTAATATATCTAGGCGCAGAAGCTTATTAGCCTTTGTGGATGGGAACCTAGATGGCTTCCAAATGTACAAGACTGGGAAGAAAATTCAACTCACTCTGAAAAAATTGCAGCCTCAGCTGAACCAGACAAGTCTTCCGCTTTCCTGGCATCAGCAAAATTCATACTCCACATCAGTCAAGAAAGACAAGGGGAAAGGCAAACTACACGTGAAAGATTCGGATGCAGCATGAGATCACCTTTGCTGGATTGCAGCTTATGTGGAGCTACAGTGAGGATCTGGGATTTCACATCTGTACCACGTCCTTCTCATCTTAGTCTTGGTAACATCGATGCACCTGATGCAGGGACGAAACCGCTGTTAGCACGTGGAATTAGTGCTACAAGTGGGATCAATGGATGGGTTGCTGAAGGAAACAGATAAAAATAATGTTGAAGGACGTGATGAAGCATGTACTGATGAGGGAAAATCAATGTCAAATGCTCAGGTTGACCTAAATCTGACAATGTCAGGGGGATTGCCACCACCCACTCTGGATGCTCTCAGTGCTTGGAAATTTCAATAGCGGAGGAATGGGGATAGATCTGATGATCGGTCAACCTTCCGGAAGCGAGGCTGGTGGCTATGCAGCCTCATTTGAATCTCGTGGTCCCAGTTCGAGGAAGCGTAATATGGAGGAAGGTGGGAGCACAGCTGATAAGCAATAAACAGGCTTCAGCCTGCTGATAGTATAGAGGGAACCGTCATTGACCGCGATGGTGATGAAGTTGATGATGCTGCACAAAATTCAGATCCTCGGAGCAAAAGGCATCGTGGCTTTAATCTTTTTGATGTCCATCCCCATCTTCTTCTGGAGCTGGTCCCAGCAGAAATTTTAGTTTTGAGCTGGATATAGATGTTAATAGAGTTCAGCCATCTAATGCTGAGGGTCCATCTGGCCTTCGCAACTCATCTGCTAGAGACTCCATGAGGGCATCTTCTGTTATTGCAATGAATTTGTTCATGGTGCGGAGGAAAATTCGATGGAGAGTGTTCAATACCTTCCATGTGACGTTGATGATGTTGAGAAGCCTTCAAGTGCACTCAGGAGTGGTGGAAATGAGCGACACACTGGATCTCAACTATAGCAACCAAGCACAGG